>ONZH01004388.1:0-128249 GCA_900303285.1 Rhinella marina
TCCTTAGATAGAACTGCACCAACCCCGACCTCGGACGCATCAACTTCAACAATAAATGGTTTAGATAAGTCTGGTTGTATCAGAACAGGGGCAGCAGTAAAAGCAGCTTTCAGAGACTCAAAAGCAGAAACGGCAGCAGGGGACCAATTACTGACGTCTGCCCCTTTCCGGGTAAGATCTGTGAGAGGTTTGGCGATAACAGAAAAGTTTTGAATGAAGTTTCTGTAATAATTAGCGAAACCTAAAAAGCGCTGTTAAGGCTTTTAAGTTAGTGGGTCGCACCCAATCCGTTATCGCCTGAACCTTACCCGGATCCATCTATACCTCTGTGGGGTGTAATAACATAGCCTAAAATGATATTTTCTGGACACAAAAAATACATTTCTCTAATTTGCAAACAAGTGATGGGTACGTAAACGAGACAAAACCTGACGTACATGCTCAAGATGAGAATCTAAGTCAGGGGAAAATACCAGGATGTCATCAAGATAAACCACTATGTAGGGTACCAATCAAATCATGGAAAATGGTATTCATGAAACCCTGAAACACAGCGGGTGCATTGCACAAACCAAACGGCATTACCAGATACTCAAAGTGACCTAACGGAGTGTTAAATGCCGTCTTCCACTCATCACCTTCACGAATCCTGACCAGATTGTAGGCTCCCCTGAGATCGAGCTTGGAGAACCATTTAGCCCCAGTGACCTGATTGAGAAGGTCCGGGCATGAGTGGAAGAGCAAAAGAATTCCTGACAGTAATTTTATTCAGCTCCCTATAATCAATACATGGCCTGAGTCCCCCATCCTTCTTTTCAACAAAGAAAAACCCAGCTCCTGTGGGGGACTCAGAGGGTCGAATATGTCCTATAGCCAGACTTTCATCAATATAAGCCTTGAGAGACTCCCTCTCCGGCATGGACAGGTTGTAGATACGACCTTGGGTAGTTTCACACCTGGGAGCAGATCATTTTACAGTCATACTCCCGGTGTGGCGGTAGGGTCTGCGACTGAGATTTAGAAAACACGTCAGCAAAATCGGAAATGAACATAGGGAGATCTGAATCTGAGACAAAAGAGGAGTTCAGAGAAAGGCGGGTCAAATGACTACCACATTGTGACCCCCATTTAACCAACTCAAGAGAACACCAATCCACTACTGGGTTGTGTTCACGCAACCATGGTAAACCAAGAATCACATTTACGGATAAATTCTTCATAACCAAAAAGGTGCATTTTTCCTCATGCATAGCACCCACAATCAATTTGACAACAGGGGTGGAAAAACGGACTAAACCTGCGACAAGAGGGGTTGAGTCTACCCCCGAGACTTGAATGGGGGGAGACAAAGGAACTAAAGTAGGTAATATCTGAGAAATGAAACCAAAATCCACAAAATTAGCCGCAGCACCAGAATCCAAGAAGGCCTTCCCAGTACAAGAGGTCGACTTAAATTCAATGGTACAGGGCAGGAACATTTTAGATACAACAGGGAGTACCTGAGCTCCTAGACAATCCTCCCGAAAACTGCCTAGGAGCGGAAGTTTTCCTGCTGAGGCTTCTTGGGGCAGGCGTGGAGTAGATGTTCAGGACTTCCACAATAGAAGCAGAGATGATGTCTTAACCGGTGTTCTCTTCTCTGTTCAGGGGTCAAGGTACCGAGTTCCATTGGTTCGGAGCCAGAGGAAACTGCAGGTTGGCTGGAAACGGATGGACGAACACCTGGCACCCGGGGTGGACGTCGTGACCTCAGCCGACGATCTGCTCTGATGGCTAGATTCATGGCCTCATCCAAAGACCTCGGTTCAGGGTGGGCTAAAAGAAGATCTTTAATATTATCAGACAAACCAGTCATAAACAAATCTTTCAGAGCCTGGTCATTCCAACCAGACTCTGTGGCATATTGTCTGAAATTGGCAGAATAGTCTTCAGCCATTTGTCTGCCCTGACGGAGGTTGAGCAGCTGTGAGACAGCGTAGGCAGGGCGGTCAGGCTCATCATAGATTTGACCAAGGGCAGAAAAAAAAGCGTTGAGGGAAAAACGAAGAGGGGAGTCAGAAGGCAAAGAAAAAGCCCAGTTCTGGGATCACCCCGGAGTAGTGACATAACTATCCCCACCCGTTGTTCCTCAGTGCCAGAGGAACGGGGGCGCAGAGTAAAATACAGTTTACAGCCCTCCTTAAAAGCAAAAAACTTTTTACGGTCCCCAGAGAACACGTCAGGTAGTGCAGTCTTGGGTTCTGGGGTCGCCAGCTGGGTGGTGGGAGGAGAAACCGGAGCAGTAACCTGTGCGGTTTCTTGGGCTTGTAAGCGGGTAGATAGATCCTGGACCATCTTGGTCAAGGCTTGGACCTGAGTGACCACAGCGGACATGGCCTCCATGGGGAGCATAAATGTGGCAGGACGTATAAGGGACTCAGACTTTTTGTCGGCCAGTGTTTCTGTCAGGCAGGGGATTGGGCAACCCCTATCTCACCCCAAATCCCCTGTCCCTGCCTACTTGCCTCAACTAGGCTAGGCCCTAGCGGACAACCAGACGGCGGTCCCTAACCTGAATAGGGAGGAGGGGCCTAAGAAAAACTATGACAGAGAACAAGGAATCAATAGTCCGAGTACACCGGGAAGATACGTTCGGCCAGAGCAAAGCAAGCGGAGGTAATACTTAGCCGAGGTCAACCAGGAGGTGTGCGGTACAGAGGATATCTATCAAAACGTAGTCCTGGAACAAAGCAGGGGTCAATAACAGGAGGTCACGAAGCACGGAAGGATGAGACGAAGGTGAGGTCAGAACACAGCAGGATATAACAGCAGGCAATAATGCAGAAGTTCGCTGGTGCAGGAAGAACCAAACACTGGCAACCAAAGGGTGGAATGTCAGACCTAAATGCTGCCAGAGCTCCCGCCCTAATACCAGATAGGTGCAGGGAGACTGACAGCCACCCCAGGCAACAAATAGAACACAGGGAGAGAGGCAGAGCCCAGCACCTGCTAGATGACACACAAAACATAAAACAGCAAGGCAGAGGAGTCAGGTGGAAAACCAGGACCGGCTCCCCTGCACATATATCAAATAACAGAAGTGGATGGACCAGCAATGCAGGCAAGGGGACCCACAGTACTGCTGGTCCTGACAGTTAGGGTTAGAGTGTATTTTAGGTTCACCCTGAAATTTCACCAACAAGCTAAATATCCCTAACGTTTTGTGAGTAGTGTGTGTATGTATGTATGTATATATATATATATATATATATATATATATCTCTAGTGAGGAATAAGGAGCCATGATTTAATCATAGTACTCATGATCCATTTTAGACATGACTTAATCACAGCCATCTGCTGGCACCTAGCAGATGGAGTAAATACCGCAGGGGTTCTGCCTTCAAAGCAGGTCACTTGTATGTCATTTGTATACAATTCACGCCTTGCCCAGTCACTATGGAACCAAAGCCGTTTTCACAGGAAGAACCCTCAGCAGGGAGCTATCAACTTGTTAGACACGATACCCACTTTCCAGATATATTGGAGCCAGGAATTAATAAAGAACTATGGACTGGCTGTTCATCACAAGCATAAGCCAATCATATATTCGTGAGACGGGGACAGAGAGGGACAGGTACATGTCCATAGGTTAGCAATCACATGTCAGGAAGCGGAGATATGGGAATCTCCAAGCAGGAACCTGATAAGTGTGTTGTGTTTGGTCTCGACCTGTAGCCGGAACTCAGACGGATCAGTTGGTACCAGAACCCTTTCCCTGTGATCTCCCGGTCTGGAGCTATAGACCATAATGGTTTTGTGGAGCTTTTGCTACCAGAACTGGGACGGGGGGGTTGACTCCTCCCGTGGGGAGGTGGGGAGTGGCCGGCTGCAGGGTAAAAGGCCCCAGATAACAGAGGCCATTGTCTTTCTCTAAAGGGGGGGGTCACCCAGAGCATCCTTGGACAAGCTGCTGACATCACTGCCCCCAATGTGGTTACAGCCAGGCCTTACCTCAACCCAGAAATCATCTTAACTGACTATCCATCTCTCTGGTAACTGACTATTGTTCTGTTCAATTCTGTTGTACCATACCACTTGTATTTGCATATCTGACCGCTGTATCCATCTTCTGTGTACATAGTTATATCTAGTGTGTCCTTAAGGCGATTAAATATATAATTTAAGCTTGTGCTGTTCTTGTATCTCGATCACGAATCCCCACATCCGTATTTATATATATATATATATATATATATATATATAATATACGCACACAGTATATACTGTGTGTATGTGTGTATACATTTTTGTGATTATTAAATAAATTAGTCACCAGTATTGTTATCCCAATGTCCTGGTATACAGAGATGTATATGTAGATACCAGTACATTAATACTAATGAAGGTTTTTAGTTAGAGAAATTCTTCTCACAGACAGCTGTGTACTCTGAAGCACTGTCATAATGCTAACAGTGTTTGTGGATACCCCCAAGGATGACTCTATATATGGAAATAACCATATACTGAGTTAGGCAGGGGACTTCTAAGCAGAGCAAGAGTGGATACCATGTTCTCAGTAAGGCTTCATTCACACGACCGTATGTGTTTTGCGGTCCGCGGTTTTGCGGTTCCTTGTCAGCACAACGGACAAGAATAGGACATGTTCTATCTTTTTTGCGGAACGGAAATGCGGACATACGAAAACGGAATGCAAACGGAGTACCTTCCGTTTTTTTTGCGGACCCATTGAAATGAATGGTTCCACATACGGTCCACAAAAAAAACGGAACGGACACGGAAACAAAATACGGTCGTGTGAATGAAGCCTTAATGAGAACATTGGCCCATGGGGAAAGGGTACCAACAATTTTGTCTGTGTATGTAGCTTTTCTAGTCCTGCAAAAATGCACTATTGTGTTACCCTCCTATGCTGGATCTCTGCTTTTTTAATAGATTGATTCAGTACTACCTACTCTGACTTCGATATTGCCTGTCTGTTTAACAGACTGAACAAACACTGCCTGCCTTGTCCGTCCCCTTGGTGCTGCAGACTGGTATCTCTTTACCTGTATGTCCGCTGTCACTAAACAGACTACTTCAGGAGGTATCACCCTGGTGGTTACCCTTAGGAGTAATGGATGTACTGTTGTATAGAATGGTTGCAAACAAAACAAAAAATCTTTATTCAGTCTAATTGTCTTTAAAACGTGTATATATCCCGACCATGACTATTTATCAAGGATGATCGATAGGGTTCACTTGGGGGATGTGTTATGCCTGTTTATGGATTTGCACAGGTGACCTCTCTCCCCTTAATATTGAAAATCAGGTGACCCTTAAAGGGTTTCTGTCACCAGTTTTGGGCATATAAAACAGGATGACATTTGCAATGTGCAAATGTCACCTGATGCCCAAACTGGTGATCATTTTTTTACTGGTGCCCCCGTTTTTGAAATAAATCAACTTTTGTTGTATGCAAATGAAGCTTACTAGGTGCAAGGGGCGGTAACCCTGCACCTAGTAAGCGCCGTTTCCCTACCTTTATTCACGCCCCCTTTGTTGTGATGGACAGGGCCAGGCAGCTCGCTCTATCTGCTCCTGGCCCTGTCCGTGCTGAAAATCCCGCGCCTGCGCCGTTCGGACTTCATTCGGCGCAGGCTCAGTGAGTGCCGATTGCTGCCGGGCTCCCGGCTTCCTCACTGCGCCTGCGCCGATGACGTCACAGAACACCCAGAAGAGAAGGCGGCGCAGGCGCAGTGAGGAAGCCGGGAGCCCGGCAGCAATCGGCACTCACTGCGCCTGCGCCGAATGAAGTCCGAACGGCGCAGGCGCGGGATTTTCAGCATGGACAGGGCCAGGAGCAGATAGAGCGAGCTGCCTGGCCCTGTCCATCACAACAAAGGGGGCGTGAATAAAGGTAGGGAAACGGCGCTTACTAGGTGCAGGGTTACCGCCCCTTGCACCTAGTAAGCTTCATTTGCATACGACAAAAGTTGATTTATTTCAAAAACGGGGGCACCAGTAAAAAAAATGATCACCAGTTTGGGCATCAGGTGACATTTGCACATTGCAAATGTCATCCTGTTTTATATGCCCAAAACTGGTGACAGAAACCCTTTAATGCTGAAAGGATTCAGAATCAGAGACCTAGGGTTATTTTTGGTCTACTGCTGGCTTATTAATTTATTTACACGCCAGCTGTAGTACCACCTACACCTCTAGGCTTAACAGCTCCTGGTTACAGCCAGGCCTTACGTCAACCCAGCTGTTAGCTGTGTACCATTAGTTCCAGGAGTAGGAGTCTACAGGGTCTCTCTTATGCTGCCAGGTTTGATAACTTCACCTGGTTATATGTACTTATTCCTGTAAGGCTACTTTCACACTAGCGGCAGGCCTGATCCGGCAGGTGAAGGGTGCTGCCGGATCAGGCCTGCCGCAGTGACATGTGTGGAGCCGGAACCGCGCTCCGGCCCCACACATGTCACACAGTACATACATACACATAAACAAACATACACACACATATACACAGACAAATACACATACATACTTCCATGCTCCCGGCAGGTCTTCAGAGCGTCGGAGGGACAGGACGGCTTGCACAGGTGACGATTCCCCACAGCGCCCTCTGCTGGGCGCCTGGTGGAATCGTCACCTGTGCGCGCCGTCCTGTCCCTCCGACGCTCTGAAGACCTGCCGGGTGCATGTAAGTATGTATGTGTATTTGTATGTGTATATGTCTGTGTATGTTTATGTGTATGTCTATGTCTGTATGTGTGTATGTGTAGCCGGATCCGTCATGAACTCCATTGAAAGTCAATGGAGGGCAGATCCGGTTACCATTGTGGTCACACCAGACGGATCCACCCCCATTGACTTGCATTGGGGGTCATTCCGGATCCGTCTTGGTGCGGATGCCTGGACCGGAGAGCAAATCGCAGCATGTTGCAGTTTGTTCTCCGGTCTGAAGACGGAACGGAATGCTTTCAGGAGCATTCCGTTGTCTTCAGTTCAGTTTTGTCCCCATTGACAATGAATGGGGACAAAACTGAAGCGTTTTATTCCGGTATTGAGCCCCTATGACGGAACTCAATACCGGGATTTTAAAACGCTAGTGTGAAAGTAGCCTAAGACTCATAGAAGTCTGTGTGTACCCAGTATCTAACAACCTAGTGTCCATAAACTTGACACATGATACGAGTTCACAGATTTCTTATCTCTAATTCTGATGGCAGAGGAGCTCTGTTATCTGGACAGGGCAGCCTGGTGTCCATATACATCGACACCTTCTCTGCCCCTATCCCGTTCCTACTGCTTAAAGATACTGCCTCCTACTAGTCATGCCCCACTCGCTGCAATGACCATGTTGATCGTGCAGCAAGAGAGTAGGGTGGTCCTTGCCCAAGGAAACTTGTGGTCAGACTGGCTACATTTCCAATGGAGGTATAGGTTTAGCCAGGGGCTGACCTCATGCTGATGGACTAATAGTTAAGTCCAGGAATCACACCCAAGGCCTCTCAGTGGTAAGCAAGGGAAGAGAACAGGCTGGGCGAGAGCTCCGCTACTCTTGCCATGAGCTGACAGGAGTCTTCCATGTGTCCCAAGACAGGAAACAACTTAAAGGGAACCTGTCATCACCTTTATGCTACCCATACTAACAGCAGAATAAAGTAGAGACAGGCGAGTTGATTTCAGCGGTCTGTCATTTATAAGTTAAAAGTAAGTGGTTGCTGAGAACCAACATCACAAACATTGCAGATTAGGCCTGGAAAAGAGTCAAATCTTCACAAGAAGAGTCATGGTTATTCATGAACTCCTGCCTTCCCTGCCCACCGGATGATGACTGACAGTCTTCTACCTAGTTTTCTCCCTTTCTCTCTAGGAGACATCTGCCAGTCATCAGCAGATAGGTGGGGAGAGCAGGAGATTAGGAATAACCAGGACTCTTCTCAGGTAGATTTGACTCTTTTCAAGGCCTTTTCTGCAATGTTTGTGATGTTGGTTCTCGGCAACCACTCACTTTTAGCTCAAGAGAGACACACCGCTGAAATCAGCATTTCTGTCACTATTTTATGCTGCCCTCAGTACAGTCAGCATAAAGTTCCCTTTAAAGGGGTTGTGTCACTTCAGCAAGTGCCCTTCATCACACAGACATATTAACCAGTTCAAGAGGAAGCCATTTACTGCCTTTTCTGACCAGGTGCATTTTCCGTTTTATTTTACTGCATGCATATTTAATGTCACAACTTTTTTCCCCCATTTGGTTATGTAAATAATGTTGCTCCTTTTTTGGTAATACATGTGGCTTTATTTTTATTTAATATTTTTCATATTTTTTAACAACATACAACTAAAATATACTTTTAAATTCTGTCCCCATTATGTAATGGTCATTTTGATATATGTGAAAATATAGTTTAAGGTCACCAGAGGTGGGGCTACAAGCTGCAATATGTGTGGTGGCTTTTTTATCATTATTTTATTCTGTCAATTTTTTATTTTATACATAGTACACCCCCCCCCATAAGCTCATATAAGACTTTTGAGGGGCATATATATTTTTTTTATTACCGATTTCTCCTGTAACTGGGGTGACATATTATCCCCAGCTAAAGAGGGAATACAATCCCCTGAGATTGCAATGAAGCTGTAAAGCTGATCTGGGTCAGCTAAGACCCAGCAGGTTGTATAGTAATCCAGCCCTCACATGATCACTAAAGCCAGAGAACTCATTGAGCATGGTGTATACAGTGACTGAGAAGGCAGGGACGGTAAAAAGCTGTCACAATGGGGTCTCCGCTCCTGTTTAGTAGTTTAGAGATTAATAGTTTAGACATTCAGGAACGTCTTTGTGGAGATAAATGTGCAACGCATGGATGTATATAGTCAATGGGTGGTATGCAATTGGTTAATAAAACTGAAAGATTAATGTCAACTTTGGGGGGGGGGGATGGAAAAATGCCTATTGGTGGTTCTGAATGTCACAGAAAAAAACAAAAACAAAACCTATTTGCTGTATTTACAAATGTTTATTCACATATGGAGTCTGTACAGATGGATGTGATATACTGTATTTTTTCTTTAAAAAAAATATTGAACAAAAAAATTGATTAAATATAAATAGTTGAAAAGAACAAGACAAATATTTCATTTTGCAAGTATATAACCAATGATGAAATATGCGCAAAAATCTGCACTGTGCCTTCAGAAAGCTGGCTAGAAAATACATATCTTAAACAGCCTCTGTCAGCATGATCAACCCCATTGAACCAGGCATACTGTCTTTAGGGTTGATCATGCCAAGATAAAAGATCACTCTATATTTGAAATCAGTGGCCCTGTTAGGGTGCTGACAAATGTTCAGGCTTTTTGATGCAGTTTTTGAACCCAAAATCAGGTGTGGATCATAGGAGAAAGTATTATGCCCCTTTCACACGAGCAGGAGACTCGCATGTCTCCCGCAACGCATCTACAGGGCTGGACTCGGCACTGACAGGGATCGCATAGCATTATATGCGATCCCAGTCAGTGCCGGAGTCCAGCCCTGTAGATGTGTTGCGGGAGACATGCGAGTCTCCCGCTCGTGTGAAAGGGGCATTAAGGGCAGATACAACTTCACTTTTTTTTCAATCCACTCCTGGTTTTGGATTCAAAAACTGCATAAAAAACCCTGAATGTGTGTTAGCACCGTTACTTTATTGCATATGCTAATGAGACGTTTGGAGCCCTGATGTCCTTTCTTCCTTTTCCATGACCCCCTACCCTGACAAGGCCAGTCATCCTCCCTCTCTTACTGCCTGGTCCTGTATTCCTGTGCAAGTGCTGGTGAATGTTGAATCAGTGCATGTGCAGTTTGGATCTCAGCGTGCTTTCCCCGATGCAGAGATCCAAACTGCACTGTTCTGCACGTGTATGGATTCATTATTCTTCGGAGTGGCTACAGTGGTGGTGAAGCAGTGATCGGAGGGGCTAGTCATGCCCATTAACACCCCCAATACCTCATTAGCCATTTGAACTAAAGTGCAGATTTCTCTACACCAATTGGGGCCACCAATTTAAAATACAGAGGAATCGTTTAACTCATCACGTGAATCGTTTAAGAGCATCATCAACCCTAACAGGCAGTATGCCAGGTTTAATAGGGCGGATCGTGCTGAAAGATGGAGGGGTAATGGGTGCCTAGAAGAAGCTCTACGTGGATGCAGCTCGAATGAAATACAGCAGTTTAAATAGGCAAACAATATATGCATCTTACAATTAATCAAAGTGTATTCGCAAATATGTACAACAATAGCATACGCTTGTGGATTGGACATTAGAACGCAAGAGGTACAGAAAGGCTTGAACCAACATGCAGCACTGCTCAAACTGCAAATAAACCAAGAAAATGTCTGCTCCGTCTCCTGAAGGTTACCAGTGACCATCCCTTCATATAACAGCAGGGTCTGAGCTCAGACAGTGTCATTATTGCAGTCCATGAAAGAATGTAAGCTAAGATGGCTGGCAGTTCAAAATGGCAGTGGCCGTACTCTACTGTGCTAGGCCCAGAAATGCCAGTCCGGGCCTAAAAACAAAGGTATCAATATGTACGATGAAGGTAACCGGTTTGTCAAAAATTCATCATTTATTTAAAAAGTCAATAAAATGACCAAGGAGCACTTTGAAAATGACAGTGCTTGCATAACAAAAAATAAAAAAAAAACAAAAAAAACACTAGTACATTATATGGGCATATCATATAATCACAACTGGTTAGTGTGCAATTCCACAGGTCAATTGTGAACCCATAAAAAAAAATACAATTAAATAAAAAAGAGCATACGTTACATATCTAGTTCCTGCATATGTCACCAACTCAATACTTCAAATAGCAAATGCTCCAAAACGTCTGGTAATGTTGGGTATGTCTTCCTGAGATCATAAAAATCAGCAAATAGGAACACAAGTAACTGGTGACGCAATAGTGGACGCATCAAGCGTGCCAAAATAGCCTTTTCTTCATTTATGCACAAAGGTGTGAAATCAGGGGGAGAGAGTATTGGTACAAAAAATTGATGGTCTTGACATGAAGCCGGGAAGGGACAAGTCAGTCATATTGAATGTCTCCAGAGAATGGTCTTGTTTCCTGACATCAAGCAATACAGGCCTTTCTGGAGGGCAGAGGTCAAGACTGAGATTTCCACTGCTGATTGGAGGAGGCACTTGATGATCCTCCTGGTTGGGGGAAGGGTGGGAGTGGAGTCTACAAGTAAACTGATCTTTCTCGCAGGAGCAGGTAGTGTTCTGGGAAGAGTTCTGCTTAGAGCTTGCTGTATTCATGAAGAGAAAGAATAGGAATCATTATGACAGCTGATGATATAGCACTGAAGAATGGAGGAACAGTACAGCACTACATTATCTAACATATCTGTGATAGGAGCTAGAGGAGAACCCCAAAGAGAAAAAAAAGCTAAAAGGTATTCTGAAAATATCTGTATGAATGAATAAATGTATGAAAAAGGTAATACCATGTGCATCTGAAGTAAAGAACCGAGACACATTTGGTGATGGATGCATAAAGAAGTTTGCAGACATATATGATAAAAAAAAAGTGGCGGCCACCTTGTAATCTCTGTACTCCTCAACAAGCTTTAAAGGGGTTGTCCACCAAAGAGGCCAGTGATTGGCTGCAGTCGTCAGATACCGTCAACACTTTTACAATGGCACTTGTGCAAAAATCTTGGTGCGTGTGCCATTACTCTGCTGGCCTCATTACTTTCCCAAAAAGGGGCATGGCGAAGATGGGGCCAGTGGCCCCACTACATTTACCATCTTCTACACCAGGCAGTGGTTGGTGTACATTTCAATTTAGGCACACAGACTGCCGGATGCAATTTCTGACAAAAAATACACCTCATCATAGATCAGGCGCAGCATCCGGCAGTGCGCCTGGCTATCACAGCCAAGCATTCATGGCCAGGCTTTGATAACTCTGCCCCATAAAGTGAATGTCACAATTTACAGGCAATAGCAATGTGATTTAATTAGTCTTACCAATACCATCTTTCCTTAAGGCAGATCCCCGCAATCCAAACCGACAGTCCAAATTTGGCACATCACATTCATACTCTCTAGCAGGAGAAAAGATACATATTCCACATTACTTCTAGCTGTGTGCATGAGTGTTAGATCAGCACATAGAACTGCCACCATTAACAACTCACACTGATGTAGTGGTCATCAGCTGCTTCCTCCTGCCCAGGCGGCTCTGTGCGAAATGCTCAAAACGCTCAGATTTCTTCCAGGTGTAGTAGTACTGCACACACTCCCCCACTGACCGTGTACGCACCTTGGAGAAAAAGGGAGTACAGGGTTATACCATCAGAAAACAACCCATCATGATTCAAAAATACACACATACTTTCTCTAACACATTACAAAGCAACTCTCACCTTGTTGGCCTGGATAAGATGGAAGTTTTTACCATAGACCCGAAACCCTTGCTCAAAACTTCTACATTCATCCTCACTCCATGCACATAGATGACCTAGAGAGAACATAGGGAGAAATATGTAAAGTCCAGGTAGGATTCTTTTTTTACTGTGTTCAACTTTACAGTTCACACATCTATTCATGGCTGGAAAAAAATGGTTTCCTCATTACCCCTTAAACTATGTAACTGCACATCCCTCACCTTGTACAACCTTGACATTAAAAGACAGCCTCCGCAGAGCCTCGTCAGTGTTAAATCTACATTTCACCAATTCGTAGAGAGCCTAAAAAAAGGTGGTGGAGAAATACTAAATGGAACGGAAATAAGAGGGAAGTCAACCAGTTGCAAATGTAAAACCTCAGAACTTCACATGCAGTCATTAGTAAAGGAAAAAACACAGAAGGTAAAGACCCCGAAGTCCTCTTCATACAAGACATCTATATAGTCACCTGTTCATTATCCCGGACGTTTCCTTCATCTTGGCGATATCTTCCCCCGGCTTGGTGTTGATATTCTGCTGCCTGACTGAGGTAACTCTCAACTTCTCTTTCTGGTATGACATTAGGATCCCACAGCAGTTGGTCCTTTTCCTGAGAATCTGGCAGTCATGGAGATACAAATGTACAATCTACATTTTCTATACGTCATTTACAAAGGAACACTATGGGGCAAATCTAAAACATTGTAATGTCTAGTACAGGGGCAGAGCATGATACACATTTTAAATACCAACTTTAGAGGTGTCTGAATTTTTGAGCTCCAGCTTAGCGCTACTAAGAGGGAAACATACCACAGTAAGCGCTGGACCAGGGTGGCCAGAGTTAGGGGTGTTTCACACTAACGGTAAAACAGATCCAGCAGGTTGTTCCAGCTGGGAACAGCCTGTCGGATCCATCCTTGCTGGACGCAGCCGGCAATCCGTCCAGGCCCATTGACTATAAATGGGTGCGGCAGAGATCCAGCCACAACCCGGCAAATAAGCAGAGGAGTGGCCGTACAAATATCGTTGAACGCAACAGTTTTCGTCCAGCCACTCTTCCGCATATTTGTCAGGTTGCGGCTGGACCTCCGTATCTGTTTTACCGTTAGTGTGAAACAGGCCTTATAGAAATTGAATGGAAAAAGAGGAGCGCTGGATGCTCAGCTGTTTCCATACCTCAGCCTCTCCGGGTCGGTGCTTACTGCGACATATTCCCATCATGGTCATTAATATGCCTTTAATATCATATTTTTGCAATCATTCCTTTTATATCAAGTGATAACAGAATGGTGGCTAGATTTGATTATTTCCTAAATATAGCTGTATGGAGCTCATCATGCACACAACCATATCTGCCACCATCAGGGGCGTAGCTAAAGGCTCATGGGCCCTGGTGCAAAAGTTCAGTTTGGGGCCCCCCTTCCCTCAGTGCTTCGTGGCCAGGTGCAGGGAAGCAAATAGCCTTTGTGCTGCTTGAGGCAAAAATTGAAACATCACCTCCCCAACCCTCCAATGACCCCCACCCCCACATAAATTCTTGACCTAACCCCTTCCCTCCAGCCAGAGGTGTAACAATCAGCATGCACTTTCCATAATACCGGTGTCTTCTTATGTGGCCAAAGGGTCTTTGGGGCCCCTCAGGCTCCTGGGCCCGGTAGTGACTGCTACCTTTGGACCCCCTATAACTACGCCCCTGGCCACCATTATTTTTAAACTCTTATACAAATGTCCTATTCTTGTCCGCAAAACATCTTCGTTTTTGTGGGGCCACAGAAGAGACCTACGGATGCGCACTGTCCACATCTTTTGTGGCCCCTGTTCAAGTGAATGCGGATCCATATCTAAACACTAAAATATTAAAGGTAGGTTTTTAGAGGCGTTTTTCAGCACTTTTGTACTTTTACTGTTTTTCTTGCACCTTTGCTTTTTTGTGTGTTTGGAGGTAATAATGCCATCTCCTGAGTTAGCTAAAAGTATATGGGAACTATGAAACACAGGCTACACAAGCTTTTTTTGTGTGTGTTTGCCTACTGACATTTTTACAGGAGATTTGTTTAAAAAATAAAACAATCACAACATCGCAGCTCTGGCATTTTTCCATCTTCTCTATAGAGAATAAAATGCCAGAAACAAACGGTATTCGCTGTATGGTTTATATGGCAATTTTTTTGTGGTAAAAAACAGAACAAGCTTGTGTGTAGGGGACCATACAACCACATACTAGTACTTTCCTTACCTCTCTTACCTGTTGGAGTGTATCTTAGATATGGAAGCTGAGGCTCAGATCCAAAAATAGCCTCCTGGAAAAAAAAATGAAATCAATGTGTTTAGTTTTATAACATTTTATATGCATGCTATAACCTTTTTACAGTATAATTCCTTTAATGCAGAATCCAATAAATGCAGCACAGTGGCTCAGTGGTTAGCACTGGTGCCTTGCAGCGCTGGGGTGCTGGGTTTGAATGTGATCAAGGACAACATCTGCATGGAGTTTGTATGTTCCCCACGTGGGTTTCCTCCCACACCCCAAAGACATACTGATATGGAACTTAGATTTAAGCCCCATTGGGGACAGCGCAATGCTAATGTCTGTAAATCACTGCGGAACATAGCAGCCAAATATAAATGCATAAAATAAATGAAAAAAAAAAATCTGATAATTCACCACTTTCAACCTTTTGTGAGGAACATCCTATTGCCGTATAAGTAAATGAAAATGAAGGTTTTTTTTGCCTTCCTCTGGAACAACAGGCCGAACTGGATGGACAGATGTCTTTTTTCGGCCTTATAAACTATGTTACATAGTCAGAAAATGCTTCAGTCTTGAAAATGACCCTTTAGAAGTACAGATGAGCGAATCGATTCTTAGAAACTGATTCATCTCAAAGTTAAACATCTTCGAGGAGGTGTCCCCGATGCTCAGAACTCTACCCCTGCTGCTTGATTGACAGGGCCAGACACCCTGGCAGGCCCTAACATTCTCACGCCTACACAGCTGCTCTTAGTAGTGGTGCAAGCGTAGAGGATCTGCTTGTGCTTCCAGAGCATCAACTGTTAATGTGCTCTGGAAGTGTAGTGGTGCATGCACAGTCCTTGCTTCAGTAGTGCTTGTGACACTACTCAGAGCTGTATAGCAAAGTGGTGTACAGTGGATTGTCATCTGAGGCAAGCCAAGTACTGCATCTCCGCTAACCTGTGACATGTCGAGAACACTGCTTCCTCCATTCAATGCATACCGAGCATTATGCAGCAAGCAAAGAGGAGGGCAGAAGTAGTAATAAACCACCTCTGTTTTCTCCTCAGAGACCCGATCTACTCTTGCTAGATTGCAGGAGCTTTAAAGAGGTTTTCTGAGATTTTCATACTGATGAGGTATCCTCTGGATAAGTCATCAGTATCAGATTGGTGGGGGGTCCAACACCCGGGACCCCGGCCGATCAGCTGTTCTCTGCTTTTTCTAGGCCGAGTGACGAACATTCATGTGTCACATTATCTAGGAGCAGCTCAGCCCCATAGAAGTGAATGGGGCTGAGTTGCGATACCAAGCACAGCCGCTATACAATGTACGCCACTGTGCTAGGTAGGCTGTGAGATGGCAGTGGTCTCAAACAGCTAATTGGTGGCCGTGTTAGACCCTCACCAATCACATACTGATGACCTATCCAGAATATAGGTCATCAGTATGAAAATCTTGGAAAACACTTAATCCGAAACTCCAGGTTAAAGCCCTTGCGTGATAAAATAATTCTAAAGTTGGAATTTTTTTTTGGGTCATATTTTGACCCCTATAACTTTTTGATATTTGTGTGTACGGAGCTGTATGGGGGCTAATTTTTTGTGGGGCGATCTGAACTTTTCATTGATACCATTCTGGGGTGTGTATGACTTTTTGATCAATTTTTATTTTTTTTTTAAAAAAACGCAAATCGGCCATTTTGACGCTTTTTTTCCGTTTCGCAGTTTTCTGTATGGGAAAGAAATTTTTATATTTTTTATAATATGGGCGTTTTCACACACGGAAATACCCATGATGTGTATTTTTTTTATTTTTTTAATACTTTTATTTTTATTTTGGGGAAAGGGGGGTGATTTGAACTTATGTTTTTTATTTTTTTTTTTAAACTTTATTAATTTTTTTTTACACTTTTTTATAGTTCCCATAGGGAACTATAACAAGCAATCATCTGATTGCTTATATCATAGACTCCAATGCATTAGCATTGGAGTCTATAATGATTTTACTGCTTTCCTATGGAGCCCTATTACACAGGGGCTCCATAGGAAAGACTATGCAGCAGTCTCCTGTCATGCACTATGACAGGGGCTGCTGCAGACACGCTCTGGCTCCTCCGATCGCCACATGGGGGAGCTGGAGCAACACCGGAGGTTAAATGTCCGCGATCGGCATTACTGCCGGTCGAGCACATCAGCCGCGGGTGTCTGCTGTATGAATCAGCAGTTCACCCATGGCTATGTTATCTTTAAAGAAGGGGTTAAAGTGTAACGGAGTTTAAAAAAAAAAAAAATAATGTGCATAATGGCTGTCTTTCATTGTACAATCATAACTGTGTGTAGGGTTTTTTTGGTCTTTCCTAATGTCTTCTTCAGTCAAGTTATTCCCTACTTCACCTGCACAGCTAGATGCATTTCTCTCAGAAGCAGTGGGCGTCCCCTTCTATGAAAGTCTGCCAGTACTATACAGGCAGTGACTACCCTTACTATCCACCATGTTTGTTTTCATCTAGGGAGCGAACACAGCAGTTAAGGGAGGGAAGAACAAAAAGACACACAGGACATTTCTCTGCTCTTGAAAAGCTGTGAAAAGACATTCCATCAGGTCTAGCCCTAACAGACGGACTGCAAATTATGTGGAAGTGATGGCCACCACTTTACAGTTTTTTTTTCAGGTGGACGCAGGCAGATTTTTTAAAATGAAGTGACTTATAAATGTGTTAATTACATCAATCTCTATTAAATTGTGTGAAAGTACAGTGACTCTTTTAAAGGCTATGAACACCTTACATGTTATTGCACGTTACTCATTTTGGGCTAAATTTTTTTCAATTGGTCTTTATTAAACATTTTTCGCAGTTTTTGTCATGAAGGGTTAAGTTTTAGCTATAAGCATCTTACTTTCATTTTTAGACATAATCTGAGGGCTATGTAAAGTTCCAAAAACATGTCACACCACAACCGACAGTTTGAAACAAATATAAACTTTATTATCATAATTACATAAAAACATGACAAGAATAAATAATAAAAATGTATCACTTGTGTGGCGGCAATTATCAAATCCAACTAACATGTGCGTACGAATATTACATATACCGACTAGTGAAATTGTTTGGCGGGATCTCAAGTAACCGCCCATTCACATCCGTCACCACGCCTCCCGCCAAACAATTTCACTAGTCGTTATGTGTAATATTCATACGCACATGTGTTAGCTGGATTTGATAATTGGGAGGGTATTTAAAACTAAACTGTGTGTCCATTGGGTACACCCCCTGGAGGAAGCTGAAGGGCGAAACGTGTGTCAGGGAGTTGCCAGGTGGCTCGGACACACTGCGGTCTGTATGAATTTTTACTACTATCTTCTTATGTTTGGGTTCTTGAATTGGTACTATATGCCAGTTATTCGATATCTATTATATGTCAGGGTGCGCTTTCACAGGCATAGTACTTTATGACTGATGAAGGTGGGATATCCGCTATATATTTTTTAGTGGGTAATTTCCCACATTGTGGGGTTTTTTTTCTTTTATAATAGTTTATATATCCACACCCTCAGGTCTGTGAATGCGCAATATTCACATTATAGTACATGCCATATATATATATATATAGAACAATATTGTACCCGAACCGATAACCCTCACGTTATATTGGATTATTTGTTACTGACTGCTGTAGTGTCTGATCCACCCTTTACTGCCGCCACACAAGTGATCCATTTTTATTATTTATTCTTGTCATGTTTTTATGTAATTATGATAAAGTTTATATTTGTTTAAAACTGTCGGTTGTGGTGCAACATGTTTTTGGAGTTGTAGTTCAGAGGGTCACACGCAGGCAAAAAGTGATGTGTATTGGTGTACCCGGCTATGTAAAGTTCTTGAACTCTTAACCACTTATTTAAGCCATATTCTCATCATATGAACTGAGTTATAATGAGAGATAAAGCTTTACATGAGCCATCAGCTGAGTTCCCTGAAGGGACAGTGTAATCACATAGTTTGCTACTAGAGACTCTCAATGCTGTTCAGAGAAAGGGCTGAATTGTTTTTAATAACGACCAAGTAAAAAATTATTCTTAGCTCAAAAGGAGTACAAAGCAGTAACTAAAAAAAATTGCCCTCAAAAGCATGCATAGCCTTTAAGCTGCAACCAGACACCTATATCGGCAACTTATCTTCCAGGCATGTTAAAAAGAAAGTCAACTCTGCAGCCAATAAAATATGTGACTGGCTGGAGACAAAGATGACAGAGCAACAGTGCTGGAGTAACCAGCCACAGGCAGGAAGTATTTTATTATTTTACCAGGCATCTTGGTTAAATAGAATAAAATAAAAACACGGACAACCTCTTTAATGTCAGTATTCCTGGTAATTTAGACTATGGGGGCATTAAGTTAGTTAACCCCTCCCTGATTGTTCCATGTAAAAATACATCAGCAGTTCAGGAGGGGTGAATCATAGCTATTTGATCATAATATTCCCTGGAAAAAAAAATTGAATAAGTGATCAAAAAGTTGTATTTACCGCAAAATCATAATAAAAACTAGTTAGTTCTACAAAAACAAGCTCTCACAGTGCTCTTTAGAATGAAATATAAAAAGGAGTTATGAGTGTCAGAATATGGCAGTGCAAAAAAAAAATTTTTTTTTTCCCTGAAAGGTTTTATAAAGTAGCAAAACACACACACAAAAAAAACACTATATAAAGTTAGTGTTACCATAATTGTACCAACCAGCAGAATAAGGTTATGTCTAGAGATGAGCGAGCATGCTCGGGAGCAATTTTCGAGTAGTAGCGTACGCATTTTCAAATCTGTACGCATCTTGTAATTCGTATGCATTAGCGTACAAATTTATAAGATGTGTACGCATTAGTGTACAGATTAGAAGATGCGTATGTATTAGCATACAGATTTGAAAATGCGTACGCTACTACTTGAAAATTGCTCAAGTTATTTCATTTTTAGCGCATAGTAAACGCTGTAAAAACAAATCCCCAAAACGTTGTCAGAACTGCATTTTTAAAAATTTCACCCCGTAAAGAATATTTTCCCCCCGTTATTTAACCCCTTCCTGCACTTGAGATATAACTTTACACCCAAGATGCAGGAGGGATGCAAACACAAGGGGTTGTAGTACAGCTGACACCTGGCCATTTAATCCCTTAGATGCTGCAGTCAATAATGATAGTGGTATCTGAGTGGTTAGACAGAGGGAGGAGGCTCCCTCTGTCCTCTGAATGGCATGGTTTAACTGGAAGCCTGTCCCTAAGGGGACTAAAAAATAACAGTAAAAAAAATATATTTAAAAAGAATCCACCAACGTACTAACCCCTTAATGACTGCTGATACATCTTTTTACGGCGGACTAGTCTCAGTGCTGCATGGGTCTCCTATGCAACAAGAACTCAGCTTTCTTATGACAGCTGGGCTCCTACTCTAATGGCTCGGCGGCATTGGTGGCTAGTGACCACAGTATGTAAGTAGTTTACACCAGAACTGCTGTTTTTGCTTATCCACCACAAATTTCTTAGTGCTGAAAACCCCATCGATCCCTAGAACCAGGAGAAAGAAGTGTGTGCATATCGTGCACTGTCTTCTTGCTCCCATGGACGGAATTGAGTCCATGCAGTGAGGAGAGGGAGCACAATAGTACGCACTTCTCTTCCCTTGTTCTTGGGAATGGTGGGGGTCTCAGCACTCAGATCCATACCAATCACAACTTTTGATATGTCTCTACGACAAAAGTTAGCTCTAAACGGTCACTGTATTTTCACACAATTAAAGTCTGATAGATAATGTCCTAAATGGCAAAAATGTAAATCACTTTACAAATATGTTGTCTTCCACCTCTAAAAACACCCTAAATAACTGGCTACTAGTGATCTCCCTTGTTGCAAAGTTGCTGTACATTGCTGGTTGTTGTTAACTCTGTCTCTAGCAGCAGAGACAATAAGAAGCCAAAAGGACAATGACTGCTACAAGCCCATGCCTGTAGTTCACATTCTGGAGAAGGTGTGCTTTAAATAGGCTTTGTGAGCTAATTAACAAAGACAAGAACAATATACACGAACTAAGTAATAGACTGGTACAGAGGGAGAGAAGACCTTGTCCGCGAGGGCTTACAATCTACAAGGAAAGTTTCTGGCACAGCAGGTGGCCAGAAGCAGGACTTTGCAGGGTAAAAAAAAAAAAAAAAACATAATTTACCTCGGTTCTCATTTCCGACTCCAACGTCCAGTCATCTGGAGCTGTTGAAACAAATACATAAAAAGGATAAGCATAAATGATGTCCAAAAAAAGTACAGTATATTCTTTAGTGTCAAAAATAATGTTCTCACTTGTCACAGCTAAAAAAAAAAAAAAAAAAAAAAAAAAAGAAAAAAAAAAAAACAAACCCATTTCAGAGAGAGTTTCAAGTCAAAC
Source organism: Rhinella marina (assembly GCA_900303285.1). Classification (NCBI taxonomy): domain Eukaryota; kingdom Metazoa; phylum Chordata; class Amphibia; order Anura; family Bufonidae; genus Rhinella; species Rhinella marina. The sequence goes on from ONZH01004388.1 coordinate 21,099, forward strand.
ACAGAATGAATGTAGGCATGATCCTGGATTTGTTTTTTTTCCCAACTCCGTTTCAGTTCAAGTTCCTTCCATACTACATAGTTGTAAAATGGATTGCCGTCAAGGGCGTAACTATTGGGCCCAGAGGTTGGGGGGGGCCCAGAGGTTGTACCATTATTCCTTTGTGGGGAATAACAATATGATGGCTTTTTGCTATGTAGGTTTTCTGATATATGGTGCCCTTATACATACCTTTATTATTGCTACTTATGCTGCTGTTTTAAAAGAGTTTTCTGAGATTTTAATACTGATTACTTATCCTCACGATAAGTCATCAGTTTCTGATCAGTGGGGGACTGCCATCCAGGACCCCCGCTAATCAGCTGTTTTGAGAAGGTAGAGGCGCTCTTGTGAGCTCATAGCTCACCAAGCAGAGCCCTGTAAATAGTATAGCGGCTGTGCATGGTATCCCAGCTCAGCTCCATTCAAATGCAGACAACCTATAGCACACCTTATGTACCTACCCAGCCAGCTCAAGACACGTCACTTCCTTCATGAACTACGCAGTCCAGGCTGACATCTCTGTGTATCATGCTGACAATCTCACTTTTAAAACAAGACAAAGATTGATACTCTAACCATGGTAAATTGCGACTTAGAGCACTTAGAAATCAGGTCCGGAATAAAAGTTGCATGTATATGCAGCCTTCTCTGAGACCCCATTGTTGTGATTTATCAAGGCTAGAACATCGATCTTAGTCCTATTTTAAGGCTGAGATTGTCAGACATTTCTAGTCATGTGACATATTGCATTTTCATGCTGGAGGATACCATCTGCCCCAAGGAGATCGATCAGTATGTATGGGTGTACGTTATCTGCTAGGATGGATTTATCTACATGCGCGAGTGGACATTCCTCAGACAATAACGCTGCCAACACCAGTTGTGTTCTTCCAGCTTGACTTGTAGAGTGTTTCTTGCGGGACACACCAACGTCCATCTGCTCAATGAGACAGAAAATATGACTCTTTAGAAAAGACAACTCTTTGCCAATCAGCGAGGTCCAGTACAGATACTGCTGCGAAAATCAAAGCCATTTCTGCCAATGCGATTTTGCTAGGAGAGGTGCAGTGACCATCCATCTGCTTCGGAGCCACATACACAATGGGGTTCGCTGAACTGTTTTAGACACACATTTGGTAGCCACCGGGTTCATTTTGGCGGTGCGCTGCTTCACTCTAGTGTCGGTCTGCCCTTGTGCACCTTCATCGCAGATGTTCTCCTCTCACATAAATGGCACACTGTGCTCTGCAGTTTCCACATCACTTATTTGCAATGATGCCATTTGTCCACTCAAGATACACCTTCACCACAACAGCACGAGAACATTTCACAAACTGATCAATTTCAGAAATACTTCTACCATTGGCCCAAAAGCCATTAATCATCCCTTTTCACAACTCCGATAAATCACTGCTTTCATCCATGATGACAACGAAGGATGTATGTGCAGACCGCCTACCGCACACTTTATGTACTTACCCAGCTAGCTCAAGACATGTCACTTTCTTCATGAGCTACACGGTGCTGACGTCAAAAGTAGGAAGTGGTCATAATAGTGTCACTTGACTGTATTAACCCCTTCTTGATAGATTGTGATTTTCCATTTTTGCATTTTCATTTTTCACTCCCTGCCTTTCTGGAGCCATAACTTTTTTTTATTTTTCCGTTCACATAGCCGTATGATGGCTTGTAAAAAATGCCAAATGGGATGGAATTGGGAAAATAAGGCAATTCCAGAACAGTTTTATAGGTTTTTACAGCGTTCACTATGCAGTAAAACTGATTTGTTCTCTTCATTCTCCCGGTCAGTACAATTACAGCGGCAATACCACATATGTAGTTTTTCTTGCATTTTAATACTGAAAAAAATAAAATAAAAGCTTTCGAAAAAAAAAAAATCTTTTCATCGCCATATTCGGACCCCTATAACTTTTTTTTATAGTTATGTCTAGGTGTGAAGGCTCATTTTTTGCAGGACAATATGTGGTATCTGATAATACCATTTTGGGGTTTGCATGACTTTTTGATAATTTTTTATTCAATTTTTGTTGGGAGGTAAAGTGATGAAAAAACTGATTCAGCCATTTTTTTCCATTATGCTATTCATTGAATGGGATAAGTTTTTTTAATATTTTAATAGTACAGGCGTTTGCACATGTAGCGATGCCCATGATGTTGATGTTTTTGTGCAAGTATTTTGAGGAAAAGGGGAATTCCTTCCCCAATCTCTGCCCAAGAGTGGCGTTCCTGCCTGTAAAGCATGCACTTCTGGGTTTCTGGCCTCTCAGATGCTGTGGTCACATTTGACCCTGGCATTTGAGGGTTAAACGTCTGATCAGCATAACCACCGATCGCAGACATTAGCCGCCAGTGTCTGCTGTATCAAACAGCAGGTACTCTCTAGCTATGGCACTTGGTCCACTCTGGGCACCATCTTTAAAGACCCGATATCTGCTGTACATGTACAACGTATGTTGTGAAGGGGTTAATGGAGACCTTTTAGAGGACAATTAAAACAGAAATGGAGTGGACTGGGAGGCATTGGTGAATGACATCACCAGCCTGTGCCAATTTGCTACATAAAGGAGACAGTGCTGGCATCTAAAGGTGGCTATACACATTGGACACAAATTGTTAATGGCTGAACAGCAGATGAACAAACAAACATCTGGAGAAAGATCATTTCACAGACATGGCCATACACATTTTAGTCCATACTGGACGTCAACATTGTTCAAACTGCTCATACACATTTATTCATTTATTTTATACACTTATACAGCGCTGCTATATTCTGCAGCACTTTACAGACATTAGCATCACACTGTCCCAGAAGGGGGCTCACAATCTAAGTTCTCCATCAGTATATCTTTGGAATTGTAAAACGACTGATTGTTTCAACTGACGAAAGGAACACCAGTAGAGTGAATACCTTCTAAGGCCTCGTTCACATTTCCGTTTTTCACACGCACTCATTGATTTAAATGTCTGTTCACATTTCAGTATTTTTTTTTTACTGAGTGTGGGTCAGTAAAAAAAAAAAAATTAAAATCACGGGGACATGCACTACTTTGATCAGTGATGCGGACCAAGCACACCCATTGAAGTCTATGGGTCCATGAAAATCACTGACACACATCTGTTTTGCGTCCGTTTTTCACTGATGACTAATAGATTCTTTGGAAACTCTTTTTCAGCTGAGCAACGTCAGTGAATTACGGATGACACGCAGATGGTAAAAACGGTGGTAGTAACCACAGATCCTTCACGGATGAAACACGTACGCTTTTCTTACGGATGTTACACTGACACGGAAATGTGAACGAGTCCTAAGTGGATTAAGGTTTGCTGGGGGGGGGGGTATGGGTGTCATTGTAATGTATGTTTTGTACTGTTAATCTAATTGCAAAGATATCAATAAAATGGTTTGATTTAAAAAAAAAAAAAAAAAAAACACATTTCAACCAACAAATGTTTATTTTGGTTGAAATCATCCAACTTCACAGCTGCATATGTCGCCAATTAACCCACAATAAAAAAAAGAAAAAAAAAAAGTATACTGTTTTTCACACGTCTCCCTCCGTGTGTACTGAAAAGAATAGTCCACAGTTATGGCGATAACACTAACTGCTTTTCACAGAGATTCTCAGTGAAATAAAATGTCAGCTCCTGACATTTTATGAAACGTGACTTGGGTTCACTACAAGAAAAGGACCTTTAGGATACTTTAAAAACAGTTTGAAATTAAGCTTGAAAAATTCTAGTCCCCTTTGGATTTTGGGAAGGTACAATGTTGTCATGGAGACCATGTGTGGATCCAAATGCAGCAAAGCCCACATCATAACTAGTGGCACTTATGTGCGTATATTTAGGGACATCAATGTCTAGACGCTCACTTGCTTGATTCCATATCTCGCCTTAGCTATAATGAAAATTGATCTTGGAAGTGAATCTCTCCATCACCCTGCAATGGGCACACCCATTTTCACATTAAGACTATGTGGTCCGGAACGCCACCATTCACACACTAATGGCATATCCAACTGATACGTCGCATACATATCTGTTGTGAGGTAACCTTATAACACCTTGCATCACCTAAATTGAGAAAAGGAGGCATGGAATAAAAAAATTCTTGCAAAACTATAAAAAACTATAAAAAATATGACAGTACAGGAAAGAGCAACCCATGAAGACATGAACAACATTTATCACCTAGCCAAAGAATAGGCAATAAATGGATGATCGCTGCATCTTCCATGGATCACAATGAGGTCCCCAAGTCCCCCCACGCGTGCTAAGCAGGAGTGTGCTTGCATAATCACTGCTCTATTTACTTCTATGGGATTGATGGAGATAGTGCCACTGCTCCACTCACACAGGAGACGCGGGAACCACTGTTGTCATGACTAGCGGGTGGTTTTAACTCATAACTCAAAACAGGATTAAAGAGGTTTTCTAGTTACAAAGATTAGCTTTCAACATAAAGGGACAATTAAAAGAAGACATTTTCTAAATATATTGGTCAGTCATGAACTATAGACAGGTCTCTCACTGCACACAGGTTTCTATGGTAACCTGCAGCCCAGAAAGAATTATCTGATTGGCTGAGAGCAGTGAAGAATGATGGGATGGAGTACTGAATGATTACCTGCAGTAAGCAAAAGGTACAAGTGTTGTGAGGACTGAGAATGGCTTCACCTGTAATTGTTTTAGAGATCACAATCTACTGCTGTCACAGTAAGGTATGCTAGTAACTGCTGAAAACCCCCCCACAGCCTGAGGAGACAGAGTGAGTGCAAACTGCCTGCATAAATCAATTGTCCAGTGCATATTCTCTCTGTATGCTTTATGTTTTAGTTTGCTTTTCCTCTGATGTAAAACACCTAGGGCCTTATGTAGGAAAACTGTCTAGGAGTAGAAGTTTCTTTGTTGCCTATAGAAACCAATCACAGCTCCCCTTTAATTTCATATAGTGCTCTGGAGAAATGAAAGAGGACCTTTGATTGGTTGCTTTGGGCAACAAAGAAAGTCTTAGACCTAGACAGTTTTCATGCATCAGGCCCTTAGTGAGCTGTACCCAGAGAAAAGCTTGATACTGAAAGTTCAGAGTAAAGATATCTAGTAAAACATATATTACAAACTTTTTTTTCTCATGACATATCTGTACTATTGATTTATGCAAAGTTTGTTTAAAGTTATCACTTAAACATGCGCCATGTATGAGGGAGTCGGGGCTTTGGCTTACCGACTCCACAGCCCTGGTTCTTATTTGTACCACTTATGTCCTATATATTTCATGTGTGAATTTGACATATTTGAGATTGATATGTTCTGGTAAAAGTCCAGTGCCAATATGGTGTGGGTCTACCAAGCACAGCTTCAAGCTCTTCTCTACTTTCATCAGTATAAGTGTTACCATCACTGACCTGCAGAAGTGCATGCCATAGAAAACTAAAGATAGCTATGTATACAATGTCAATTGATTAGTCACAGAAGCCTAGTGCATACACTTACAGTCAGCAAAGCGTGGGGAGAGATCAGTTGACCCTCCTGAAGCCAAGGAGGGAGACATCTGTGTAGGTTCAGTGGACACTTGCTCCTGCACAAAAGATATACCGGTATATAGTAAGACATATACTCAATGTCACCCACATATCACCACATTTACTTTATAAAGTTAACCTATGCCATCATTGCCTTGCCTAAGTGTCTTACCTCTTGTAGAAAACCAAAGGGCTGTGTGGTTTCAGGCTGAGTATTATCTACTTCACTGTCCGATAAACAATGTGATTCGTCATAGCCATAAAATGTCAATAAATCATGAAATTCAGCCTCCACTTCCTGAAAAAATAGAATAGGTTTAGTAAAAAAAAAAAAAAAAAAAAAAAACAACCTCTATATTAAAACTAGCTTCTGTTGTCCTTACTGTGTCCCCAGTGGCCCACGATGGTTCCTGCTCCTCCTGCGCCAGGATCTCAGCTATTCTTAACCCTTTTTGGAAGCAGACCACTGAAGGTTAGAGAAGATACAAAGGTTACAGGCTTGAATAAACTGCATGTAACCATATGATGGCCCCCAGAGTACATCTCAATGCCAGAGCGCATTCTTATCTGAGCACTGAAGGTATAGGGATGATGGATCTTCTGAGACCCGCAATCTTGACAATAGCTAAAAATCTGCTGTGGCTACCTTGAGATATAACCAGACCCTTTTACACTTGATAATTATGATAACCTCCCTGTGTGATGGTGCTGTCACACACATGCTTTTTGACGTAGTTTTTGAATCCAGAATCGAGAGTGGATCATAACAGGAGAGAAAGCATCATGGGCAGATACAAGTTCTCCACTTTTTTCAATCCACTCCTGGTTTTGGCTTCAAAAAACCTGAACGTGTGGCAGCACCTAGGCTTGGGTGAATTGTGCTTCGGATCATAGATCTAAAGTCGATTAATTCAAAGACTTCATTTGAAATGCTGTTCCCGTACAGCATTAAAATGTACCGGCTCCGTGGAGGAAAACTTTGTCACACCCAAAGTTGCACAAGACTTTGGTGAATGACTTTGCTATTCCTATCTGCGTATTTAAAAACATTTAAAAATAGGAATCCAATGTCAGGGTTCGGTACTGGCGAGTACCTCGGTGCAAAAGCCCACTTTGGATTGCTGTTTTAAAATAAGCAGATCGGAATACCGAGGTTATTTACCGAAGTCTCGCACACCTTTGGGCGAGACAAAGTTTTCCTCTACAGAGCCAATACATTATAATTCTGTACAGAAACAGCATTTCAAACAAAGTTTTTGAACAAATCGACTTTGGATCTATGACCCAAAGCTTGATTTGCTCAAGCCTAGCAGCGCCCTAATGGTGCCTCTGATCACCATGTAAGAATTGTTGATGCAGAACCCAAGTTAAAGGGGTTGTCCGAGTTATTTTTTTGTTCTTTATATGTTTCTAACTTGTCAGGTATAACAACTTTCCCATATACTTTGTGTTTCTAAAGCTGCTGGTTTCTCAGAGTTGACTCAGGGTCACATGACCTGTGATGTCACCTTATCTCTCTGCTCTGTGATGTTTCGTGTACAAGCCTCAGAGTTCAGATAACAGTCTGTACACGAGACGTCACTGGCCACGCCCCCTTTCTTTGCCGGGCTCCTGCTATCTGCTCTCTCCCTGGTTTCCTTCAGATAAAACATTAACCCCTTCATCCAGAACACACTGAGGACTCAAGGCTTTACAACAAATAGTAGCTGCAGCAGTGAGAGGAGACAAATGCTGGGCACAAGAGCTGTAGAGGAATTGTATTGTACAAGAACAGGTAGGGAGAATTTCCTGTGTGTATCAGCAGTGTCATTGTACAGCTGGGACTAGTAGTCCTGCACATACAACATGCTGCTGAGTATTCCAGCAGGCAGACATGTCACTCAGCACTTGTATTCACTGCCTCTGCAGAGAAGGGGGGAGGGGCAGAGATTGTTATTACTGCATGTAAACAAAGACCAGAAGAGAACCAGGGAAATGAGGAAATAGATTTTTTTTTGCCTAAAACTTGCTGAACTTAGTTATATATTGCTGTCCATCAGATTTACAGTGCTATATATTTTTTTTCATAACTTGGACAACCCCTTTAATCCTTTCTGGGAAGCAAATTGTTGACCGGGACCCGCTGCCCATAAACAATGGGGCATATTTACTAAAGTGTTTGCTCCTGTTTTTAGTCTAAAAGATGCTGCTTTAGACAGCCTTATTTTTTAGTTGCATTTACGACTGAAATTTCGCCTGTTTTGGAGACTTTTGCATCTCATTCGACTATTTAGATAACTTAGACTAATTCAGACGTTTCACAACTTTTGGGTCCTTTTTTTACCTATTTATGTAGGTGTGCCTTTTTTTGCTCCTAACTTTGTCACAAAAACTGTCCAATTTCTACACCACTCCAGGCCTGTGATATTTTTCTTCGGCTGTTTTCATAGGTAAATTGTGACTTTTCTTTGCATTAAAAGACGCCCTTTCCTGGTGACATGCAACTTTTCCCTACAAAGATGTAACTTTTTTCATGTGCAAATAAATGAGACCAGTCTAAGGCTACTTTCACATTCGTGTTGTGGTTTTCCGGTATTGAGATCCGGCAGAGGATCTCAATACCAGAAAAGAAAAAACTGATCAGTTTTGTCCCCATGTATTCTGAATTGAAAGAGATCCGTTCCGGATGCATCAGGATGTCTTCAGTTCAGGTAGCTTTCAGTTTTGTGAGCGGACACAAAACCGCAGCAAGCTTTAGGAGACTAAAAAAACGGATTCGTCACCCATTGACTTTCAATGTATTTAGTGCCTGATCCGTTTCTTTCAGTTTTGATTTCACACAACTGCATCCTAACGGAATGGATGCATCCTGATGTGCAAAATCAAAACTGATCAGTTTAATGCAGGTATAGAGATCCTCTGCTGGATCTCCGTACCGGAATTAACACAAGTGTGAAAGCAGCCTAAGTGAACATGAAGCTGTCTAACCCACCAGAGGTCTGACTAATAAAAATACGCCTAGTCTAATTCATCAACGGCTGTGTGACTTAATATTGGGCAAAAGAAAGACAGCCAAATGAAATACGCATGTCTAATTTTACGTCTAAGAACAGGAGAGCTTGATAAATGTGCCCCGATGCATCTATAGGGGGACTGATCATTCCTATACAGTGGGGAGGACTGCTGCATGTAAAGGCAGCTCTCATCTCCTCCAATGAGCCTGCAGTCAACAGGAATGAACAGTCATTGTAAAGGGGTTTTCCAGGATTTTAATATTGACTTATCCTTAGGACAGGTCATCAGTATCAGATCGGAAGTGGTCCGACACTACCTCGCCGATCAGCTGGTTGAAGAGAAATACGTGTTCCTTGCGAGTGCAGCTTTCCCTTCACTGTTTACCTGCTCAACGTAGACAGCACAGCGGCCACCAGGTGTACCTATAAGCCACCCCATTCACTTCAATGGGACGTCACCTTCCTATTCAAGTGTACAGGAACGAGCCGTCCCGATCTGATATTAATGACCTATCCGGGATAGGTCATTAATATAAAAATCCCAGAAAACCCCTTTAATGCTTTAACGGGTATTTGCATAGCCATATACCGACCATCTTCTTCTAAGACCACACTCGGACCCTTCACTTTATAATATACTTTTTGGTGGTTGTCCTGTATATCTTAACCTGCATCATGTCAATGAATTAGGGCTAATGCACACAAATGTGTGCCAGCTTTGCCTCTATTGTGGCCAGCAAACAGCGGGTCCACAGTATACTGGCACCGGCCATGTGTGCACCGTATCACAGATTCAGACACATTGAATGGGTCCGCAATCCTGAAGATACGGATTGGAGGAACGGAGCAGAAAGTCATGGAAGCATTACCTAAAAAAACCGTGCTCCATTTTTTGCGGTGGAGATGGATTGCAGACCCATTCAAGTTGAATAAGTCTGCATCCATCGGCACCGAACACGCAGGCACATTCATGCCCATAAGCCCTTACTCCGTTGTGCCGGGGTACATATAAGTACAATGTTACACAGGATGCCCCTGCTTTTATCAGAATATGCCATCTCCATCCACAGGAAAGTTGGCAAAGTCTTTCAACCAGTGCTAAAATCCATAGACACAGCAATGATAGTGCACCTCCCAGAGCCCCACCAGCACTGAGGACCGCTGCTGCCCTACAAGCTGTGGTTCTGTTACACCGGCCAGGTGTCACCACGCTCACTTTACTCATATATGGGGACGTGCCCCCCTGGCTGGGATCCACTGGGTCCTTTTATTCCCTGGCACAGGCACGTGAAAGGTTACAGCTGGCATGCCGATAGTTCTCACAGCTCCCACGTCATCTTCAGTCCCCAGCGAGCCCCGCACTATCCTCCATGCAACTGCACTACAGTCACAAAAGCAAAACTTCCGCCAAGACCCGGCATTTAATAACAGTCCCCTCCCAATGGGGTCCCCCCCAAGCGGAGTCAGCCCCGGTCGTGCCACACCCTGGTCCCGGTTACCTCCAGCCGCCGAGCACCGGAGCAGGAGGAGCAGCGTGGCCCGGATGTGAGCGACGAACACGATTGGCAACTGAGCGGAAGGAGGCGTGGCCCAGGTAGAGCGTCACGTGACGCGCATAGGCTGAGACCCCCCCTCAATAGTAATTAGTAGGTATGGGGGGTTGAGTGTATTTCAGTTACTTCCATGGCTACCGTGAGAGGGTTCAGATCGATGTCTCCGCTCATAGCCCCAGTTACTGAGCGGCGCCCAGCGGTTGTTTCACGGGAAGGTGTCTGTGAAAATGGGAGCAGCGCGTTATGATTTGTTGAAAGTAAAGGATGTTTTATAGCCTGTTTACCCCTCAGCAACCAATCAGATCATGGTGTGTATTGTGTAACCTGAAATAGGAAATAAGAGCTGTTATCTGATTGGTTGCTAGAAGTATCTCCATTTTTGGATGAGCTTTACTCTTTATTTCATATATAAAATATATATTCATTTATGTCGCCTTAACATACTCCTCAATGCTGTACAGACACTGGGAGAGATTTACCAAACTGGTGTAAAAGAAAACTGGCTTAATTGCCGGTATAAACCAATCAGATTCCACTTTTCATTTTCTAGAGGAGGTCTGAAAAATGAAAGGTGTGATGTGATTGGTTGCCAGTTCTACTTTACACCAGTTCTGATAAAATGTGTAAGGCTAGTTTCACATTTGCAGCAATGTCAGAGACATTGCCAGATGTTGACTATAATGGGGTCCAGCAGAGATCCGTCCGCCACCCAGCAAATATGTCAGGATTTGGCTGGAAAACAAAAACTGCATTCTATGGCGTAAGACAAATCTAAAAGAAGCCTAAATTCACTTACTGTAGATTTCCTAACCACATCCGATGGGAGTTTATAACAAGCCTCAAGTACTCGCTCGGTGTAATGATATTTCCTGACATTTGTTCTGATCGACCCCCCCCCCCTAATTTTAGATTGTGTTTTCTGTTTAGTTTTAATTAAAACATTCCCTTCTGTACCTTATTTATGCCTTTAACATTTGTGAGGGTTTTTTTGTGACACATCGTACTTCATGTTAGTGGTAAATTTAAGTCTCTTTTACCTTTATAAAAAATCCAAAATTTACCAGAAATGTGAAAACTTTTCTAAATTTGAGTTTTTTCTTCTTTTAAGACAGTGATATCTCAAAAATAGTTATTAATTAACATTCCCCATATGTCTGCTTTCCAGGACGTCCCCCATGACAGCACATGGGAGGATGTCCATCCCTATCTCTGTAGTGACAGGAAGTGAGATAAGTTTAAAAGCCCCCCCCCCCTCAATCTCCAGTGTCTTCCTGTCCCTACGGGGATTAGGGAGTGAGCTCCCATCATGGGGGATGAAGAAAGAAGTTGTCATGGGCCAGGAACTGGTCGGGGGGTGTCCTGCCTCTCCTCTTAAGTTCCTTTCTTTGGCATGGCTAGCTCCCCCTGCGGGGGTTCTCTAGCTGTTCCTCATCCTATCTTTAGCCGCGGTAGATGAGATCCGGTCCGCTTTCCCCCCCCCCCCCCCCCCCCGGGGGCTCTCGGTCCGGAGAACGCCTCCTCCTTCCTGCTCATCGTGCAGTGTGCGGCGCGTCTTACGTCACTTCCGGCGCGCACAGAAAGTGACCCGGCAAGATGGCGGCGCCCATAGGTACGCTTGAGACCATGTAGAATGCGGTCTCGCGTACAGGGCGACTCCCCCCCGGGGGGTAGAGTCCCCTGAAAATCAAGGGGAGGAGCGCAGCGGCGGGCAGGTGAGTTAAACCCCTATAAAAGGGTACTATCTATTCCTAATGTGGTCTTTTACCATGGAAGCCCTTATGTCAGGAAAAGCGGAGCTTGTGTCTGACTCCTCTGCCCAGGGGCATGTAAGTAGGTTACCTCTACCCCCCCCTCTTTTTGCCTTGAACGGGTGTTCCTTTTTAACTAAAATTTATGACCTGATTTCGCTAGGGGGATAAGGACGTGGGTTCAAAGTCCATGCCTGAGGCTAAGAAAAGACCCAAAAAATGTGCAACTTGTGGCAAAAAATTGTAGGAGGCATACAAAAAGCAGTTATGCCCTGACTGCATTGCAAAACTAATTAAAGAGGAACAACTGTCCTTCTTAGCAGACCTTAGGGGGTTAATACGTGAAGAAGTCCAAGCTACGGTTTCTGGATTAGCCCCTCCTCCACTAAATCCTCCAAAACAGAGAAGGATTCAGGTAGACTCTGATCCAGACGAGCAATCAGAGACACAATGTTTCTCGGAAGGAGAGGTGGAAGATGAAGACCTTCCTGCCTCTTTATCTGACGATTCCAAGAAATATTTATTTTCATTGGAAGATTTAGACTCCTTACTGACTCAGGCCTCCAAGTCAGTACAGGATGAAATGTTTGGGGGTCTGAGAGCTAAGAAGAGAAGACTCTTCCCAGTCAATACGAATCTAAAAGAAATGATCATGGAAGAGTGGGAAGATACCGATAGGAAATTATCTATACCCAGAGAATTTAGGAGTCGTCTCTTGTTTAAACAGGACGACACCAAATTATAGGACGAAATTCCAAAAATAGACATACAAGTTGCCAGAAAGACAGCAATTCCCTTTGAGGATTCTTCCCATCTTAGGGACCCGATGGACCTGAAAACGGAAGGTCTCCTCAAAAGAGCTTGGGAGTGTTCCGTGGCCTTAATTAATACTAATATTGCTGCTACATCGGTAGCCAGAGCTATGGCATTATGGTTAGGTCAGTTAGAGAATCACCTTCGTCTTAGAACCCCTAGAGAGGAAATTCTGGAGTCTGTCCCTCTGTTAAGGATAGCTTCAGCCTTTTTAGCTGACGCATCGGCAGAGTCTATCCGATTTGTGGCTAAAAATGGGACTCTAGCAAATATGTCCAGGAGAGCCTTGTGGCTAAAAAAATTGGTCCGGGGACCTCGCATCAAACAGTAAATTATGCTCTATCCCCTTTTCTGACTCCTATGTATCTGGACACTATACTTGAAAAAGCGGCTGACAAGAAGAAAGGGTTCCTGGAGGAAAGACCCAGGAAGACTCAGTCCTTTCGGAGACAGCCAAGACAGACGCAGAATTTTTCCGGTCGTGGAAAAGGGAAAACCGGGAGGTGGAGCTATCCCAAAGGAGGGAAAGGCAGGGGTTTCCTCCTTAATCCAGGCTCTGCCAGGTCAGCAGGAAAGCAATGGTCCCAGGTAACCCAAAATCCTTGGGTAATTCAGACATTACGGGAAGGTTACAAAATAGAATTCAGATCCCTTCCTCCTCCAAGATATTGCCTAACGAACCCCCAGACACAAACATTAAAATATCAGATGGTACAGGACATTCAAAAATTATGCAGTATGAAAGCCATAATTCCAGTCCCGAAAGATCAGAGATTCAGGGGTCACTATTCAAATCTATTTCTAGTAAAAAAAACAGACAACACGTTCAGGACGATTATAAACCTGAAGGTCCTAAACAAATATTACAAGTTCAAGATGGAGTCAGTCCAGTCTGCAATACCACTTATAACACCAGGAGCAGTAATGTGTACAATAGACCTCAAGGATGCTTATTATCACACTCCCATTTCAATTTCAGCGCCTCCCGTTCGGGATTTCTTCTGCTCCACGAGTGTTCACCAAAATAGTAGTAGAGATGATGGCTTATTTAAGACAGGAAAACCTCTTAAAGGGTTATTCTCATTTTAGACAATGGGGGCATATCGCTAGGATATGCCCCCATTGTCTTATAGGTGCGGGTCCCACCGCTGGGGCCCGCACCTATTTCCAGAACGGAGCCCCCCGAACTGAATGAGGGCGCACTGCGCAGCCGCCCTCCATTCATTTCTATGGGTCCGCCGAAAATAGCCGAGCGCTGGCTTGGCTACTTCCGTCGGCTCCATAGAAATGAATGGGAGCGCACCGCGCATGCACGGCCCGGCTCCCATTCAGCTGCGCCTGGTGGTGGCCGGACCCCCGGAAACCTGGGGTCCTCCAGGCGCAGCGCTCCCCGCTCCGTTCTGGATATAGGTGCGGGTCCCAGCGGTGGGACCCGCACCTATAAGACAATGGGGGCATATCCTAGTGATATGCCCCCATTGTCTAAGATGAGAATACCCCTTTAATCGTTCCATACTTAGACGATTTTCTCCTTATAGCAGACTCCCCAGGAACCCTGATAGAACACCTACAGTCAACCTTACAGCTAATGCGTCATTTAGGATGGATCATAAATCTCAAAAAATCAGACCTCCAAGCAGACCACAGGAAAGTTTTCCTGGGGGTCCTGCTAGATTCCATAAAACAAGTCTCCTTCCTTCCATTTCCCAAACAGGGAAATTATATGAAGGAAATCTCTGTCTTTCAAAAAAGGAGAAATTGCACGTTGAGGGAAGCTATGCACATTCTTGGAATGATGACGGCTTGTATTCCCATGGTTCCATGGGCTCAGTTTCGTTCCAGACCCCTACAGAACCTCATTCTATCCAACTGGGACAACAATCCAAAATCTTTAGACAAGAAAATCCTGATTCCAAGGAAGATAAAAAGCACCTTAAACTGGTGGCCAAACCCAGAAAACCTGCAGAAGGGAGTTCTGTGGAACAAGATTCCAACTACGGTGGTAACCACAGACGCCAGCCTCTGGGGCTGGGGCGCTCACATAGAAGGGGAATATTTTCAAGGAGAGTGGACAGTTTCAGAGAGAAAAAGATCCTCAAACGCTCGGGAACTTATGGCAGTTCAGAAAACCTTAAAAATGGCTACCCAGAGGCTGAAAGGGAAACCTTTAAAGATCTTGTCAGACAATATGACGACAGTCTGTTACCTGAGGCGTCAGGGGGGTACTCAGAACCCTCAGCTCCAGTTAATTGCCAACCAGATTTTCCTTTGGGCCCAATACAATGTCCTATCTATTTCAGCCGTTCACCAGGAGTCGAGAACATCACGGCAGACTACCTAAGCAGGGGGAAATATCTTCCAGGAGAGTGGAAATTAAACAACAGTATTCCAACAACTGTGTGCAAGATGGGGGTCCCCGCAAATAGACCTCTTTGCGTCAATGGAAAATACGCACACGGACTTTTTCTTCTCACTAGACCCCAAGGGGAGTCCTGCAGCAATAGACGCAATGTCCCAGGATTGGGATATGGAATTAATGTACGCCTTCCCACCAATACCTCTTATCAATGCGGTACTTAAAAAAATCAGCGAGTGCCCGGGGAAGGTCATCTGCATAGCCCCAGCTTGGCCCAAGAGAAGCTGGTTTCCTCTCCTGAACAAGCTGAAGGTAGAAGAGCCGATCGACTTACCATCGATTCCAGATCTTCTATCCCAGGGTCCTCTGGTACATCCAGACCTAAAGAGACTAAATTTGAAAGCATGGATCCTGAGAGGCAGATGTTGAGGAATCAGGGGTTATAGGATCCGGTAATATCTACCCTACAGAAAAGTCGTAAGCCAGTAACATCGGCCATATACAACAAAATCTGGAAGAGGTTTAATTCCTGGCTATCCTCTTCCCATCCGGACTGCTCTTCTCCATCTATAGCTATAATCTTAGCTTTTTTACAGAAGGGATTTGAAATGGGGCTGAGGCCTAGCACATTAAAAGTGCAGATCTCAGCCTTATCCTTCTTCTTTGATTTTCCTATTGCTGAGCATAGATGGGTTAAGCGGTTCATCAAGGCAATAACCAGAGAAAGGCCAACCCTTAGACAGACGGTCCCTCCGTGGGATCTTTCTTTAGTAGAGATGAGCGAACGTGCTCGTAACCAGCACTGTATCGCTTGGCTCCCCTGCGGTCGCATGGGTGCAGGCATCCGGATCCGTCGGGTGAGGAGGACGGATCCGGATGCCTGTGCCCATGCGAGCGCAGGGGAGCCGAGCACTACAGTGCTCGTTACGAGCACGTTCGCTCATCTCTATTCTTTAGTCCTTAATAGCCTTTATGAAGCGCCCTTTGAACCGCTTGATTCCATCTCTTTATAACATTTATCATGGAAAACGGCTTTCTTAGTGGCAGTCACCTCGGCCTGGAGGATAGGGGAGATCCCAGCCCTTTCAATAAGGGAACCATACATGAGGATTTTAGATGACAGGTTAATTCTAAAATTAGATCCAGCTTTTCTCCCTAAAGTAACAACATCATTTCATAGAGAACAAGAAATTATTCTTCCCTCCTTTTGTGCCTCCCCTAAGAATCCTCTTGAAAGACGTTTTCATTGTCTGGATGTTAGACGTTCATGGGCCAAGAGAGTATGTGCTACGGTGGATCAGATCTGCCAAGATGCTACCTGGTCCAGCTTCTGTACTTTTTGCAAACACTACAGGTTGGATCTTCCGACTAGTCACAATCTAAACTTCGGTCGGAAGGTTCTCCAAGCTGTGGTCCCTCCCTAGAGTTAATTTGTTATATCTCCCATTTGCTGTCATGGGGGACGTCCTGAAAATCCGGAATTAGTCTTACCGGTAATTGTTTTTCCAGGAGTCCAACATGACAACTCCTATATCCCTCCCTGTTTGTATATATTATTATCCTTTACGGTGTGAGGTTAACATTGTATTGTGTAACAAGAGTTATTGTTATATATTGTCTAATCCGGTGTAGTAATTTGGAAAACACTGGAGATTGGGGGGGGGGGGGCTTTTAAACTTCTCACTTCCTGTCCCTACAGAGATAGGGATGGACATCCTCCCATGTGCTGTCATGTTGGACTCCTGGAAAGACTAACCGGTAAGACTAATTCCGTATTTCTGTTGGCATCATTTTGTAGATGTAATTTTTTTGTTTTTGGCTTTTAGAAGGCTTAGAATTATAGAAGCTAATTTTCAAACCACCCATAAATGACTCCTTTTTAGAAACTACAACCCTCAAATTATTCGAAACTGATGTTACAAACTATGTTAACCCTTTAGGTGTTCCACAAGAATTAAAAGGGTTGTCTCTCTTCAGCAAGTGGCATTTATTATGTAGAGCAAGTTACATACAAGGCACTTACTAATGTATTGTGAGTGTCCATATTTCCTACTTTGCTGGCTGGAATAATTTTTCCCATCACATTTTACACTGCTAGTTTCCAGGCATTACAGCCCCTGTTGTAGTGCAGATATATGTGCGCTCCCATGGACCCAGCCAACAGAGAGGCTGGCGCTTTTTCCTATAATGTGCGACCATGGTCATAACCCCTGGATACAAGCAGTGTATAATGTGATGGAAAAATGAATCAAGCCAGCAAAGGAAGCAATATGGACAATCGCAGTAATTAGTAAGTGCCTTGTATTAACTTTATCTACATGATAAATGCCATTTGTGGTTGAAGGAAAATGTAGGTGAGATTTCAAAATAAATTTTTTGCAGATTTTCCATTATAATGAATCTATTCCTGTAACAACGCAAGGGTTAACATTAAAACAAACCTCAATATTTATAATCCTGATTCTGCGGTTTACAGAAACAAGCCATTTGTGTTCGTACAATGCTGTATGGGTGCACCACAGGGCTCAGAAGGGAAGGAGCGCCATGTTTCTTGAAGGTTTTGTTGGAATGTTTTTTTTGGTGCCATTTTATATTTGAAGAGACTTTGAGGTACCTATATAGTGGAGACACCCAAAAAATGACCCATTTTGGAGACTACACCCCTCAAGGAATTTTTCGAACAGTGTACTGAGCGATTTGACCCCGCAGGAATTTCATAGAATATAGAGACACATGCCTTCCAATAAAACGTGGCATAAGCCCTAAATTTCTAATATTCACAAGGGGTAACAGGAGAAAACTCACCAGACAATTTGTTACCCATTTTCTGCTGAACACAGCAACACCCAATATGAGATCATAAACTGCTTTATGGGCATACCGTAGGGTTCAGAAGGGAAGGAGCGATATTTGGTTCTTGGAGGGTAGATTAAGCTGGAATGGTTTTTGAGAACCATGTTGCATGTGAAGAGAATAAGGTATCCCTACAATGGAAACTCCAAAAAATGACTCCATTTTGGAAACTACACCCTTTGAAGAATTTAAAAACACTTGGCTGTGAAAAATTAAAATTTACATTCTTCTGAATAAAATGTTTGTTTAGCCCCAGATTTCTCATTTTCACATGTGGTAACAGGAGAAAAATCACCTTAAATTTTGTTACATAATTTTTCTCCAGTATGACAACACCCCATATGTAGCCGTAAAACTGTGGCCTGGCACACTACAGGGTCTAGAAGAGAAAGAGCACCAAGTGCATTCGAGGCCTAGTTTGGTGATGTATATAGCACTGACAACTGCAGAGGCTCTGAGGTGAAATAAAAAAGAAGCTCCAAAGAATTGACCCCATTTTAGACACTGCACCCCTTATGGAATTTATCAAGGGGTGTAATGGACATTTTGAGCCCACAGGTCTTGGGCAAAAATTAATTCACAGCACATGTTCAAAGTGAAAATTGCAATTTTTATAGATATGCCCTTTCAGCGCCAAATATGATTTACACATCTTGTGCTGACAACTGGAGAGACTGTAGAGAAATAATAAGTGCAGTTGACAAGAAGTGACTGCACTTTGGAAACTAAACTCTTCAAGAGCATTTTAACCTCACATGTGTTTTAGAGTTGTCACGATACCAAAATTTTGATTCGATTTCGATACCAAGAAAAAGTATTCGATACTCGATACCATTCGATACCACGCCGAAAAAATAAAACACAAAAAAATCTGTGTGCCCCATCAGACCTCAGATCAGCTCACTGTGCCCCCATCAGACCTCAGATCAGCCCACTGTGCCCCCATCAGACCTCAGATCAGCCCACTGTGCCCCATCAACCTCAGATCAGCCCACTGTGCCCCCATCAACCTCAGATCAGCCCACTGTGCCCCCATCAGACCTCAGATCAGCCCACCGTGCCCCCATCAGACCTAACATCAACCCACTGTGCCCCCATCAGACCTAACATCAGCCCACTGTGCCCCCATCAACCTCAGATCAGCCCACTGTGCCCCCATCAGACCTCAGATCAGCCCACTGTGCCCCCATCAGATTAACCCACCGCGCCCCCATCAGATCAGCCCACCGTGCCCCCATCAGACCTCACATCAGCCCACCGTGCCCCCATCAGACCTCACATCAGCCCACCGTGCCCCCATCAGACCTCAGATCAGCCCACCGCGCCCCCATCAGATCAGCCCACCGTGCCCCCATCAGACCTAACATCAGCCCACTGTGCCCCCATCAGACCTAACATCAGCACACTGTGCCCCCATCAACCTCAGATCAGCCCACTGTGCCCCATAAGACCTCAGATCAGCCCACTGTGTCCCCATCAACCTCAGATCAGCCCACTGTGCCCCCATAAAAATAAAAAAAAATCTCTTACGTGTCCTGCGCCGCGGCTCCGCTCCGGCGCTCCTCTTCTTCTCTTCCCGGCGCTGCAGCGTCAGGTCAGAGTGCGTGCACTACGTCCTGACGCTGTACGCGGTCAGAACAGTGCAGGGCGGGCCCGGAGAAGAAGAGGAGCGCCGGACCCGGAGAGGAGCCGCGGCGCAGGACAGGTAAGAGAATTTTTAATTTTAGTATCGAAAAAGAGCAAATTCCGGTACCGAATTGATACTGGTATAAAAGTATCGATTCAGTATTGAAATTTCGATACCCGCGACAACCCTAATGTGTTTTGCAAAAACCAATGCATAAGAGATATGCCATTCCAGTGCCCAATATGTTGTGCCCAGTGTGCGTCAGTGTGAAAAACAAGCCCTCTTATTATGATGCTTCCTGGTTCTAGAAATACCCTACATGTGACCTATTCTTTTGCCTGAATGTATAAGATGGCTCAGGAGTAAAAGAGCACAATACACATTTGAGGCCCAATGTGGTAATTTACACAACTTATGCTGAAAGTGTAGAAGCTGAGCCAGTTTGCCACCACAGCCAGTTTGCAAAAAATTAATGCGCAGGTGACCATGCAAAACAAAAACTCCATGTTTTCCACAGATATGGCATTTCAGTACCCAATATGCTATGCCCAGCTTCTGAAACACCACACCCTTTGAAATGTAACGGCGGGTTCTACTGGGTACAGAAATGCTGTGAATGCAGACATAAACTGCTGTTTGGGTATGCTGCGGAGCAGATTTTGAGGGATTGGTGTACGTGCGGGCTTGTTTCTGCAGGATGAGGTGGTGTTTTCATTGGTACCATTTTGGTGTACATAAAAACTTTTGATCGCACAATATGCTTTTTGTGAAGCAAGGTAAAAAAAAAAAAAAAAAAAAAAGGCTGTTCTGGCACCGTGTATTTTTTTTTATGTATCCGGTATATAATACAACAGTCTGCATCCATTCAGAACGGATACATCACTGACCACTCCCACCAAGACGCACTCAAAAACGCTGCTTGCAGCACTTTTGTGTGGATCATGAGAACACAACAGAACAAAATGCATTCTGGTGTACTCCGTTCAGTTCAGTTTTGTCCCCACTGACAATGAGTGGGGACAAGACGGAAGCATTTTTCTCCGGTTTTGAGAACCTATGACGGAACTCAATACAGGAAAGGAAAACGCAGATGTGAAAGTAGCCCTACTTTTTTATTTTTGTGCCACTTTGGGCCTTCAACTTTTGGGGATATGATCCCTTTTCCAATTCAGAACAATACATGCTGTGTTGTACTACACTGGAACTGTTAGTTCCCTGCAGTCGCATCACAGGGAGCCAATGGGTTGATAGAGGAAGCCCCTTCCCTCTGTAAACCTCTTAGATGTTGTGGGTTAATCTACCATCATCAGAGTTTCCAGTTAGTAACAGCCAGCTCCTGTGTCCTCCTGATCAGCACAGCGTACATGTATGGCCAGGGGCGAACTGGAAACTTAAAGTGGCCCTGGAAAAAATACTAAAAGTGGCCCCGTTTTGTAGTTGGGTCAAAACTGATGGAAGGCAGGGACTGCAATACCATATTGTGGCACATTATATCACCCCAGCTGAGTCATATACTACAGTCCATCACAAAATACTGCCAGCAGCACAAAATACATCCCCAAAAACTTCCACTGCCAGGCTGTAAGGAGGGCTCGGGTTGCCTTCTGGGCATCGGCCCACCGGGAAATTTCCCTGTAAGGTCTGTGGCCAATCCATCCATGTGTGCGGCGAAGGTCGGGAAGTCACTTCCTGCTGCGCTGTACATATACGGCAAAGGTCGGAAAGGGTTTGTCATTTTCCCCTGTTCCCTTCTTTCCTCAAGGCTATACAGATTGTTTTTTAACCCCTTAGTGACCACTAATATGCCTTTATAAGTCATTCACAAAGGGGCCTTAGGCTGGGCCGACGCAGCAAAAGCTTCCCGTACAGTGGAGAGTGGGGGCCCAGCTCTCAAATGACAGCCCAGATTGGAAAAAGCGCCAATCCCAGCCGTTTAACTTCTTGGATGCCGTGGTCAATAGCAGCCGCGGCATCTAAGCAGTTACTGAGGGAGCATACACCCTCTGTCTCCCATTGGCACCCAACAAATGAGATTGTGGGGTGCAGATGTCTATAATGACCTGCTCTATGCAATTATCATGTAATTTATCCCGTACAGTGAACAACTTAAAAAAAAATGCCAGAATTGCTGTTTTTCGCTTATTCACCACCAAAAATAAAATATGCAAAAACTAAATAAGCAATCAAAACAGTGTTATGTATCCCAAAAAGTTACCAAATAAATGTTGTCCTGCAAACATCAAGCCCTCACACAGTAATCAGGTAAAAAAAACTATATGTATTTGGTATCGCTGTAATTGCAGAGAATAGTTATGTTATTGATGCTGAAAAAAGAAAGCTGCAAAATTTCTAACGTGAAAACTCTGTTGCAGAATTGCTGTTCTTTCCGTCCCCTCCCAGAAGAAGTTAATAAAAGTTAAAAGGTCCTGCTCACTGCTGCTGTCTATGGCAAAGACCATAGACCGCAGCATCAGACAGGAAGAGAGAAGGGAGATGGCACGTGCACACTGCACGCTCCATCTTCTCATACAGCTGTCAGTCTCCCCATGCTCATGGGGGTAAACCAGGATTTAATGGAGTACTTGCTATATGTAGACTGACAGGAGGGTATAAAAGGAGAGCAAAAGAACATCTAATCATCCCTGATTAAGGAAACCGTTTGTTTTCAAAACATGTTGGATTAGGAATTTTGGCCTCAACCACTATCTGTTACCTGTGCAGTGACGTCACTGTGCGCTCAGTGAGAAGTGTCACCAATACCATACTGAGGACTCTAAAGCAAAGAAATGAAAAAAGTTCTGGGAAGGAAAACATCCATTGAGGATAGTATCCAGATGCGTACATGCGTATAAAGGCGACTGCAGGAAGAACGGTAAGAATAGTTTGAGAACTGAGTCATCTGAACTGTGAATTGATTGATTGGTATTGTGGATGGCTAACATGGTACTATAGATTAGAGGATAGAAAGTAGGGAGTGGGAACCAGTGGAGCACAATCACTAAATAATACTTTTAAATCAGTTCTGGTGGAAGAATTCACTAGGATAAGACGAGCTTGCTCCTATGTAGACACATATAAAAAGACAAAATAAATGAGATATCTGACAGGTAATATAAGAGAAACTATAAAAAAAATTGATGATTGACAGAGCTTCATATTTAGCTTTCAGATATGATCTCATTTTTATATATATATATATATATAAAAAAAAAAGAACTGAAAAAAAAGATGAAGATGAGTCTAAATTGTTTTTCCACAGCCTTCAGCAATCGGTTTTATCAGATAAAAATATATAGATTTTTAAATATCTCCCTGTACTGAATCGTGACATTAAACTAAGAAACATTCTAGATGCTGGATGTACAGTTCTTACTGTAGCCAAAAGTGAAAAAACATTGGGAAATTTATTATCTCCTAGTCTTTTCCTCTCTCACAACAAAAATGTTTTAAACAAAAAATCATGGTTGTTGCAGACTGGCTTTTTCCCTTGTGGTGGCAGCCGCTGTAATATATGTAAGTTTGCAACAACAAAAAAACAAAAACGTTTAGTTCCAAGACCAATAATAATTCCTTTTTTATTAAAACATTTATCAAATGCAATACTATTTATGTGGTCTATGGAATTTTCTGTACGAAGTGTAATGTATTAAGCCTCATTCACACGTCCGTGCTCAAATCCGTGAGCAGGTGCTCAGTGATGCGTCCGTGAAGCTGTCCGTGAAGGATCCGTGTTGGGTCTGTGGGTCCGTGTTGCATCTATGTTTCACTGACACTGAACAGCTGAAAAATAATTTTCAAAGCATCTCTTCTTAATGATCAGTGAAACACGGATGCAACACAGATGGTATCCGTGGTTTTCATAGACCTATAGATGATAATGGACGTGATGGATCCGTGAACACGGACAAAATAGAGCATGCATCCATGCTAAAAACACGGACCGTGCTAAAACACTGATGTCTGAATACACACATTAAAATAAATGGGGACATGTGCTGTCTGTGGAGAACATGTGAGACAGTGTTTACAGACAGCTAGCCAGAAGTAGTAATACTATAGAAAATAATTAAATTTGGGTGAACTGCGCCACATTTACCACAGCTAAGTGGTATGGCGGCAACTGCATCAACAGAAACTTGTCTAGGTGGAAGTTCAGCTTGCACACAAGCTATTTGCTTGTCGCAAATAGTTTTCTCATAACACATTCCATTATGGAGGTCTAACTATGGAGCGGAGGAGAAGGAGGCGTCTGAGCAGGAGAAGAAGCTGATGATGATGACAAAGATATTATACTGCCTGGGGATGTGGCCGGGCTGCCACAAAGAAGACCAGGAGAAGGAGAACAGACTTTTCTGAATGCCAGTTCTGTTTTCCCACAGGATCTGGTGATGTCACCTCATGTGCTGCAATAGAGCCCTGGTACCTATGTTTGTGTTTGAATGCCAACGGCCTGTTTTAATCCTGCAGATCTTGCATGCTGCTGGTGTGCTGGTTTTGTGGAGAAAAACTGCCATAAGGTTTCATTCACACGACCGTATTTTGTTTCTGTGTCCGTTCCGTTTTTTTTGCAGACCGTATGCGGAACCATTCATTTTAATGGGTCCACAAAAAAAACGGAAGGTACTCTGTGAGCATTCCGTTTCCGTATGTCCGTATTTCCGTTCTGCAAAAAAGATAGAACATGTCCTATTTTTGTCCATTTTGCTGACAAGGATAGGCATTCTTACAATGGATCCGCAAAAAAAAAAAACAAACACGGAACGTCATCCGTTTTTTGTTTTTTTTTGCGAATCCGCAATTTGCGGACCGCAAAACACATACAGACGTGTGAATAAAGTCTAAGGGAGATACTCATACAGACCTAGCAGGAGCCTAGGTCTGTCATGTTTTAAGCCTACACCCACAATATCAGCGTAATGAGCACAATAGATGCAGATCTGGCCCTGCTAGTTCTTTTGGAAGTTTTGGCCATACATTGCCTCTGCTCTTTATTGCCAAAGCAGTCACCACCATTCTTCTCTGATGTCTCTTTCTGAACACTCTAGTCTAGCTCCCAGGTCCTGTCCTATACACGATCATTGTCATAGTCCTCACCATACCTGCTACTTTTATCAGACTGTAATATATCATCGTGAGCTCCCGGGCCTCCCGATTCCCTACTTTGTTTTTTCTCCGAGTGCCACTGCCCCTACCGCCACCACCAAGGCTATAAGTGCAATTACTAAAACCACCACCAACATAGCTATGTCTTGCCCCCCCCCACTCCCGTGCCTGAACTTCCTCCAAAAGGCAGTCCAAATACTAACTGTAATCACACAAGTCATCAACAGGGAGAGTATTTTGAGTATCTTCCATGGTGCATGGGGTTTAGTTACCTCTTCTTAGCAAAGAAGGTGTCCACTAGGAGGAGGCAGTGAAGAGATGATGCAACTGAAAACTTTCTCTGGGGTTGCAAGGAGGAATGATGTGACCCGTGGCTCCAAGGCATGGTGTCAGACTCAGAGGTGACATCCACATCATCCTGCTGTGATTGAGAGAAGTGAACCATCCAGATCACAATCTTACCCTCTTTGTCCTCATTAATAATGTGGCACCGATCAAGTACTGTGACCTACTACTACTAACAGTACTGGATGGACCGCTGATGTTGCTACTGCTATTTGCACTATTACCCACATTCTGATTTCCACTATTCTGTTTACCAAGCATTTTATTATGAGGCCTATAAATGAAAAGTCATGGGTGTGGTACACAGATCATTTAATGGTACTAGCAAAATTGCAAGTGTAATTTAAAGACAGGTGCAATTAAATGTCCTTCCTTTTCTACAGACACAATGCACACTGTTATTGACAATTTACAATGGTAATAGTGAAGTTTTTGAATTATTGCAATATGTTTGCTGTAATTGAACTGTATCTTGCAGTAATACAGGTTTGCTAAAATGGGTATGATGGCGTTATTGTAGTTAAATGTAAATTCAAAGTGAGAAATGGAGTTGAGCACACTCTTGTTTGGG
This sequence comes from Rhinella marina, assembly GCA_900303285.1. Lineage (NCBI taxonomy): Eukaryota > Metazoa > Chordata > Amphibia > Anura > Bufonidae > Rhinella > Rhinella marina. The sequence continues at coordinate 46,649 of ONZH01004388.1, forward strand.
AAATGATGGATTTCTGCTATGGTTGTGTTTTAAAAATGATACAGTATAATGAACAGCATAAAACAGATGACTTTTAATTTAATTTTAATTATATTGTAAAGTGTATAGAGCACAATACAAAAATAAAAATAAAAATAAAAATAAGAATATATATTATAGGGTATTGGTATTAGTTGCAGGTCTCTGTATATATGCAAATATAGTATATTATATGCAGATATAGTATATCAATACCAAAAAATGAGAAAAATTTTTGAAGAGTAAAAATAGAGAGTAAAATAAAGAATAAAAATTAAGAGTAAAAATTAATGCCACATAGGGATATATTCCTTAAGTCAATGTCACATAGGGATGTCCTCCTTGGATAGTCTAATGGAGCCCTACTGAGGAAGGGGAATTGCAGTCCCCGAAACGCGTTTAGCCTACTGGATACCTTGATTAACTATTGGAATCAAGCACAATATCATAACATCGATCCCAACTATTCAACATAAAGGAATAAAGTGGGCATTCAACACAAAGAAACAGTTAACAGCTGACTAGGGCTAACGGACAATCTTCACCGCTTCTACACTAATACTATTGCGGCAGCTCCAGCGCGCTCATTATCTCCACGTGGGACGCCACGTGGGGACGCCGCCGATACCAAAAAAAAGGCGCGCATAAGAAGCAGCTGACAGTTTGCCTCTGTAAGCGGAGACGCCGTAGCTACTGTGAAGCCGAGAAGCTATCTGATCCTGCGGGCGCTCATATAGGAAGACGCCACATGTGCTGACAAGGAGGACTACGGCACCTACCTAGGAATTCCATACAAAAAGGGTAAAGTACTAACTTATTATTATACACCCAGCTACAAGAAGGATTATATTATATATTATATATGACTATTCCTTTGATAGACCCTATATATACGGGCAAATATCTACCATAAGGATTGAGCATCCCGTGGCTCCATTAGACTATCCAAGGAGGACATCCCTATGTGACATTGACTTAAGGAATATATCCCTATGTGGCATTAATTTTTACTCTTAATTTTTATTCTTTATTTTACTCTCTATTTTTACTCTTCAAAAATTTTTCTCATTTTTTGGTATTGATATACTATATCTGCATATAATATACTATATTTGCATATATACAGAGACCTGCAACTAATACCAATACCCTATAATATATATTCTTATTTTTATTTTTATATTGTGCTCTATACACTTTACAATATAATTAAAATTAAATTAAAAGTCATCTGTTTTATGCTGTTCATTATACTGTATCATTTTTAAAACACAACCATAGCAGAAATCCATCATTTCCCAAACAAGAGTGTGCTCAACTCCATTTCTCACTTTGAATTTCCATTATTGCCAAGACCTTGTGGATAAGGTCTATTAGTTGAAGCACCTCGCTTTCAATATTTTCTGAATAGTGAGCCACCCATTATACTTCTACAATTGTAGTTAAATGTGTTTACTGTTACACTGAATGGTATCTTGCAGTAATATACAACACGTTCAATAACACTGTCATAATAATGGCATTATTGCAGTAAAATGTGTTTGCTATAACACTGATTGGTATCTTGTAGTAATATATAATGTGTTCAATAGCATGGGTATAATAAGTTATTGAGGTAAAATGTGTTTTCTGTAACACTGAATGGTGTCTTGCAATAATATACAGTGCTTTCAATAACACCAGTATAATAGTGGTGTTATTGCAATACAATAATACTGTAACGGTATGTTGTAGTAATATACAATGCGTTCAATAACATGGGTATAATGCACTGAAATGCCAAATTACAAATGGTAAATTGTTTTTGGAAAAGAAAGAGGGCAATTCCTCAGTGTTTGTAGCAGAATGTATGGTAAAGGGGTGCTGGCAATAAGCCTATGAACCATAGAAACTTCCAAAAAATAAAAAGCTGTCCGGCTGTTAATAAAGAAAAATCTTAGGGGTCATTCTTAATAATATATCTGGTGGTGGATCCGCCAAAAGTTATGAAGAGGCGCATGCCTCTACATAACTTCGGCACATCCAGCACCAGTCTAAATGTAAAACATCTTCCTGGCTGGCTCACATTTAGACAATTTTCTACGCCTAAAACATGCATAGAAAATGATGAGATGGGCCTGCCAGCACGTCCACGCCACGCCCACTTTTTTAGACCTGTCCTGCTCACACGTCCCCTGTGAGGGGGGAAACTCGCAGATTGCTGCACATTTAACCGTTACACCAGAAATACGCCTAATATATGTGTACTTCTGGATAATAAATGACTCCCTTAGTTTCCTTGATGACAGGGGCGTTGCTAGGGTCTCAAAAGATCCGGGGCCCAAGCCCCAATGAATATGGTCCAATTCTCTAAGTCGACCCCCATCCCAGGAGAACATGGCTGACATCCAGTGCCTCCCAGATGACGTCTCCTCTGATGTAGATCTTCTCTGTCATCATCTTCTCTATTTGGTGCGGACAACTTCTCTCAGTTGTCTCGTCTCTACAGAGTGTGACACACAGACATCTTAGCTTCCTCACATTTCTATCATCATCCCCAACCTGGAGTCCCTACAGTGTTATCCTGCTGCTTGCTGTGCCCCCTAAAACCTCCAAATACTATCCTGGAGAAATAATAGTGCCCCCCATAGTAATAGTCCTACCAGTAGTAATTCCCTCATTAGTAACACTGCACCCTACAGTGACCCCAGCACTGATAATGCTCCCCAAGATTGTCCCCATTAGTAGAAGAGTCTTCCAGTATTAATAATGCCCTCACAGAGCCCTCGGTAGAAATAAGGCTCCCTATTGTTCCCCCAGTGGTAATCAAGCTCTGTACAGACACCTCAGTAGTAATAAGACCCCCATAGTGCTCTTAGTAGAAGTAAGGCAGATCTATAAGCTCTCCTATAGAGCCTCCAGTAGTAATAAGAACGCCTAATGTCCCCTGGATTTATAATACCCCTCCAGTGCCCCCAGTATTTATATCGCTCCCCCTACTGTTATAATGCTCTCCCTGAAGTGCCCGCTGTAGTTATAATCCTCCCTTTAGTGTCCTCAGAAATTATAATTCCTTGGCCCCTCCACCATACAGTCCCATGTAAATAAAGCTATTTCCCTCCTGTGTAAATTACACCATCTCTCCAGCCCCCCTCCAATATACAGTCCCAAGTAAATAACATCCCTCTCTATCTAAAGCCCCCTCCAAATACAGTCCCATGTAAATAACATCATTCCCACCCATAGCTGTCATCAACATACAGGCCTATGTAAATATCACTCCCTCCAACAGCCGCCTTCAACATACAGTCCCATGTCAATAACATCACTTCCTTCCCACAGCCACCTCCAACATGCAGTCCCATGTAAATAACATCACTCCACAGTCCAATGTAAATAAGGCTACTTTCACACCAGCGTTTTTGCTGGATCCGTCGTGGATCAGCAAAAACGCTTCCGTCATGATATTACAACCGTCTGCATCCGTTCTGAACGGATCCGGCTGTATTATCTTTTAAATAGCCAGTTTGATCCGTTTCTTCATGCGGACACCAAAACGCAGCAAGCAGCGTTTTAGTGTCCGCCTCCAAAACGGAATGCTGACTGAACTGAAGCAAACTGATGCATTCTGAACGGATCCTTTTACATTCAGAATGCATTAGGACAAAACTGATCAGTTTTGGACCGTTTATGAGAGCCTATGACGGATCTCACAAACGGATCCTTACAACGCAAGTGTGAAAGTAGCCCTAAGGCTAGTTTCACACCTGCGCAGGGGACTCCGGCAGGCTGTTCCAGTGAGTGAACAGCCCACCGGATCCATGCTGCCACAGGGGCACGTGTGGGGCCGGAACTGCGCTCCGGCCCCATTCACTGTAATGGGTGCGGGCCACATATCCGGCCGCAGCATGGCAAACCCTGCCGAGAGGTTGCCGGAACAAAAGTACAACGTAGGTGTGAAAGTACCCTAACGGAACCCTGCCCAAGTCACCTGCAACACACAGTCCCATGATAACCTCCCTCCCTTCTGCCCTAACATACAGTCCCAGTTAAATAACCACAACTCCCAGCATCCCTCTACTTCTCCCTTCACTTACCTCTTCTGATGTAGCAGAGCTCACTGCAGCTTCTTCCCCACAATTCTCCTCTTCAGTTTAGAAGACAGGGTTGAAAAGGACCTGTGATGATGTCACAGTCATGTGACCAGTGCAGGATTGGACGGCATTGGATGTCATCACAGGTCCTACAAATCTTGCTATGTGTTAGATTCAATTGTACTGCCGTCCTGAGGACGGCAATACAATTGTATCTGTCTAACAGGCAGGACATTCGGGGCCTGGGAGAAAACATCAGGGTCCCAGGCCCCGAATGTTTTAGCCTAGCAACGCCCCTGCTTGATGATTTTGTAATGCAACAATCTGTATGAATTCCTCACTGTCTTTGCTAAGCTTTCCCTGATAAAATTTTAAAATCTCCATAATTCTATCTCCATATTCTCTCCCTATAGTGTCCCTGGTGTCTAGCTGGGAACAAAATGACGTTTCTTCTTTCTGAGCAGAAAGACCTGCCTGCATACTGCTGATTGGCTGATCAGGCTGTCTGCCAGGCTCTGAGCCAATCAGGGAAAGCCCCCTCCTACTTCCTCCCAGTGTCATGTGATCCTTTTTACACAATACATCCAAAACAATTTAATAAAAAACTTTGGATTTGTTTTGCAGACAATTTTTTTTATGAAATTCTTAACAAATCCAATTAATTTAGAATTAATTCATGTTTATATGTACCCACTAAAAAAAATATGCTTATGTGCAAATAAACCTCTAAGATCCATCCCTTCCCAAGTAGGAAGCCTTTGTAAATTTTCAGTTCACATAGCCATATGAGGGCTTATTTTTTGTTGGACAAGTTATATTTTTAATGCCATCATATATTTTCTGTGGATCTGTACTCACTAATATTTGGGCACCGTGGGTCTCACAGTTTATTTTCCCTCAAAGGGAGTCTGTCATCTCCAAAATCATTTTCAAAGTAAGCATACTGACATGTAGGGTAGGTGCCCCGAAACATAATCATACCTTTCTTGTGAAAATCTGTTCCTTTTTGGTGCACCATGACTCGATGAAGCAGGGGAAGCCAGATGCGCCAAATGGAGCAGTCCTGCACACAGTCCACTGAAAGTCTTATTTGCATAAAAATACAAAATTCTCAGGATTAGAGGGCCTGATTTTTCCAAGAAAATTATGGTGATTTTTACACCTACCCCACATGGCAGTATGCTTACCCTGAAACAGATTTTGGACGAGACAGGCATCTTTTAACAGATGTTTCAATGTTACTAAGTAAATCTGAGCAAAACATAACCCACCAACCAAAGGAAACAAAAAGTAAATAAAAATCTTATCATTTTTTTAAAATGTTTTTCCAAGCTAATGATATTGATGACCATAAAGTGGCGTAGGTGGAATGATAAATTTCCCGCAAGTGGGAACGTCATATAGATTTTTTCCATTGGTCATATGTGGGCAGATGCGTGTTTGCATAATTGAATATCAACCAGGCTTTGAGTAACACATAACCCCTGAGGAAGTCTCTATGTGTGGGGTTTCTCACACCCACATGGCAGCCTGCAGAGACCCTAAACCACTTCTTGTGTAACCCATTCGGATGGCTCTCACTTTATTACCACTATGGCTGTTTGACACTGTATTATTTTTGATGGTATGTTTATTAGATGTTCTTTTTTTTGTTTGTCGTTATATATTGCACTAATTATTGATTATTTATTGTCTTTTTACAATACATATATTTATTGGGAGATATAAGTGTTGACTGTGACTGTGACATCCTGCATCTTAGGAATTGGGATTGGTTCCTACTTGCATTCATATGCTATTTGTGTTTTTATTTATTGTATTTACCTGTTTTTGTAGTCAATAAAAGAAATTGTATTTTTATGTGAAGGTGCTGCTTTTTTTTTCTTATGTGTGTGCTTATGCTCAGTGCTGTATCTGTCACTCTCTTTGGCTCTCCTGTGTCTGACCATGAAGCCTGTATTACAGCGCCCGATTCTGCAGACAATGGTTTGGAGGGAAGCGTACCTTCTAGGCAATTGGCTACTCGCCAGCAGAGAACACAGCTGCTATTACATGCAGTGATCTTCTCCACAGCATGGGGAGGAGCGATCGTTATGCCATCGCTCGTCCTCATGCTGTCTAGTTATTTGCCGGCAGCAGATCGGAATTAGACAGCAGGATCTGCCACTGGCTTGATGAACACTCGTTCATTGGGTAATCGGCGACAGTATTAAACTGCCAGAATTGCTAACGAGCGTTACTACGAACCAGTCAGTGTATTACACCGGCAGTGTAATACAGGCTTTAGGGTCTGCCTGCATATCTCTCTGGGGAGTGCTAGCTTACATGGGGATGCTTATCTGTGACTTAGCCCAGCGTTTGCCATGACCTCTAAAGTGTTGGTTCATGGTTGCATCAATAAACATTTCTGACATGACCTAGTGCAGGGATCAGCAACCCTAGGCAAGCATGCCAAAGGTGGCAGGCCGGCCATGTTCTACTGGTGTGACAAATGAGGGCAAAACATTCCAGTCTTGTTACTATTAGTAGTCCTGATGCTGCACTGCAGTTTCAATGAAACTTCTGACACGCAAGGTTCATCTACTAGCTCACCCCTCACACTTCCCGCCACGGTGCCAGCCGCCTAAGAGGAGCTTCCATAGCAGAGAGTGGGACAGTGTGCTTCGCTGCTCTTCTGCTGCTCTACCACTACTCCTCTGCCTCAGCTGGTACAGAATAATAAGAAAAGTACTGTATGTAATCTGCTGGGAGAAGAGGACTGGAATGAGGATTTTGAATTAAGGAGAAAGTGGAGAACAAACAATGTGACTGGTTTTGCAGTGGGGGGAGGATGCCTGTAATTGCTGGGGGTAATGAGGGACGATGGGGAACAAGCTTCTGACTATTTTGGTAGTAGGGGAGGATGGGAAGCCTGTGATATTGCTGTGGGGATGGGGTGACAATGGGGAACAAGCGTCTGACTGCTTTGGGGGTGATGGAGGATGTTGAGCCAGCATTTGATTGCTGGGGGATGGGGAGCAATGATGGGGGTTGTAGTACTCCTATCCTTTTCTCTCTGTAGAATCTAATTCTGACAATAAGGTTCTTGCAGTCTTGTCTGTAATTCACAGCAGAGGGGCACAGGATTAAGATACGGCTGGCCTGGACCGTGTCAATGTGTAGAAGGGTGTATTGGCAACGTCTCTCTCACAGAAGTAACATCCCTATCAGCCTTAAACAGTGAATAATTTACTGACTGACTCCAGTGTTCAGCCAAAAACAATTTGGAACTTGTAGTTCATTTTCTTTCTTTCTCTTGAGTACTATAGAGTAACATAGTAACATAGTTTATAAGGCCGAAAAAAGACATCTGTCCATCCAGTTCGGCCTGTTTTCCTACAAGTTGATCCAGAGAAAGGCAAAAAAAACCCTGTGAGGTAGAAGCCAATTTTCCTCACTTTAGGGGAAAAAATTCCTTCCCGACTCCAATCAGGCAATCAGAATTACTCCCTGGATCAACGACCCATCTCTAGTAACTATAACCTGTAATATTGTTAACCTCCAGAAATACATCCAGGCCCCTCTTGAACTCTTCTAGTGAACTTACCATCACCACCTCCTCAGGCAGAGAGTTCCATAGTCTCACTGCTCTTACCGTAAAGAATCCTCTTCTATGTTTGTGTACAAACCTTCTTTCCTCCAGGTGCAGAGGATGTCCCCTCGTCACAGTCCTGGGGATAAATAGATCATGGGAGAGATCTCTGTACTAACCCCTGATATATTTATACATAGTTATTAGATCTCCCCTCAGTCATCTTTTTTCTAAAGTAAATAACCCTAATTTTGATAATCTTTCTGGGGACTGTAGTCCACCCTTTCCAGTTATTACTTTAGTTGCCCTCCTCTAAACCCTCTCCAGCTCTGCTATGTCTGTCTTGTTCACAGGAGCCCAGAACTGTACATAGTACTCCATGTGTGGTCTGACTAGTGATTTGTAAAGTGGCAGGACTATGTTCACCCCTTTTGATGCAACCCATTATCTTATTGGCCTTGGCAGCAGCTGTCTGACACTGGTTTCTACAGCTTAGTTTGCTGTTCACTAAAATTCCTAGGTCCTTTTCCATGTCAGAGTAACCCAATGTTTTACCATTCAGTATGTACTGGTGACTTGCATTATTCCTTCCCATATGCATAACCTTACATTTGTCAGTGTTAAACCTCATCTGCCACTTCTCTGCCCAAGCCTCCAGTCTATCCAGGTCCATCTGTAGCAGTGTACTGTCCTCTTCTGTGTTAATTACTTTACACAGTTTAGTGTCATCTGCAAAAATTGATATTTTACTGTACAAGCCTTCTACAAGATCATTAATAAATATATTGAAGAGAATAGGGCCCAATACTGACCCCTGTGGTACCCCACTAGTGACAGTGACCCAATCTGAGTGTGTACCGTTAATAACCACCCTCTGTTTTCTATCACTAAGCCAGTTACTTACCCACATACAGACATTTTCTCCCAGTCCAAGCATTCTCATTTTATATACTAACCTTTTATGTGGTACCGTGTCAAATGCTTTGGAGAAGTCCATATACACTCACCGGCCACTTTATTAGGTACACCTGTCCAACTGCTCGTTAACACTTAATTTCTAATCAGCCAATCACATGGCGGCAACTCAGTGCATTTAGGCATGTAGACATGGTCAAGACAATCTCCTGCAGTTCAAACCGAGCATCAGTATGGGGAAGAAAGGTGATTTGAGTGCCTTTGAACGTGGCATGGTTGTTGGTGCCAGAAGGGCTGGTCTGAGTATTTCAGAAACTGCTGATCTACTGGGATTTTCACGCACAACCATCTCTAGGGTTTACAGAGAATGGTCCGAAAAAGAAAAAACATCCAGTGAGCGGCAGTTCTGTGGGCGGAAATGCCTTGTTGATGCCAGAGGTCAGAGGAGAATGGGCAGACTGGTTCGAGCTGATAGAAAGGCAACAGTGACTCAAATTGCCACCCGTTACAACCAAGGTAGGCAGAAGAGCATCTCTGAACGCACAGTACGTCGAACTTTGAGGCAGATGGGCTACAGCAGCAGAAGACCACACCGGGTGCCACTCCTTTCAGCTAAGAACAGGAAACTGAGGCTACAATTTGCACAAGCTCATCGAAATTGGACAGTAGAAGATTGGAAAAACGTTGCCTGGTCTGATGAGTCTCGATTTCTGCTGCGACATTCGGATGGTAGGGTCAGAATTTGGCGTCAACAACATGAAAGCATGGATCCATCCTGCCTTGTATCAACGGTTCAAGCTGGTGGTGGTGGTGTCATGGTGTGGGGAATATTTTCTTGGCACTCTTTGGGCCCCTTGGTACCAATTGAGCATCGTTGCAACGCCACAGCCTACCTGAGTATTGTTGCTGACCATGTCCATCCCTTTATGACCACAATGTACCCAACATCTGATGGCTACTTTCAGCAGGATAATGCGCCATGTCATAAAGCTGGAATCATCTCAGACTGTTTTCTTGAACATGACAATGAGTTCACTGTACTCAAATGGCCTCCACAGTCACCAGATCTCAATCCAATAGAGCATCTTTGGGATGTGGTGGAACGGGAGATTCGCATCATGGATGTGCAGCCGACAAATCTGCGGCAACTGTGTGATGCCATCATGTCAATATGGACCAAAATCTCTGAGGAATGCTTCCAGCACCTTGTTGAATCTATGCCACGAAGAATTGAGGCAGTTCTGAAGGCAAAAGGGGGTCCAACCCGTTACTAGCATGGTGTACCTAATAAAGTGGCCGGTGAGTGTATACAACATCCATTGATTCGCTGCTGTCAAGTCTAGCACTTACCTCCTCATAGAAACTGATTAAATTGGTTTGACATGACCGATCCCTCATGAAGCCATGCTGATATGGAGTTATTTGCTTATTTTCATTGAGGTACTGCAAGATAGCATCTCTTAGAAAACCCTCAGTTTACCCACAACAGATGTTAAACTTACCGGCCTATAGTTCCCAGGCTCTGTTTTTGAACTCTTTTTGAATATTGGCACCACATTTGCTATGCACCAATCCTGTGGAACACTCCCTGTCAGTATAGAGTCCTTAAATAGAGTAGAGATGGCTTTCTCGGTGGAAATATCTAAGAGATTCTCCGGGCCCTAGGCCTAGTCTTCTGAGGAGTGAGCACATGTAGCTCCTCTCTCTTCCTCCACTAACATTAGACTAGTCCATCTTCTAGTCTCCTACAAGGGCAAAGTCAGGACAGTTATCCCTGATTTATCCATACAGTACTATGTGTGTACAATCCACTATATCAAATGACATTACATAAGAAACAATTTTTCCCAGTACCCTGTTCTAAGGTACTGCACAGGGATCTGGTGCCTCTTGCTCTGTGCTCCTTTATGCAGTGCCTCATGCTCTGTACCACCTTTGCATAGTGCCTCTTGCCTGTGCCCTCTGTTTACAGTGTACACACACCATGTGATCCTACTTGCCTGTCTCCGATACTGCTTTGTCATCCATGCATATGGGAAGGAATAATGCAAGTCACCAGTACATACTAAATGGTAAAGCACTGGGTAACTCTGACATGGAAAAGGACCTAGGAATTTTAGTGAACAGTAAACTAAGCTGTAGAAGCCAGTGCCAGACAGCTGCTGCCAAGGCCAATAAGATAATGGGTTGCATCAAAAGGGGCATAGATGCCCGTGATGAGAACATAGTCCTGCCACTTTACAAATCACTAGTCAGACCACACATGGAGTACTGTGTACAGTTCTGGGCTCCTGTGAACAAGGCAGACATAGCAGAGCTGGAGAGGGTTCAGAGGAGGGCAACTAAAGTAATAACTGGAATGGGTGGACTACAGTACCCAGAAAGATTATCAAAATTAGGGTTATTCACTTTAGAAAAAAGACGACTGAGGGGAGATCTAATAACTATGTATAAATCTATCAGGGGTCAGTACAGAGATCTCTCCCATCATCTATTTATCCCGAGGACTGTGACTGTGACGAGGGGACATCCTCTGCGTCTGGAGGAAAGAAGGTTTGTACATAAACATAGAAGAGGATTCTTTACGGTAAGAGCAGTGAGACTATGGAACTCTCTGCCTGAGGAGGTGGTGATGGTAAGTTCACTAAAAGAGTTCAAGAAGGGCCTGGAGGTATTTCTGGAGGGTATTATAGGTTATAGTTACTAGAGAGGGGTCGTTGATCCAGGGAGTTATTCTGATTGCCTGATTGGAGTCGGGAAGGAATTTTTCCCCCTAAAGTGAGGAAAATTGGCTTCTACCTCACAGGGTTTTTTTTTGCCTTCCTCTGGATCAACATGTAGGAAAACAGGCCGAACTGGATGGACAGATGTCTTTTTTCGGCCTTACAAACTATGTTACTATGTTATTATGTAATATTGGCATGGTGTCTTTTGGCAAGGTCTGATCCTGTGGAATATCGGAAGGGTGTGATGCTATCATTGTGACACCTGCATCACAAAAAAGCACTGAATGGCACTAATAGTTCCCTTGCTGCCAACTACTCAATTGTATCTGTGTCCTGTACATCAGGCCTAGAAAATGTATTAAGCCTTAAAGGGGTATTCTCATCTTAGACAATGGGGGCATATCGCTAGGATATGCCCCCATTGTCTTATAGGTGCGGGTCCCACCGCTGGGACCCGCACCTATAGCCAGAACGGAGCGGGGAGCGCTGCGCCTGGAGGACCCCAGGTTTCCAGGGGTCCGGCCACCACCAGGCGCAGCTCCCCGCGCCGCTCATAGAAATGAATGGGAGCCGGGCCGTGCATGAGCGGTGCGCTCCCATTCATTTCTATGGAGCCGACGGAAGTAGCCAAGCTAGCGCTCGGCTATTTTCGGCGGCCCCATAGAAATGAATGGAGGGCGGCTGCGCATGCGCAGTGCGCCCTCATTCACTTCGGGGGCTCCGTTCTCGATATAGGTGCGGGTCCCAGCGGTGGGACCCGCACCTGTAAGACAATGGGGGCATATCCTAGCGATATGCCCCCATTGTCTAAAATGAGAATAACCCTTTAAAGGGGTTATCCCATCACTAATGTAAAAATGAAAAACAGACATCATATAGTACATGACAATATCTTTCTAACAAAGCTAGAACCAGCCCTGTACCTCACATGGATCCAGAGATCTCCACATTTATTGCTCTTCTAGATTTATATCAAGCTTGCAGCTCAAGGGGAGTGTCTTTTCTGTTGTACCTAAGGGGGCGTGTCCATGCTCTCCTGAGCATGTGCGTCCCTCTCAGTGAGCAGGTCAAAGAAATAAGAAAACAAACAGCAGGTGGCACTATACAGATACATTTTATTGAATAATTCAGTGGCTATGCTAAATTTTTAATTACATGCCATTACAAAAGTATTCAGATCCAGGTGCTGGTTTAAAAACTGTAGAATATTTTTCATGGGACAGCTCCTTTAATCTTGCTCCCAGAAAGTCAGTGTTGCTTTTAGCAACCAGTTATATCACTTCCTTTATTTTCAATCTGTTGATTAATTTCTTTACAGAGGTCTGAGCTCCATTTATTCAAATACAAAGCTCCAAATCCCCTACATAGACAGTGATATAGAACATGCTAGTTTTCTGTAGCTACCCCTAGAGGGCACTCACTGCATACTGTATCCTCCCAGTGGCTGTTACAGATAACTAGCATATTACTATTAAATCTAGCACCAGCATGGAGATTCTCTTTAACCCTTTCAGCCCCAGAAGTTTTTTAGTTTTTGTGTTTTCCGCTCCCTGCCTTTCCGGGACCATAACTTTTTTTTATTTTTCCATTCACATAGCCATATATGGACTTGTTTTTTGCGAGGCAAGTTGCACTTTCTAATGCCACCTTTTAATATTGCATACAATGTAGTCAAATGGGGTGAAATTGAAACAAAAAAACGCAATTCCACAACAGTTTTATGGGTTTTGTTTTAATGGCGTTCCCTATGCGGTAAAATTGATCTTTCATTCTCCAGGTCAGTACGATTATGGCAATGCCATGTTTATATAGTTTTTCTTGTGTTTTTAATAAAAAATAAAACCCTTAAAAAAAAAAATGTTTTTTCTTTTCTTTTTGCCATATTCTGACCCCTATAACTCTTTTATAGTTACCGTATGTCTAAAGAGCTGTGTGAGGACTAATTTTTTTGCAGGGCGATCTGTACTTTTCATTAATACCATGTTGGGGTGTGTATAACTTTTTGATCACTTTTTAATTTTTTGTGGGAGGTAAAGCAACAAAAAAACAATCGGGCATTATGACTTTTTTTTCTGTTTCTCCGTTATATGGGATAAATATTTTTATATTTTAATAGTATGGGCATTTTCACACAAGGCAATGCCCATGATGTTTATTTTTGATTTTGGGGAACGGGGGTGATTTAAATTTTTAGATTTTCTTTTCTTTTTTTATTTTTTTAATAACATTTATTTTTTTTACACTTTTTATGTTTCAAGAAATATTTATTGGGAGATAACATACAGAAAAGTACAATTCTTAAGGTATATTATCTGAATGAGTATACAGATTTCCTAGTAGTCCAACAAAGCAAAAATAATCTTACATTATTATATATAATTCCTACGTCCATTATAGCTGGATATAATATTGTAAATTTGGCACTGCAGAGTGTGATATCCAGGGAGTCCATATTTTTTCAAAATGCATTACTTTATCAAGACGAATAGCTGTAAGTTTCTCATAGAGCATAATTTTATTAATCCTCCTAATTACTGCCTCAAAGCAGAGAGTTGATTGCCTCCATTGTTGTGCTATATGAATGTGGGCTGCCATAAGGATATGTTGCAGAAGTTTAAAAGAGGCGTTTTTTAGTTTAGGAGGTTTATCACCTAGTAATAAGAAAGGCAATGTTAGGTTAGTTGGGACAGCTATAACGGAATGTATAAGGTGGAGGATCTTATTCCAGAAACGATATACTATCGGGCAGGACCACCATATATGAAGATGGCAGCCTGTCACGCTCCGGTGTGGGGAGAAGATTCCACACCAAGCGCAGGAGGGAGAGGGGGGAAAGGAAATGGGATAAGGCCTGGAAACTAGTGAACGCAGATGGACACCTCCTAGGGAAACCCTGACTCTAGTCCTGGCTAACTACCAGTATGAACAGGCCTAGAATGTAGGCAAGTTCATACGCAGGATACCTGGGACCCTAACTGTCCCTGAAGGACCCTGAAGCCAGTGACTGGAATGAGTCAAACTGTTCCTTCACCAACCTCCAGTAGTCTCCCCTCAGGCCCAAACATCAAAACAAAGGGAAGGAAAACACAAATAAACGAAAGGAAAAGAGGACACTTAACTTTCCTGAAGCAAATGGTAGCAACGGGATCTCCACAGAGAGTCACACACCAGCAGGCCACAGAAAGTATAAACTGCAAGGGATGGTGGGAGAAACAACACTAAATAGGAAAGGCTTAATAGAAAAGACACCTACACCTGAAGGGGGAGGGTGTAGTGAAAGCCAGCAACCACAAAACAAACAAAGGAGAACCTGTCAGATTAACCCAAGTGTTGCCAATCTCACTGACCTTCTGACACGTTCGTGACAGAGCCCCTTTCTAAACAGCCTATAAAACAAAGATCTGAAACATTCGGATAGATTGTATGTAGTCTAGTAGGGACCATGTATGCTCTATGTAAAACTTTAAGTGACGTTTCAGTTAACGTAACTTGCCAGCTATTCTTGCTCAAAAGAGTACAACAATGATGCCAACGTTCTATAGACATGGTAACATTCATATCAGCCTCTCACTGTAACATAAAAGGCAATTTATCTTGGGATTTGGATCCATTAATCTCTCCATATAATAGGGAGAGGATACCTGAAGAGGTGGGGTGGAATTTGCATATGGATTCCATAACACTCAATTCTAGTTTGGGAGAAGAGCTCGTTAAGGACCATAGGAAATGGAAAATCTGTTGTTTTCTCTACCACGCCTCAGATGGGGGATTGTAATGAGTGTTAAAATAAGAAATCCGAATCAGTTTGCCATGTAGAAGAAAATCATATAATGTAGTAAGCCTGTGCGAATACCACCATGTAAATGCAGAGGGAGTTTCTCCCGCAGGGAATGCTGTATTGGAAAAAATAGGTGTCAGTAGTAAGGGTTTTGATTGTAGTTTATATTTAAATCTCACTCAACGCCATAGAAGCAATGAAAAGAAAGTAAAAGGAGCGATTTGTTTCATATGAGCAGGGAGGGAAATTTCAGTCCAAAAAAGGGCTGGCCAAGAAACTGCTGGGAGTAATGAAGTTTCAAGGGAAACCCATAAGGGTGCCTTAGGGCCAGCTAAAATTGGGGCTACTTGAGCCAGTTTTTACACTTTTTATAGTACCCATATGGAATTATAACAAGCAATAAACAAATTGCTATTCTCAGACTCCAATGCATTATAGTCTATGAGGATTTTACTATGTTCCTATGGAACCCTGCCTTTAGTTCCTTGTGTCTGCTATTTAAAACATAAAGCACCCGGCGCCTATGGTGTCTGCCGCACTTGTGAGCAGACACCATCTTTAACGTTCCAACCAGCCCTGTACATGTACTCCGCTAGTCGGGAAGGGGTTTAGGTTTGTTACTCTGGGTGTTTTAGTAGGGTGGGTTACTCCTAAACCTTTAGTTTACTTAAACGTACTGATGTCATTTGTTGTGACATTATAGGATGATGACAGTGTAACAGAGACATTAATAGGCGGTGATGTCACAATTATGACAGAGAGGACACAAGGGGTTAATACGGGGCTAATCATAAAGGAGAGGGACACAATGCAAGCCGTGTAGTACCATCTTTCACTATAGACTATTATTGACAGCAGAGGGTGGGAGGAGTGAACATTATATGGGTTACTATCTGATGCTTTTGGTTTGGTATCTGGATTGTGACGTTATAAACAGTATCAAGCAAAATATAATGCTTCTCCTGTGTAGAGATGTTGAGGGGCATAAGGACATGGGTCCTAGGGGCTGTACAGCTTCTACCTACTGGTGCAAATGTGATTACACTAACCACAGCAAGCACTGCTCATTCATGGAAGTTTTATAATCTGCCACATATTTGCCTGTTCAGGTGACTTTTATATACATATCAGTTTGGAGATTAAAATATCAATATATATATGCGCCCCATGATCCATGACCATGTGATGTTAGCACTGCCAACTGGCATCTCCTCTCTCCCGCTAGAGTACTCACCCAACTCACTGCTCTAATCTGCTGTCCGCAGCCAATGGCAGAATTCCCTACGGTGTATAGAGCACCTTTCTCTATTCGATAGTTCCTGAGCTATAGGTGCCAAGGCTCTCTAGTCCTGCAAAGTTACGCTGTTTCATTGTTCTGACCTCCTATGCCCCCTGAAGAGCCAGGTCAGAATGCATCATCGGTATAATCCTTGCTCTGTCCCTGCCAGAGCAACTTGACTGTAGGCTAGTATGCCATCCAGTTCTGAACCCTCTCCTTGGGGTTTTCCTGGAATAAAAATGCTGTGGTAGTAGCCTTCTGGGAGGGTTTTGCAGATTGAATCAACGATGAACTTGTAGATTCTAGAATCCCTTACTACTTTTCTAGAAGAACCCAAGCAGCCAGAAGGAGTTAAGCTGAGTGAGGAAAAGCATCAGCACAGAAGCAAGAACAATTTGTACCTATACTGCAGTGGCAGGTCCTATTATGTCAAGAATGAATTGCCCCCTTAGGTTGAGAAACTCCAGCACCTGGGGCTGCTAGTAGAGATGACCTTAGATGAAAATGACCCCTCTCCAAAACTGACAATTCCAGTGGTTATGTCCTGTGGTAACATCCGTTTCTCCAAGCAAATCTTTCTGGATTCTAGTTCTGCTGGTAACTTTCTGCATCAGACCTTAGTTATCCAATACCCTATATCCACTGGACTCCAGAAGAACTCCTTCGCTGTGGCGTCAGTCACTGGAATACCTCTGCCTAAACCTATCCTCACTAATAGACGGAGATGCACTCTGTTTATCCTCTCTCCAAATCCATCAGTCCATTGTTGTTGGGATTACCTTGAGTATGACTCCATGTTCCTGTTATCGATCGGGACATCGGGCAAGGCCTTCGTTCGCAGTCTCAATGCCACTCACGCTGTCTGGCTACAGTTCATTCAGTTCTAAGGTTTTAAATTCCTCAAAACCTACAGGGAGTACCTCCTTTATTCACCAATTATGCTGATGTTTTTGATAAGAAGATGCCTAATACTCTGCTGCTTCATAGGCCATATAACTGCCCCTTTGACCTGTCACCTTGCAACGCTCTTCCATGTGGTCATGTATGTCCACTGTCCCTTCTAGAGACTAATGCCATGTCTGATTATGGAAAGGAAAACCTGGACAGATGATTGATCTGCAAATCTTCTTCCCCTGCTCAAGCCGGCTTCTTCTTTATCAAGTTTTTGGATGGTTCTCTTTGACCCTGTACAGACTACAATGTGCAGCAAGCCGCTGGGGCAGTTTAGATAATGGGAGTAGCTGTACTTACAATTTGGGTGCTCCCTGGGCTGTGCAGTGGCAGGAAGGGCACACCTGTTTTCAGGGCTGGCGTTAGGTTACATGGCACCCTGTGCAAGAAGTCTTTTTGATGATTTTGGTTGATTTTTCACCCTATAAAACATACTTTTTTTTCTCCCACAAATGGGGGAAAAATGTCAGTGACCTTATGATGTGAATACTAATGAGCGCTTCAATTATGGAAGTGCTCATTAGTACAGTAGGACTACGTAGCAGTGAATACATTTTTCCCTGTGCTGACTCTATACTCACTGATCCCTGGTCTTCTCCTGCAAGCACCACATGCTGTGCTGTGACATGCACACAGCATGAGGACAAAGGCGCTCTCTGTGACTTCACGTTGTGCTACGTTAGGTCACAGCACAGTGCGGCAGTAAGAGCGCTGGATTTCAGGAATGGCAGCGGCGGCCAGAACAGGAAAGTTGAGATGATTGTTGAGGTAGAGATGAGTGAACCACTTGAGATTTGGTTTGGTTCAGGTTCGCTGAATTTTTTAACAAATTTGGTTCGGACCAGAATCAATTCGAACCGATCTGAATTTGCTCCAACTGACCTGAAAATTGGTATATAACACCCTCTAGTCTCCTAGGACTCTTTTCATTTGTTTTTTTTTGTGGTGTGGCACGTGGAAAAACTGCTCCATTATGTTGAAGTGACTGAACTGGCTGCTGCTGTGGCTTCCACTGCTTGTGGTGGCAGGAGGGGGTGGGTGACTCTGCGGGGGACCTTTCTTTCAAACACACTGGCGTCAGACATTTGCTCACCGTAAGGTGTGGCAAGCTGCATAAACAGTGATTCCTGGTAATAATGTAATTTTGCCTCCCTTGCTTTGGCAGGAAAACATTCCCCCATTTTGCTCTCATAGCGAGGGTCTAAAAGCATGGCTACCCAGTAATCATCAGACTGCTTGATGTCACTGATTGACCTTTTACTGAGTAAGCAAGTGAGTCTACAGGTTGACATTGTGGCCAGTGTGCTCGAGGAGCCAGTTCTTTCCAACTCCGCCCCGCACGATTGGGTGTCATGGCGGGTGTCACCGTCGTCATCATCATCCTCTTGCTCCTCCAACTCCTGTTTCTCCTCCAGTGACAGCACCTCCTCCTCCATGGGAGTTTCTTATTGTGGGTCCCAAATAGCTACAGGGTGGACAGCAAGATCTGTTAGCTGTTCTTTTGCCTCCTCTGTCTCCACTAGTGACGAGCAAAGCGAGCTTCGGATACTAGTACCTAGTATCCGTCGGAACCGAAGCTGAGTTTGGATCCAAGTTTTAAAGTGGTATAAGGGGAATTAGGGACAACTGCAGCATGAACGGCATGAGCTGCCACTGTCTGGCCTGGAAACAACACATGTTCCCTGCTGAGGTGGTCTGTTGCATGACATCATTGTTCACGGCTTTTCGCTGCTCATACAGACGCTGAAGCATGTGCAATGTTGAATTTCAGCAAGTTGGAACATCACAGATTAAGAGGTGCTGATGTGGACCATTCTGGCACTGCAAGTTCAGGAGGGCGTTTCACACCACGTGATAATGGCTGAAAAGAGGGACAGTCTCCTGGACATGGCTAGCACAAACCAGTGCATTTTTTTAAAAAGGCCATGCAGGGAGTATGTGTTATTTCCCCCAGGTTCAGGGTGGCCAGGGTGTTGCGCCCATTGTCGCTGACCTCCTTGCCCATTTGCAGTCGGCAGGGTGACAGCCAGCCAGATCTTTGGTGATTTATTTAGCAACTGCTTGCCGCTGTGGCTAATCTTGCCCAGGCCGATCAGCTCCAACACGACGTGGCAAAGCTTGCCTTGACACATATGATAGGAAAGAGCGGTAGTGCCATTGACACTGTTCCCTGCTGCTGTTGGGGATGGGACTAAGGCCTCATTCACACATCCGTATAATGTGTCCGCATCCTTTTCGCATCCGTTTCCGCAATTGCGGACAATTATGCGGATAGGATGCGGATCCATTCATTTCAATGGGTCCCGAAAAAATGCGGACAGTACACCGTGTGGTGTCCGCATCCATGTGTCCGTTCCGACTGTCCGCATAAAGAAATCCTCCTGTCCTACTTTTCTCCCGAATTGCGGTCCGTAGCACAATGAAAGTCTATGGATCCGCAAAAAATGCGGAAGACATGCGGAAAGGCATCCGCATGTCATCCGTATTTGCGGATTCCGTTCCAGGAGGGGAGAAAAAAAAAAGAAAAGGTACAGATGTTATTTTCCAGGACATCCGTTCCGTTTTTCCGTAAAAAACGGAAAGGATGTATCCATATGTCATCCGTTTTTTGCGGATCCGCAAAAAACGGATGACATATGGATACATCCTTTCCGTTTTTTACGGAAAAACGGAACGGATGTCCTGGAAAAACGGAGTTTTTTGCGGAACAACGGATCCGCAAAAAACTGACCGTTTTCCAGGATGTGCACAAATACGGACGTGTGAATGGATCCTAAGAGTAAGTGGAGGAGGCAGATAAGTGCCTGCTGTGGGACCCAGCTCGATGGTATGGTGGGAAGGGGGGTCAAAAAGACGTGGCCATGTTGCTGGGGTGAAGTCTCTTCACTTTCGCAAAAAACATTGACCTAGTAGGCCATGAAAGACATGTACTGTCCCTGCCCATAACAGCTGCTCTAGGTGTCCACCCTGGGGGTGCAGCCTTCCACACAGCGAGAATTGCAAGGAGTGGCCCACGTTCTCCGCCACATAAGAGTACAAGACACTAATCCTATAGTACGACAATGACTATACCTCCAGCAACATAGCAAGGTGGGAGTTCCGCTTATAGACAAGCTAATTGCTGGTGGAGAAAAGTTTTTTTCATGGCCAAACATTTCATTATTTTCTTAGCAGGAGAAGAAGAAAATGATGATGACAAAGATACCGTATTGCGTGGGGATGCGGGTTGGCTGTCACAAAGAGGACCAGAAGGACGACAGACTTGTTCTGATTGTGAATTTTCCCAAAGGATCCAGTGATGCTGCCTCATGTGTTGCAATAGAGCTCTGGTACCTATGAATGTGTTTGAATGGCCACTCAGCTGTGGTTTTTTGTGCCCACCTTGTGGAGAAAAAGCGACATATGAGAGTTGCTTGCATAGAGTTACAGGCATAGCTCTGGCACGCTTCGGCCTAACCCACCTACAGTGTCAGCAGCATCACCAGAACCCAAAGCAAACATGGTCCTGGTTGTTTTTTGGGAGGTACGTCACCTCTGTTCTTTATTGCCACTGCTTCTGTCCTTCTTCACTGATGTTGCCTTGTCCTCAGCACCCCGATCTGGCTCCCAGGTCCTGTCCAGCACACAATCGTTATCAGAGTCCTCACCCTCCCTGCCATTTTTATCAGACTGTGATATATTATGGTGGGCAGCTATGCATGAGGTCCCCAGCCCCTCCCAAACCTCCTCCTCAGGGCAGCCTAAACGGTTACGGCACTCACAAGTAGTCAGCAGGGACACTCTCTTGACTCAAGTAGTCAGCAGGGAGACTCTCTTGACTATCTGCTGCAAACATCATAATACACACCTCAGCTGCTGCAGACCCTCATAATACAAATCTCAGCTGCTGCAGAACTTCATAATACACACCTCAGCTACTATAGAACCTCATAATAAACATCTTGGCTGTTGCAGAGCATCATAACAAACACCTCAGCTGCTGCCTAACATCATAATACACACTTCCACTGCTGCAGAACATCACTATATACATATCTGCTGCAGAACATTATAAAACACATTGTAGGTGCTGCAGAACATCATAATACTCATTGCTGCTGCAGAACCTCATAATACACATCTCAGCTGCAACAGAATCTCATAATACGCACCTCAGCTGCTGCAGAACATGTTATTCTGATGCAACAGAACACAGGATTTGATCACATCTGTGTTAGGGCTCATGCACACAATTTTTTTTGCGGACCGCATGCGAAACCATTCATTTCGATGGGTCCGCAACAAAACGGAAGTTATTCCATGTGCATTCTGTTTCCGTATGTCCATCCCGCAAAAAAATAGAACATGTCCTATTATTGTCTGCATTATGGACAAGGATAGTACTGTTCTATTAGGGGCCAGCTGTTTCGTTCCGTAAAATACAGAATGCACACATCATGTCATCCATATTTTTTGCGGCTCCCTTTTTTGCAGACCACAAAATACAGTCGTGTGCCAGAACCCTTAGGCCTTTTTCACACGAGCGTCACAGATTCAGTCCGGATGCGTTCCGGAAAATCCGCACGCATCCACACCAATCCGCACGCAATCTCAGTCACTGTGATTGCGTACATTCGTTCAGTTTTTTCCGCGCGGGTGCGAAGCGTTTTGATGTGTTTTTCACGCGCGTGATAAAAAAACTGAATGTTTACAAACAGCATCTCTTAGCAACCATCAGTGAATCACGCATTGCATCCGCACTTGCGTGCAGATGCAATGCGTTATTCACGCAGCCCCATTCACTTCAATGGGGCCAGGGCTGCGTGAAAAACACAATATAGAACATGTTGCGATTTTCACGCAACGGCGAACTGATGTGTGAAAAACATTGCTCATGTGAAAAGCCCCATTGAAATGAATGGGTCAGGATTCAGTGCGGGTGCAATGCGTTCGCATCACGCATTGCACCCGCGCGGAAATCTCGCCCGTGTGAAAGGGGGCTTAGGCTACTTTCACCAGGGCCGTTTTAAGACATTGGTGGGCCCAGTGCAAAGATCAAGAGTGGGCCCCCCTCCCTTTCGGGTAAACTTTACAGATTGCAAAATGGCTAACTTTTTTTTCTTAACAAGTAGCATCATTGTGTTTATTATCTCTGTACAGTGACATCACTGTGTTTATTATCCCTGTACTGTGACATCACTGTGTTTATTATCCCAGTACGGTGACATCACTGTGTTTATTATCCCTGTACAGTGACATCACTGTGTTTATTATCCCTGTACGGTGACATCACTGTGTTTATTATCCCTGTACAGTGACATCACTGTGTTTATTATCTCTGTACTGTGACATCACTGTGTTTATTATCCCTGTACAGTGACATCGCTGTGTGTATTATCCCAGTGCAGGAAGAGGTAAGTGGTCTGTGTTTGTGTGTTTGTTTTCTATTTTTCAGGGTCGTGAATGCAGAGGACTACGTCGGATTCGGTGGACTACGTCGGACCAGCTTTTTTTTTTTTTTCATAAAATGGTCAAACAGGGATCTGGGGGAGTTTTTATTTCAATAAAATGTTTTATACTTGTGTGCGTGTATTTTTTTTTTACAATACTACAGTTTTAGTAATTACGGCTATCTACAGACGGCCCTGATTACTAATACTGGGCTTAGTGCTGGCCGGTATGGCAGGCCAGCACTAACCCCAACATCTATTACCTCGGCACCCACCGCCACCAGGGGTGCCGAGAAGAGCCGGGTACCCGCAGGACCGGACCTTCAAAATTGAGGGTCTGGCTCTGGGGCGGCTGCAGGCTGGTACCATTAGGCTGGGAAGGGCCAATAACCGTGTCCCTTCCCACCCTGGTAGTGCCAGGCTGCCGCTGCTGGTTGTATCTGGCTGGAAAAGGAAAAAAGGGGGGGACCCCACGCCATTTTTTTTTACAAAAATAAATAATTTTAAAAAAAATGGCGTGGGGTCCCCCCCTTTTTTCCTTTTCCAGCCAGATACAACCAGCAGCAGCAGCCTGGCACTACCAGGGTGGGAAGGGACACGGTTATTGGCCCTTCCCAGCCTAATGGTACCAGCCTGCAGCCGCCCCAGAGCCAGACCCTCAATTTTGAAGGTCCGGTCCTGCGGGTACCCGGCACCCCTGGTGGCGGTGGGTGCCGAGGTAATAATGTTGGGGTTAGTGCTGGCCTGCCATACCGGCTAGCACTAAGCCCAGTATTAGTAATCAGGGCCGTCTGTAGATAGCCATAATTACTAAAACTGTAGTATTGGAAAAAAAAAATACACACACACAAGTATAAAACATTTTATTGAAATAAACACTCCCCCAGACCCCTGTTTGACCATTTTATGAAAAAAAAAAAAAAAAAAGCTGGTCCGACGTAGTCCACCGAATCCGACGTAGTCCTCTGCATTCACGACCCTGAAAAATAGAAAACAAACACACAAACACAGACCACTTACCTCTTCCTGCACTGGGATAATACACACAGCGATGTCACAGTACAGGGATAATACACACAGCAATGTCACTGTACAGGGATAATAAACACAGTGATGTCACAGTACAGAGATAATAAACACAGCGATGTCAGTGTACAGGGATAATAAACACAGTGATGTCACCGTACAGAGATAATAAACACAGTGATGTCACCGTACAGAGATAATAAACACAGTGATGTCACAGTACAGAGATAATAAACACCAGTGATGTCACAGTACAGAGATAATAAACACAGTGATGTCACTGTACAGGGACAATAAACACAGTGATGTCACCGTACAGAGATAATAAACACAGTGATGTCACAGTACAGGGATCGGCGTCTCGTGGCCCAATCAGACCTCAGATCAGCGTCTCGTGCCCCCATCAGACCTCAGGTCGGCATATCGTGCCCCCATCAGACCTCGGGTCAGCGTCTTGAGCCCCCATCAGACCTCAAATAGCGTCTTGTGCCCCCATCAGACCTCAGGTCAGCTTAATGTGCTCCATCAGACCTCAGGTCAGCTCTTGTGCCCCATCAGACCTCAGGTCAGCTCTTGTGCCCCATCAGACCTCAGGTCAGCGTCTTGTGCCCCATCAGACCTCAGGTCAGCTCTTGTGCCCCCATCAGACCTCAGATTAGGGTCTTGTGCCCCATCAGACCTCAGATCAGCGTCTTGTGCCCCCATCAGACCTCAGGTCAGCTTAATGTGCCCCATCAGACCTCAGGTCAGCTTAATGTGCCCCCATCAGACCTCAGGTCAGCTCTTGTGCCCCCCATCAGACCTCAGATTAGGGTTTTGTGCCCCATCAGACCTCAGATCAGCGTCTTGTGCCCCCATCAGACCTCAGGTCAGCTTAATGTGCCCCATCAGACCTCAGGTCAGCTTAATGTGCCCCCATCAGACCTCAGATCGGCTTAATGTGCCCCATCAGACCTCAGGTCAGCTTAATGTGCCCCATCAGACCTCAGGTCAGCTTAATGTGCCCCCCATTAGACCTCAGGTCAGCTCTTGTGCCCCCATCAGACCTCAGATTAGGGTCTTGTGCCCCATCAGACCTCAGATCAGCGTCTTGTGCCCCCATCAGACCTCAGGTCAGCTTAATGTGCCCCCATCAGACCTCAGATCGGCTTAATGTGCCCCATCAGACCTCAGGTCAGCTTAATGTGCCCCATCAGACCTCAGGTCAGCTCTTGTGCCCCCATCAGACCTCAGGTCAGCTCTTGTGCCCCCATCCATCAGACCTCAGGTCAGCTCTTGTGCCCCCATCCATCAGACCTCAGGTCAGCTCTTGTGCCCCGATCCATCAGACCTCAGGTCAGCTCTTGTGCCCCCATCCATCAGACCTCAGGTCAGCCATTTCTGCCCCCATCAGACCTCAGGTCAGCCATTTCTGCCCCCATCATCAGACCTCAGGTCAGCCAAAACGGTTCAGTTTTGATTACACATCAGTATGCATCCATTCCATTAGGTTGTGATTGTGTGAAATGGAAATGGAACAAACAGTAGCCATCACCCTTTGACTTTCAATGTATTTAGTGACGGAACCGGTTTGTTCCGTTTTGATGACTGGATCTCAAAACCGGAATGCTACAATGCATATGTGAAAGTAACTTTATGGGGTCGTAGATCAGGTTGTATATACTGGATGAGATTTTGGAGCCTGCCAGGCTCCATGAAGGAATCCTGTCAGATCTCATAATAGTCAGGGGGATCCGTCAGGTGTTGTCATCCGTGATGTGCCAGATCCAGCACTGCCCAAATTCTCATTGTTGTGCTCCTATGAGCAGAACGGCGAAAGTCACTGGTGCAGATGTGAACAACCTCTAAGGCTACAGTGAAAAATAGATGTGTGACGGACATTTTTTATGGCTGTCATATGTCCATTTTCTGAACAATGGTAGTATACTGTTATTATGGGCTATCAGGGGGAATTACATAAGGAAAATCTACAAATACCAGTGACAATGTGTAATGCAAGAGAAACCACTTACCTCTCCTCCATGCACAGCACAGAAGCTCACCCCGCTCTCAGGTCCTTCAACACTGCACTGAGCTCTGTCTTCATGCACTGGTCACATGATGATGACATTACTAAGGTCCTTCTCCACCTCATATCTTCTCTGGACATCATGTAACCAGTGCCCTGAACACACTGCTCAATTATATCTGCTTCCTGTGGATGGTGATGATACAATTGAGTTGAGGGGCGCCCAAAAAAACAGGTGAATTGACTTGGTGACTGGGTGCCTGCAAATGTATACAGGTCATGCAGCCCTAACGCCCTGCTTTTTCTTACATTTGGGGCACACCATAGTGTTGAGATTCTCCTACCTAGTGATGTTTTGTGGTGCCCTTGGTGTTGAAGGGTGCTGTGAGGTGCAAGGCAGGGTCCCTAGCAGTCGATGGCGGTAAATGTTGGTGCAATGTGTCAGCACAGGCAGTAATGACACCAACTTAAAGGGTTTCTGTCACCAGTTTTGGGCATATAAAACAGGATGACATTTGCAATGTGCAAATGTCACCTGATGCCCAAACTGGTGATAATTTTTTTACTGGTGCCCCCGTTTTTGAAATAAATCATCTTTTGTTGTATGCAAATGAAGCTTACTAGGTGCAAGGGGCGGTTACCTCGCACCTAGTAAGCTCCGTTTGCCCACCCGCGGTCACGCCTACCTTCACTTGATTGACAGGGCCAGGCAGCTTGTTGGATCCTCTGCCGGCCCTGTGCTCCATTCAAATCCCGCGCCTGCGCCCTGCGGAATAAAAGCGGCGCAGGCGCAGTGAGCGGCGCTGGCCGCCGGGCTCCCGGCTACCTCACTGCGCCTGCGCCGATGACGTCAGAGTACACATGACGTCATCGGCGCAGGCGCAGTGAGGTAGCCGGGAGCCCGGCGGCCAGCGCCGCTCACTGCGCCTGCGCCGCTTTTATTCCGCAGGGCGCAGGCGCGGGATTTGAATGGAGCACAGGGCCGGCAGAGGATCCAACAAGCTGCCTGGCCCTGTCAATCAAGTGAAGGTAGGCGTGACCGCGGGTGGGCAAACGGAGCTTACTAGGTGCGAGGTAACCGCCCCTTGCACCTAGTAAGCTTCATTTGCATACAACAAAAGATGATTTATTTCAAAAACGGGGGCACCAGTAAAAAAATTATCACCAGTTTGGGCATCAGGTGACATTTGCACATTGCAAATGTCATCCTGTTTTATATGCCCAAAACTGGTGACAGAAACCCTTTAACAGCAGAACAGTTTTTTACTGAAGAATCAAGTTAAGATACAGTAGTCACTCAGCATTCATGGACTGGCAGTGCAGTTTACAGTGCAGTTTACAATGTGCAATCTCCACAGGTCTTACAGGTTACAAGCAGTGGCATACCTCTAATAGTGGCAGACCATGGAGCTGCTATGGGGTCCCTGGTTGAATGGGGCCCAGCTGTGGATGAATGACCCTGTCCCCTTCTGGCTCTTTGCTCCCTGATCACGGGCCCCCCTCCTTAACCAGTCCATCAGTGACCACTGTTGAGTGCACTTTCCTTCTGCTCAGCAGAGAAAGTTATGCTGCAGCACGATCTGCAGACGTGTCACTTGTCTGACTGCACACACAACTTGTGACTTGCCCTGACCTAGTGTGACCTCCAGCTCCGTGATCTGTAGTGTGTCGGGTCCCTGACTGCTGTGCTCTGCATTCTGAAGGAGAAGCACAGGATCTCTGTGTCATGCAGTAAGTCATCTGTCAAGACTGATAAAGTTTATGGTGGCTGGTGTGTGCCACGATAGAGAATCCAGTGCACACTTTATTGACAAGAGGGAGG
The DNA here is from genome assembly GCA_900303285.1 of Rhinella marina. Lineage (NCBI taxonomy): Eukaryota > Metazoa > Chordata > Amphibia > Anura > Bufonidae > Rhinella > Rhinella marina. The sequence goes on from ONZH01004388.1 coordinate 74,245, forward strand.
GGGCACTGACACATTATAAAAAAGGAGGAACAACAAAAGTAACAGTTCATGGGGCAGGGAAGGGTATGGCACACTTTATAATATGCAGCAGAAGGAACAGTCTTTAGGCCTGTTTCAGATTTGCATTAAAACACACCCGGCACGCTGTTCTGGCCAGGAACCGCCTGCCAGGTCCGTGAATACTGGGCTCTACCGTGCGCTGCCGAGGTTCGGTGCTGCGACGTTCACTATAATGGGGACCAGCGGAGATCTGGCCTCAACCAGCGGTATTCGTCCAGGCGCCCCTTGGGATATCTGTTTTAACACAAATGTTAAACAAGCCTTAGGCAGGAATGGCACACTGTATAATACACAGGAGAAGGCATAGTCTCTGGGCAGGTATGGCACACTATATAGTGCACAGCAGCAGACAATACATGGGGGTATGGTACACTATATAATAAGCAGAAACACACACAAGTAGTGGGAGGGGGCCAATTCAGATTCTTGCTATGGGGCCCAGTGATTTCTATGTACTCCCCTGGTTACAAGGCTGCAGTAGTAACAGGCCAATATGTCTCTTTAAAACAATTCTCCTCATATTGATCTTCTAGCTGACTTTAATGTGGGGTGCAGAATAACCTTTCCACTATGCTACCATGGGGCATAACTCCTGCACATTAAACTAAGTTTTGCACCTTTTGTAGGTTGTTGTACTCATGACTGAATCTGCCCTTTAATCTGTCAGATGCAGGTTTTCAGAAGACACTGTCAGGGACATTCCTGCGACAGGTATCAGGAGATCTGTCAGATTGGCAACCCGTGGGTTTAACTGACAGGTTCTACTTTGGTTGTTTTGTTGCTGGCATTCACCACACCCTCCCCCTTCAGGTGTAGGTGTTTTATCAATTATCTTTGTCCATTTAGTGTTGCTTCTCCCACCATGCTGTGCGGTTTATTCTTTCCGTGGTCTGCTGATGTGTGTTTCTCTGTGGAGATCCCATTGCTGCCATTATCTTCAGGACAGTTAAAGGGAACCTGCCATCAACTTTATGCTGACCTCACTGAAGGCATCATAAAGTAGTGACAGAAATGCTGATTTCAGCGGTGTGTCACTCATGAGCTAAAAGTAAGTGGTTGCCGAGAACCAGCGTCATAATCATTGCACCCTGGGCCTGGAAAAGAGTCAAATCTACCTGAGAAGAGTCATGGTTATTCATAATCTTCTGCTCTCCCCACCTATCTGCTGATGATTGACAGTTCTAACCATGACTCTTCTCAGGAGGCCGTGACTTTTTTCCAGGCCTAGTTTGCAATCATTGTGATGTTGGTTCTCGGCAACCACTTACTTTTAACTTATAAATGACAGACGGCTGAAATCAACTCACATGTCTCTACTTAATTCTGCCGTTAGTATGGGCAGCATAAAGTTGATGACAGGTTCCCTTTAAGTGTCTTCTTTCCCTTTCGTTTATTTGTGCATATCTTCCCGGTGTTTTGGTGTTTGGGCCTGAGGGGAGACTACTGTTTGTCTCATTCCAGTCACTGGCTTCAGGGTCCTTCAGGGACAGCTAGGGTCCCAGGTTTCCAGCGTATGAACTCGCCTACCTTCTAGGCCTGTTCATACTGTTAGTAAGCCAGTACTGGAGTCAGGGTTTCAATAGGTGACCATCTGCCTTCACTAGTTCCAGGCCTAATCCCATTTCCTTCCCCCCTTCTTCCTCCTGTGCTTGGTGTGGAATATCCCCCCCACACCAAAGAGTGACAGACACCCTCAGTCCGCCACTAATACATGTCCAGGCTCCTGAAGTTGCTATCCTCCCAGACAACTTGGCTATGAAATCTATAAAGTTGTTTTGAGACAACTTATCTCCACAGTCTGTAGCTCCTCTCAACACTAGAATGATTCCTAAGTTCTCTTTTTTTTAGCATACACGGAGGAAATGCACACAAAAGCATGCATTCGTGGCGGTGACAAATGGAAGAAATTGGTCATTATGAGTATCTGTCATGCCCATTGGCCTCAGTAATGCTCCAGCTCTGTTCCTATTATTTGTCAACAGCATCTTCCATGATCTGCCTTATATCTGTGTGGTACTATATCTTGATGACATTCTGATCTGGTTACTGGACTTGTCGTCACATCAAAAGCACATATGTGCTGTCCCACAGTGCCCGCAGGACAATAGACTCTATGCCACATTGGAGAAGTGGCTCTTCAAGACAGTGTCTCTTCTTTTTCTGGGTTATGTGATCTCAGACTATGGCCTACATATATCTGTGTTCCTTGACAGGCCTCATCCGCAGGGCCTTAAAGCTATCCAAAGGTTTTTGGGTTAGCCCTGGCAGAGTGTAGACATCTCCTGGAGGGTGCTTGTCATCCAGTGGTTATCTATAGTGTTGAGCGAAGTGAGCTTTGGATTCTTGATCCAAAGTCGCTTCGGTTAAAACTTCATTTGAATGCTGCTGTATGGAGATCCGTCTCAGTACAGCATTCAAATGTATGGGCTCTGCCGAGGTGAAATTAATTATCTCCGAAGACACTCGAGACTTTGTTGAATAACTTCAGACATTGATTGCTCAACTTGAAAACAATTTTAAAACTGATATCCAAAGTCAGTTTCGGTACCCAGGTACCAGTAGGTACTGAAGCCAACACTCAGTCCATCTGGTCATGTACACAGAAGCCTTAATCATTTACATGGGGATGCAATTATTTCGGACCCCCAGGCATGAACAGTTCCTACAGTTCCTACTTTCTCCCATCAGTACAGAGGTGAAACCAAAGGTACTTCTCAGCATGGCCATAGGAAAACCAGCTAGGCAATATAAAGTCATTTTGGCAAAGAAACTCTGTGCTCGTGATTCTCCTGCTCTGGTGTAAATTAGCCTTGCTGATCTATTATGGAATCCCCCAGGTAAAAGCCACCCCCTAGTTGCTTATGTGAAAACTGCCCCTACCAACAACCCCAGTGTCTAATTGGCAGAATTCTATTTTCCCTGTGCAGCACTCCTTTCATTGTCATAGCCCAGAGCAAAGACTCATAAGCAGTGCAGGGAAATGACTACTAAAAATTACTAGCAGGCCCCCTGCCAGAAATACCGGCAAGACCAGTGGTTTACTAGTCAGGTGGCAATCCTATCTATACACCATAATGAAAAACGTACTGTATGGTAGCACACCACTACACATACAAACAATAGAACCAGGGATTAGGGATTATTCAGGATAAAAGTGGTACTATACCTACTATAAATGAAAAATAGAAGCTCTTTGTGCACATTTTTAATCAAACGTGTGTCGGGCCCACCTACCAGGCGTCAAGGTAGCTTCTGAAGATGGGTACCTAACACTAACAGAACTGCCTCTCCTTGGCCTAACCTAAACCTACAATGTTCAGGGAGGTGTAGGAACCAGCTATATTTATACTCTGCTTGCATGTTGGCTTCAGTCATGCAAATGCAATCAACACCTCCATGATGACAAATGAAACTTTATGTAAAAAAATATGTAGAGTAGGTATAGTACAAGTCCAGTTGCTCTGACTTATTACTACTGTTATATCATGACCTGGATGAATGAAAAAAAGCTTGATGGTAGCTGCCCTCTGTCCCCACTAACAGAACTGCCTCTCCTGGGCCTAACCTAAGCCTACAATGTTCAGGGTGGAAAACTTCATTCTGCTATCTGCACCGAATAATAGCCTGCCCAGTAGTTGTAGCATATTGCTTTTTACCTGTGTTTAGTAGATCATTAAGTTTAAAGTCAGGGCCAGGATATACAGTATATGCCTTGTTTGGGATGATCCGAAGGTGCACCACTAAATATAGCAGAGGTATAACATGAATAGGGTGGGAAACCTCGTTAAGGAGTAATCTGTAAATTGGCGATAACACATGATACCATATACTAAAAGTTGGTTAACACAGGGCCCTCCCAGTAGACATGAAGGGATGTATGCATTTCTGCTCCTTTTCCAACAGAGAGGGGAAACATAAGACATCAACTAGTGTAATCTAGAGAGACCCCATCAACTAGCGGAGAGAGAGTCTGACAGCTTGTTTTACCATATTAGATGTTTGGAGCAATGAGGGCAGGCCCAATCCAATTGGGGTATCAAAGGTCTGTCTATCTTCAAAGTGAACCTATCTTCTGCTCTCACATGGCCCTGTAATCTTGAGCCTGTGCCATGCACCAGACTTTTGGAGCATGCTCAGTACAGAATCTCGTTGCTGCACAGAAAAGACCTGTACATTGCATGTTTCACAATGTGCTGCTCAGATCTTTTTCCCAGTTGGGCATCAGTCAGGGTGACAGTGGTGCTATACATGAGGGAATGTGTATTGCCATGAAATTTTTGATGGCACACTATATAAAATCTTGACCCCTGATGGTTACTGCAGGAGAGTCACTGGTTACATAATGCTGTTGGCTTGATTGCAGCCAACTGCTTCAAATATCTTATGTCCTTAGAACCTTCTGAGAAACATTTGCAAGTCTGAGAATAGTAGCTATATATATACAGTACAGACCAAAAGTTTAGACACATCTTCTTATTCAAAGAGTTTTCTGTATTTTCATGACTATGAAAATTGTAGATTCACACTGAAGGCATCAAAACTATGAATTAACACATGTGAAATTATATACTTAACAAAAAAGTGACTAAGTCCATGCGCACTCGGTGGTTGCGCAAGACGATTAAAGTGTCCCTCCGTTACAGACTGATAATAGGTAAGCGGTGGGGTGTCATGAAAGTGTTAACTAACACAATACTTACCTCCTACAGGTGCAACACCTCCTTCTGAACAGCCGATTAGTTGGCTGTGCTGTCAGTCAAAGGTCCTAGTAGTTTAAATAGATGTGGTATGTTGTCTTATTTCAACTCTGCCCAAACCCCTGATGAAGCCATTTCTCTGGTGAAACATGTTGGGGGGCAGTTCTTAGTTTTTAGATTCTGCCTGTTTCCTGTGCATGGGTGCAAATACAAAGCAACACAAAGCAAATAGAAGCAGGTTTTAGTATCTGTATCAGCATTAGATTAGCCCAGTAGGTTAGTGAGAGTAACTGGTCACTGGAGTTTTAATCTATTTAGGCTGGTGTGGGATTTGTGCACACCCACACCACCATAGATTTTTCACTCTGCTATCATTACGCTCGCACCAAGACACAGGTTATAGCAGGCAGCGTTTTTAAACCATTAAGTGCTCACTTTCTTAATAGTGTTATTAAAAGTTACGTTTTATTATCAACCAAAACAGTCTGGGTAAAAATTTGGTTATGAGCCCCTTTTGGGTGATAGTGATATTTATTGTAATAATAAACCAATACCTAGATAAGGGTCCCTTTTGTATTTAGTTTGCACATTGTGTGTAACAAAAAAGTGTGAAACAACTGAAAATATGTCTTATATTCTAGGTTCTTCAAAGTAGCCACCTTTTGCTTTGATTACTGCTTTGCACACTCTTGGCATTCTCTTGATGAGCTTCAAGAGGTAGTCACCTGAAATCGTATTCCAACAGTCTTGAAGGAGTTCCCAGAGATGCTTAGAACTTGTTGGCCCTTTTGCCTTCACTCTGTGGTCCAGCTCACCCCAAACCCGATTGGGTTCAGGTCTGGTGACTGTGGAGGCCAGATCATCTGGCGTAGCACCCCATCACTCTCCTTCTTGGTCAAATAGCCCTTACACAGCCTGGAGGTGTGTTTGGGGTCATTGTCCTGTTGATAAATAAATGATGGTCCAACTAAACGCAAACCGGATGGAATAGCATGCTGCTGCAAGATGCTGTGGTAGCCATGCTGGTTCAGTATGCCTTCAATTTTGAATAAATCCCCAACAGTGTCACCAGCAAAGCACCCCCACACCATCACACCTCCTCCTCCATGCTTCACGGTGGGAACCAGGCGTCCATCCGTTCACCTTTTCTGCGTCGCACAAAGACACGGTGGTTGGAACCAAAGATCTCAAATTGTGACTCATCAGACCAATGCACAGATTTCCACTGGTCTAATGTTCATTCCTTGTGTTCTTTAGCCCAAACAAGTCTCTTCTGCTTGTTGCCTGTCCTTAGCAGTGGTTTCCTAGCAGCTATTTTACCATGAAGGCCTGCTGCACACAGTCTCCTCTTAACAGTTATTGTAGAGATGCTAGAACTCTGTGTGGCATTGACCTGGTCTCTAATCTGAGCTGCTGTTAACCTGCGATTTCTGAGGCTGGTGACTCGGATGAACTTATCCTCCGCAGCAGAGGTGACTCTTGGTCTTCCTTTCCTGGGGCGGTCCTCATGTGAGCCAGTTTCTTTGTAGTGCTTGATGGTTTTTGCGACTGCACTTGGGGACACTTTCAAAGTTTTCCCAATTTTTCGGACTGACTGACCTTCATTTCTAAAAGTAATGATGGCCACTCGTTTTTCTTTACTTAGCTGCTTTTTTCTTGCCATAATACAAATTCTAACAGTCTATTCAGTAGGACTATCAGCTGTGTATCCACCTGACTTCTGCCCAACACAACTCATGGTCCCAACCCCATTTATAAGGCAAGAAATCCCACTTATTAAACCTGACAGGGCACACCTGTGAAGTGAAAACCATTTCAGGTGACTACCTCTTGAAGCTCATCAAGAGAATGACAAGAGTGTGCAAAGCAGTAATCAAAGCAAAAGGTGGCTACTTTGAAGAACCTAAAATATAAGACATATTTTCAGTTGTTTCACACTTTTTTGTTAAGTATATAATTCCACATGTGTTAATTCATAGTTTTGATGCCTTCAGTGTGAATCTACAATTTTCATAGTCCTGAAAATACAGAAAACTCTTTGAATGAGAAGGTGTGTCTAAACTTTTGGTCTGTACTGTATATATAATATATATATATATATATATATATATATATATATATATATATATATATTTTTTTTTTTTTTGTCAGTTACAAACCAGATTTCAGCCAATAACCAAACATACTAGTTTATTGGATTTTTGTTTTACATGTAATTGTTTGTTTCACTCATAAAAGAGGTATCCTAGATTTTTTTATGGCGCTGCCTGCGAGGAGGTGGAGTGCATAGCTCAATAACACGTGGAGATGCATCAGCATTCTTAGCTGCAGGGGAGATCCGGTATGGGTCATATCCTTCGAATATAGCCTTTCGGGTTTTAGGCTTTGCCAGCTGGCAGACTCTGTCTGAGGCTTGGGTGTGGAGAGCAGATGCAGGAACATGCCATGGAACTGTCAGATCATGCTGGTATTGAGAGTGCTCCATTTTAGGTGCTAAAACAGATAAGCAGTATATTACTGTAAGAATTTTGTTTTTCAAATATTCAGCTCAACAAAATGTTATTGTACCTTTCCGTATAAAAGAGAATAATATCACAATAAAGTGTCATTAATAGGGAAGCAGTATTGCATGTTAACATGGCCCATGCAAGAATAGTTCTTACCGTCTTCATATCCTATCCACATATGTGTATTATTCCCATTTTATTCTCTCTCTCTTTGTGCCTTGGACCATTTTACCAACTTCGCCAACAATCGCCAAGCTACTTTCTGGCAAAACCGGAATATATATGTATATGCAGCCAGTATAATGAAAGGCTTAATGGCAGTGGGTGTGGAACCACTGTGTCTACCAATAGATTTGGACTAAACCTAAGGGAATTATCCTGGCAGTCCACTGATATTTACCCTTTAATACCTGTATAGGGATCTGTACTTTGCTGCAGTGCAATCACCAGGCTACTACCTCCTGGAGTAGTGTCTCTGTGATTCACAGCTGACCCACAGGCGGTCAGAGACACCAGTACAGAGCACTGACAGGTCAGCAAAATCATAGTCAGAGACAGGCTGAGGATAGGGCAGCCAGAATATATGCTATAAATGGTCTGAGGTCAGGGCATGCAACAAAGGATCAATACATCAAATTAATTTAATCAGTTTCTATGAGGAGGCAAGTTCTAGACTTGACCAGGGTTAGTCCTATATATTGACTTCTCCATTTGATATTTTGCCACATAAAAGGTTAGTATATAAATGACTGGGAGAAAATGTGTGAAGGTGGGTAAGTAAGTGGCTCAGTTATAGAAAAAAGAGAGATCAAGGGTCAGTACAGAGAGGTCTCCCATCATCTATTTATACCCAGGACTGTGACAAGGTGGCATCCTCTATGCCTCTATTCCTCTAGAGGAATGAAGTTTTCTACACAAATATAGAAGAGGATTCTTTATGGTAACAGCACTGACTATGGAACACTCTACCTAAATAGTTCAAGAGCCTGGATGTATTTCTCGAGTGTAATAATATTACAGGTTATAGGGCTTCCTCTCTCTTTGCCGTCTCACTGGGACTCCCCCTCTTAGCATGATGTAGGACCAGCCCACTCCTTCCAAGAAGGGAGGGACCGGGTGGTTGGTTCTGTTCCTACCAACTATTGCCAACCATACCGAAGATGTTGGAATACACGGCAGAAACATAATATGACATTACAATACAAATAAAACAATTGCAGATAACCCCAGGTCTAGGGTACTGCAGAAACAACTCAAAAATTAGGCACCAGCTGCAGATCTATAAACACTTGGTTTACCGGACTTTTGCCTTAATGGATGGTGTAGGAAGCAAGTAATGAAACAATATTTTACTGTACGGTTGCCCCTTATGTACAGTGCCTTGCGAAAGTATTCGGCCCCCTGGAACTTTTCAACCTTTTGCCACATTTCAGGCTTCAAACAAAAAGATATAACATTTTACATTGTTGGTGAATAATCAACAACAAGTGGGTCACAATTGTGAAGTCGAACGAAATTTATTGGATCATTAAAACTTTTTTTGTAATAATAAAACTGAAAAGTGGGGTGTGCAAAATTATTCGGCCCCCTTGCATTAATACTTTGTTGTGCCACCTTTTGCTGCGATTACAGCCGCAAGTCGCTTGGGGTATGTCTCTATCTGTTTTGCAGATCTAGAGACTGAAATTCTTGCCCATTCTTCCTTGCAAAACAGCTCTTTGAGGTTGGATGGAGAGCGTTTGTGAACAGCAGTTTTCAGCTCTTTCCACATATTCTGAATTGGATTCAGGTCTGGACTTTGACTTGGCCATTCTAAGACCTGGATATGTTTATTTTTGAACAATTCTATTGTAGATTTTGCTTTATGTTTGGGATCATTGTCTTGTTGGGAGATAAATCTCAGTCCTAGTCTCAGGTCTTTTGCAGACTCCAACAGGTTTTCATCCAGAATGGTCCTGTATTTGGCTCCATCCATCTTCCCATCAATTTTAACCATCTTCTCTGTCCCTGCTGATGAAAAGCAGGCCCAAACCATGATGCTGCCACCACCATGTTTGACAGTGGGGATGGTGTGTTCAGGGTGATGAGCTGTGTTGCTTTTATGCCAAACATATCGTTTTGCATTGTTTCCAAAAAGTTGGATTTTGGTTTCATCTGACCAGAGCACCTTCTTCCACATGTTTGGTGTGTCTCCCAGGTGGCTTGTGGCAAACTGTAAACGAGACTTTTTATGGATATCTTTGAGAAATGGCTTTCTTCTTGCCACTCTTCCATAAAGGCCAGATTTGTGAAGTGTTCGACTGATTGTTGTCCAATGGACAGACTCTCCCACCTCAGCTGTAGATCTCTGCAGTTCATCCAGAGTGATCATGGGCCTCTTGGCTGCATCTCTGATCAGTCTTCTCCTTGTTTGAGATGAAAGTTTAGAGGGACGTCCGGGTCTTGGTAGATTTGCAGTGGTCTGATACTCCTCCCATTTCAATATGATCGCTTGCACAGTGCTCCTTGGGATTTTAAAGCTTGGGAAATCTTTTGGTATCCAAATCCGGCTTTAAACTTCTCCACAACAGTATCACGGACCTGCCTGGTGTGTTCCTTGGTCTTCATGATGCAGAACCCTGAGGCTATCACAGAGCAGGTGCATTTATACGGAGACTTGATTACACACAGGTGGGTTCTATTTATCTTCATCAGTCATTTAGGACAACATTGGATCATTCAGAGATCCTCAATGAACTTCTGGAGTGAGTTTTCTGAACTGAAAGTAAATGGGCCGAATAATTTTGCACGCCCCACTTTTCAGTTTTTTTATTACAAAAAAAGTTTAAAAGATCCAATAAATTTTGTTGTAAATTGTGACCGACTTGTGTTTAAATCTTCACCAAAGATTTATAATGTTGTATCTTTTTGTTTGAAGCCTGAAATGTGGCAAAAGGTTGAAAAGTTCCAGGGGGCCGAATACTTTCGCAAGGCACTGTATATAACCACCAATACCTGCTAACTCCTCTGTTCTAGGTCTGGGAGTTTCCACTTTATCAGAATTTAAGAACCCATTGCTTTCCTCCTGGCTACGTTTTTGTGGGCTTGACATAGAATGGGCGGCACGATCCTTTGGTCTGGCTAGCTGTACTGTGCGTGCACTGGCAGAAGCTGTCTTGGAGGCTTCAGTCACCTGAAATGAGTTGAAGATACAATGTTATAGTTTCATCTGTGAAACATTTTCAATCATTTTCAGTATTACAAGCATACCATAGTGTATACAGGTCGGTCTTCCATCCATTCTTGACAAATACTTTTTGCCTGTGCCAGTTTTTCCAACCGTGGGGATGGACCTGCCTGTAGAGCGCTTGCTTTGACAGGCCAAATTGGAGAAGGCCTATAAGAAGTAAGATAATGACTTGATAATGACACATGGCCAGTATCTGTGTTTTGCGGATCCGCAATTTGCGAACTGCAAAACGGATACGGTCATCTGAATGAACCCTTACACGGATGAATAGCCATATTATGTAGTCACCTGTCTTCCTTATACATCTTGTTCACAATTTTGTGCTGTGCCAACTCATTTTGCCTTGCAGTCAAACCTGTTGGAAGAAAATGAATGCAAAACTTGGCATATTGTATTTTTCTGAAATCAGATATTTAGCATTCCATCATTCATTGTACATATATGCAATCTATCACACCCATAGCTGCTTCCCACAATGTAAATGTTAGAGTATTCTTAAAATGTGGAAGTAAAAAGTGATTTACAGCTGGTTTGCTACAATGAAACTAATCAAGTCAGTTTCCATCAGTGACTGTGAGCCCAAACCAGGATTGGAGCCTCCACAGACATAAGGTGTAAGGGAAAGATCTGCACCTGTTCTGTGTTTAGAGCCGCACCTGGTTTTGTCTCAAAATCACTGATGGAAATCACTGACTGAACACTGACGTGTGAATGAGGCATTAATCTACAAAAATGTTGCTTTTTTCCTGTTATCAGAAAGCAATGCATTGTGGGAGCTTGCCAGCAGGATGACATCACTTACCAAATAGTTAACCTGACATTTTACCTTGTGATATTGTGTTGGCTTTATTTTTGTGCCTTTAATAACTTCCAGACAGAGCCATTTTTTTAACCTTCCTCACAGAAACGAATTATGTGGTAATAACTTTGGAATCGCGTTTACCTACCCAAGCTATTCTGGGATTGTTTTTTTTTTTTTTTTAGACACATTGTACTTCATGTTAGTGAAAATTAGCAATTTTCTAAAACTTAATTTCTGTGCTCAGATAGGGATACCTCATAATATAGTTTTTAATTAACATTCACCATATGTCTACTTTTTGTTGGCATCATTTTGTAAATGCCATTTTATTTTTTAGGATGTTAGAAGGCTTAGAATTTTTGTTGTTCATTATCATTAGCACTATTTTAGGGTACATGCAACTTTTTCATTGCTTTTTATTTCAATTTTTGGGAAAGCAGAATAAAAAAGGCAGTAATTCTGTCATTGCTTTTTGGGTACAGTGCTTTTAAAAGCAATATTTCAAAATTTCAACTTAATTTAGACAATAGACAAATTCAGTTCAGAAGTTACTTTGAGGAGCTTACATTATAGAAACAACCAATAAATAACCCCATTTTAGAAACCACACCCCTCAAATTTTCCAAACTGATTTCAGAAATTGTTTTAGCCTTTTAGGTTAACAGGAATTAAAGTAAAATGTAAGTGAAATTTAACAATTTTACTTTTTTGCAGATTTTCATTTTTAACCATTTATTTCTAAAACACAGCGAGGGTTACCAGCAAAACAAACCTCAATATTTATTACCATGATTCTGGAATGGTTTTTGGGCATTTCTAGAGACCTCTACATTGAAAACCTGCAAAAAGTTTGAAAATTGCTATTTCTATTCAAATATACAATTTCAGTGCCCAATATGTTGTGTCCAACATGTGCCAGTGTGAAAAGTAAGCCCTCTTATTGTTATGATGTGCTTCCTGTAAAAATTTTAAAAAACATTTATCATTTTCTTCTCAGTTCTTCTTTTTGTTGGTCTATCACATAAAATCCCAATAAAATACTTTTATGTTTATGGGTGTAACACAAAAAATACCATTTGGTTTTTGGCCTTCAGATTTTGCTGGAATGGTTTTGGGGTGCTACATCAAATTTGGAGAGATCCTTAAGTACCCAGACAGAAGAAACCCCCTATAAGTGACCTCATTTAAGAAACTACACCCCTCAAGTTATTTATCAAGTGGTGGAGTAAGCATTTGTATATCACAAGTATTTTGCAGAAATTAATGAGCAGGTGACCATGCAAAATGAAAACTGCAAGTTTTCAGTGGCAGGGAGCAGGTGAGAATTTTTATTAGGTACCACATGCTCTGGGGTACAGTTAAAAAGGACCACAATCCTAGAAGTACAATAGAAGTGGAGATCTACTGTGAAGTGTTCTGTGCATTGAGCTCCTCCACATCTTCTGTCCTCTGCTCTGAGTGAAAGCTGTAACGGTGTCCTGGTTGTATGCTACAGCTGTCACTCAGAGAAGAAGGGAGGGGCTGTGAAGCAGCAGTTTGGGGGAGAACTGAATCTAGCAGAATAAAAGTTCATATTCTCACTACTCCTGATAATAAAAAGTTTACAAAAGGTATATTTGTACTGCTTCCCCAGACTGGTTCTGACAGCAGTTTAGCATGGTCAAAGTTTAAAGGCTTCCTTTAAAAATGTTAAAAATAAATTGGCTAAAGGCTATACGTAAAGATGATTCTGTTTTTAGGGAAAAATGTATCCTTTAGAAACTTTAGAAGTATCCCTTTAATGTTATAGGATATTGTTTATTCTTATCAGATTTCTAATACCATCATATACATGCTCTGTTTCAGATATGGTCCATTTTGTATAAATGAATGCCATAGCTGTAGTACCTAAAAAGGTCCTTTTACAAGGGCAGATATTTTTGATGATATAGCAAGTAGTTTGGTGTTTGTTTAAAGGGGTTTCATGGAGAAATAACGTTGTAGTGGTGGCTTGCTTTGAGCCTTTCCTGGCATTCCAAACTGGAACCTGAAAGTGAAGATTTGTGGAGACTAGAATAGCAGATCAGGGAATCGGTGAGTATGGCTTATTTTTATTTTTAACCTTTTGTAGTCCAATTTTTAACATGTTTTTTTTCCCGGACAGTCCCTTTACGCTGGTAGATAATCGTTTGAACAAAAGGGCTCATGTACAATTGCTCAGTACTGATGATGCATTATACAGCCATTTGTTTTCATTATTATCAGCAGTACATTACCTATTTACTCTGGGAGACCATTTGCCCATGTAAAAGACCATTTACAGTTGAAGTTCCATTAGTTATGAATACAAGCTGTTATAAACCACTGCTGGCCATCGAGCTGTTTGCTCTTAACAGACGGAAAGTTTGATTACAAATGGAGCATATCTACTGCAACATTCATTTTCAGAATACTTAGATTATTGTAAGAACTTACTACAAGTAGATATTGTGTCTGTCTTGTCCTGCCAATATACAGATGGCCTGAAACACATTGAATAAAAAACTTGATATACATTTACACTCTGGTCACAATATACTATAAATTTATCCTGGTGCAAATATTTTAAATAACAAAAGGGGTTGAAGAGGGCAAGAATACCAGATAGTGAGTGTTACATACATAGTTACATAGTTAATACGGTTGAAAAAAAGACACATGTCCATCAAGTTTAACCAAGGGAGGGGGTAGGAGTGATGAAGGGGAGGGGGACGGGTAACCTTAAGACATGACTCTACATTTCTTAATATGTGGTGACCTTCTTTTCCTCTAAGAATTTATCTAAGCATGTTTTGAAGCCCTCAGCTGTCTTTGCTATGACCAGCTCCTGCGGTAGACTGTTCCACAGATTCACAGTTCTTATAGTAAAGAAGGCTTGTCGCCGCTGGAGTCTGAACCTTTGCTTCTCCAGGCGGAGGCAGTGCCCCCTTGTCTTTTAAGGGGATTTTACCTGGAACAGTTTTTCACCATATTTTTTGTATGGGCCATTTACATACTTATACAGGTTGATCATGTCCCCCCTTATACGTCTCTTCTCAAGACTAAACAAGTTTAACTCCTTCAATCTTTCTTCATAGCTAAGATGCTCTATGCCCCTTATCAGTTTAGTTGCCCGTCTCTGCACCCTTTCCAGCTCCAGGACATCCTTCCTATAAACCGGAGCCCAGAACTGAACAGCATATTCCAGATGAGGCCGTACTAATGCTTTGTAAAGTGGTAATATGACATCCCTGTCCCGCGAGTCCATGCCTCTTTTAATACATGACAATATTCTGCTGGCCTTAGAAGCAGCCGATTGACATTGCATGCTATTCTGCAGTCTATGGTCTACAAGGACACCCAGATCCTTCTCTACAAGTGACTCTCCCAGTGTTACTCCCCCTAGGACATAGGAGGCATTCAAGTTGTTAGTACCCAGATGCATAACTTTACATTTATCCACATTGAACCTCATCTGCCAAGAGGATGCCCAAACACTCAGTGTGTCCAAGTCAGCTTGTAACTTCTGCACGTCTTCCATAGACTGGACTCTACTACAAAGCTTAGTGTCATCTGCAAAAATTTAAACACTGCTGTTAATTCCTCCCTCTATATCATTAATAAATAAATTAAATAAAAGTGGACCCAGCACTGAACCTTGGGGTACACCACTTATAACTGGGGACCATTCAGAGTAGGAATCATTCACCACCACTCGCTGAGTACGCTCCTTCAGCCAGTTCTCAATCCAGTTACAGAGTAGATTTTCTAATCCAACCGACCTTAATTTACCCATCAGACGTCTATGAGGGACCGTGTCAAACGCTTTTGCAAAGTCCAAATACACAATATCCACAGCCGCCCCTCTATCCAGACTTCTACTCACTTCTTCATAAAAACCAATCAGGTTAGTCTGACAGCTTCTGTCCTTAGTAAAACCATGCTGGTTATCACTTATAATACTATTATCCAAAACATATTCCTGTATATAGTTCCTTATTAGACCCTCAAAAAGTTTCCCCACAATGGACGTTAAGCTCACCGGTCTGTAATTCCCGGTCTGTAAGTTCACTTTACCAATCTTCTGCCACTCCCTCTTCTCAAGCTAATCATGCCATAAATGACTTGGACTGCCTACTCAGCCAATGGCTGACTGAGGTAGGTCTCCATTGTGGCCAGTGATTGGCTGAGTAGGTAGGCCTAAAGAGTCTGAGAAAAGGAAGTGGCGAGGAGCAGAGACTGGAGCAGTGGCTGGACAGTAGAGGCGGAGAATTGGTAAGGTGTTTGTTATTTTTGCTCTCTCTCTCCCTAGTTCTATTTAAAATTATAGCACCAAAATACCCCTTAAATAAATAATAAAAAATAAAAAGCCAGGTTGGCCAGTAAACTGTATATGCGTTAAAATGACAAAGATGTACCCACCTTTAATATCCTCGAGTACCTTGTTCCATGTTCTCTGTTTACAATGCTGTAAGCAGTAATTGGATGGAACAGTCACATATTGGGATGACATGTCATCGCTTCAGCATTGTAAACATAGGTAGGGAGGGGCCCACAAATCAAATCTATTGGCATGGGAATGGTGGAGGCAGCATCACAGATTGGAGCATATTGCTAACAATACTAGCTAATCTCCAATGACTGCATGGCTTAAAGAGGACCTTTCATGGGATTAATTTTTTTTTTCTTTCTAAAATACCCCTCCGTTCCAGCGATGTGTCCCCCGCTGTTTTTGGTGTCTGATATGTTAATTTAGACCATCGGTACAGGGAGGAGGAGGCATTTGGTTATAACAGAAAATAATTTGTAAGACGGAATTCATAGATCCATCATAATAGAGGTCTATGGGCAAGCATAACGGAACTGCCTGGCTTCCATTATGCTGGGCGGAAAACAAAGTCCTGTCGACAGGACTAATAAAATATTACTTGTAAGCAATCTTGTGGACTGTAGCTGTGACTGTACTTAAAATCAATCTGTTGCACTACAAAATTTTGTAGTGTAGCCCCTGCCTTATATCAGGCTTTTAATTAACACTGAGGCTAGACCTAGACATTTTGTAGCACTTTTAATTGATTTAGGCCATTGCAATCTATTGAATATGCCAAAGCAATATGTTGGCTTGAATTCAATATTGTGCTTATAGCTATTGCTGAATACTTAAAGTGAAAATCCAGGAGGAGGGGGGGGAGGGGGACTGGGAACTTAAAGTGGCCCTGGGAAAAAAATTGGCCCCATGTTGTAGGCAGGTCCAAATTGACAGAAAGCAGGACTAACACAAGTAGGTGGGGACAGTAGTACAGCACAAAATATCGCCCTAGCAGAGCCCAATACCTCAGTGCAACACAATGAACTGACCCAGCGGAATCAAGAAACACAGTGCAGCACAAAATAATGCCCCAGCAGGACAAAATACCGCCTCAGAATCTGCCCCTTTGTGGTGGCCAGCACCAGCTGCCACGTTCTATCCTACACCAATTGCCTCAGCAGGGGCGTAGATAAAGGCTCATGGGCCCTAGTGCAAGAGTTCAGCAAAGTACAAACTAATAATTCTCTGCTAGAGTGCACTTGTTAGTAATAGTGCCCCCAACAGTACTAATGTCCCCACTGTGCCCCAGAAGTAGTGCCAGTAACAAATGTGCCAGTAACAAATGCCCCAGTGCCCCCATATGCCAGTAAACATGCCCCCAGTGCCCCCATGTGCCAGTAAGAAATGCCACCAGTGCCAGTAAAAATGCCCCCAGTGCTCCCATGCCAGTAAGAAATGCCCCCAGTGGCAGTAAAAATGCCCCCCAGTGCCCCCATGTGCCAGTAACAAGTGCCCCCATGTGCCAGTAAGAAATGCCCCCAGTGCCAGTAAAAATGCCCCCAGTGCCCCCATGTGCCAGTAAGAAATGCTCCCAGTAAAAATGCCCCCATTGCTCCTGTGCCATTAAGAAATGCCCCCATGTGCCAGTAAGAAATGCCCCTAGTGCCCCCATGTGCCAGTAACAAATGCCCCCAGGTTCCAGTAACAAATGTCCCAGTGCCCCCATGTGCCAGTAAAAATGCCCCCAGTGTCCACATGTGCCTGTAAGAAATGCCCCCAATGCCAGTAAAATACCCCCAGTGCCAGTAAAAATGCCCCCAGTGCCAGTAAAAATGCCCCCAGTGCCCCCAATAGAGCACCGGTCCGTAATTGCAACAATAAAAAAATAAACACTTATACTTACCTCCATGGAGCTGGCAGTGATGCGATGCAGGCCTGTGTCCCGCGCTGTACGGCTCAGGCGGCGCAATGACGTCATCGCGCCACCTGAGCTGGCCTCTGATAGGCTGCAGGCCTAGTGGCTTAGGGGCCTGGTCGCAACTGTGACCGCTGTGACCCCTATAGCTACGCCACTGTGCCTCAGGATGGCAATACAGTTGAATTCAGGAATCAGGAGGGCACCTAACTATAGTACTTGACGTCCCCAGCATTAATTAACTCTGGGAGTGACAGATTATTACTTACTTGGCTAGCGGCCATGAGGAGGGCTCAGGTGGCCCCCTGGGCATTGGCCCACCAGAAAATTTCTCTGTAGAGTCTATTGCCAATCTGCCCCTGATCCAGGAAATGATAAGGATGACCTATCTTCAGGATAGGTCATCATTATCACATTGGCGAGGTTCCAAATCCTGGCACCCCCACTGTACAGCTGTTACAGGGAGATGCCGCACTCAGTGGAGTTCTGGGAAGTGCAACCACATCCCAGTATGTTTCCAAGCACAGCAATGTACATTGTACATCGGCTTTGTACGGTGACGTCACATTGCCTAGGAAGAGGCTGCAGCGCTCATGGAGCACCCAGCCTCTTCTAACAGCTGAACGCCAATTCGATATTAATGACCTATCCTAAAAATAGGTCAATAATATTAACGTCTGGATAACCCCTTTAAAAATCAATCAAAGTGTCTAGATGTAGCCCCAGCCTAAGGGCTCATGCACACAAACACATTTTCTTTCCGTGTCTGTTCCGTTTTTTTTTTGCGGACCGTATGCGGAGCCATTCATTTAAATGGGTACGCAAAAAAAACGGAAGTTACTCAGTGTACATTCCGTTTCTGTATGTCTATTCCGCAAAGTAATAGAACATGTCCTATTATTGTCCGCATTACAGACAAGGATAATACTGTTCTATTAGGGGCCAGCTGTTCCTTTCCGCAAAATACGGAATGCACACGGACATCATCTGTATTTTTTGCGGATCTGTTTTTTGCGGACCGCAAACTACATATGGTCGTGTGCATGAGCCCTTAGGCCTCACACTTCAGTGATTTTGTCAGTAATTTCCATCAGTGATTGTGAGACAAAACCAGGAGTAGATAGCACACAGAAATAAAGTATAAGGCCTCTTTCACACGAACGTTGTGTTTTGCGGTCTGCAAATTGCGGAGCCGCAAAAACAACGGATGGCATCCGTGTGCATTCCGTATTTTGCGGAACGGAACAGCTGGCCCCTAATAGAACAGTACTATCTTCGTTCGTAATATGGACAAGAATAGGACATGCTGTATTTTTTTTGGCGGGCTACGGAATGGAGCAACGGATGCGGACAGCACGCGGTGTGTTGTCCGCATTTTTTGCGGACCCATAGAAATGAATGGGTCCCGCATTTTTCATGTGAAAAATGCGGATCAGAGCCCGCAAAAAATACGTTCGTGTGAAAGAGGCCTAATGGAAAGATTTCCCCCTGTTCTATGTTTTTCACCCACATCTGGTTTTGGCTTATAACCACTGGTAGAAATCACTGACCAACTTACTGAAGTGTGAACTAGGCATAAGACCAGGGGCGGAAATTTAGGGCATTTCCCGGTGTGCCAATGCCCAAAGGGCCACCTGATCCCTCCTCACGGCCGGCCAGTGGAAGTTTTTGGGGATGTATTTTGAGCTGCTGGCAGTATTTTGTGATTCACTGTGGTATTTGGCTCTGTTGGGGCGGTATAATGTGCTGAAATATGGTATTGCTGGCCCTTGCCTACTTGTGTTTGCCCTGCCTTCTATCAATTTGGACCCAGAATGCGGCCACTTTTGATATTTTTTCCAGGGCCACTTTATGTTCCCAGTCCGCCCCTGCCTAAGACCACACAAGCAAAGAGACTAATATATTCACGTGGTTGTGTTACCATGCTGACAATTTAGGCACGGAATCTGCATCTCTGCAATTCTTTACATTGTCCATGTTTTTTATGTGATTTTCAGTTTCAAGTGGTTTCTGGTATGGATTTTGAGGTGGTTTTTGAAGTAGAAATGTCCATGTGGAATCCACACCAAGAGTGAACATGTTGCTTTTAGAACAACAAGACAGCTTATTAAATAGCATTTGGAGAGAAATGCTTCATGTGAATTAAAAAGAATAGATGCAGATTCAGAGCAGATTCCGCTTTTGGGTGAGGAAACATGCCAATATCATTGTGGAAAATCTGCAGTGTGAACATAGTCTTAGAATTAAAGGGGTATTCCCATCTCACAAATGTAGTTTGTATAGTTAGATATAGCCATACCAGTATTATTACTAATAGAATGTATTTATATAAAATGTACCGTTTAGAAGATTTTCCTATTTGTTTATCCATTGTCCCACACACATCTTTTAGGCCATTGCCCCTGGTTACGACCACTGTGGCCATGTAGTAGTGGTGGCCGGATTGCTCCTTTTCAAACCTGCTCTGAGGTAACTGCTGTACTGTGAACGCACATTACATGAACATGCGGAGACACATCTTAGGGTACTTTCACATCTGCGTTTTGGACACTACCAGTCCAAAACACAATGGTCAGGATTCCTCCAAAATGCAGACTTTATAAACGGATCCTGCTCCATAGAGATGAATTGATCTTGGAACAGGATCCGTTTCTCTGCATTTTGGAAGCGCAGACAAAAATACTACAACCCTAAGATGTGTCTCCGCATGCTCATGCAATGTGCGTTCACAATACAGCAGTTACCTCAGAGCGGGATTGAACAAGAGCAAGCCGGCCACCACTACTACATGGCCACGATGGTCGTAACCAGGGGCAACGGCCTGACTGATGTGTGTGGGACAATGAATATACAAATAGGCAAATCTTCTAAACGGTACATTTTATATAAATACATTCTATTAGTAATGATATTGGTATGGCTATATCTAACTGTACAAACTACATTTGTGAAATGGGAATACCCCTTTAAGTTATTTGTTGCCAAAATTTCAGCAACTGCCATACTCATCTGAAGGGATGTGCAGATATTTGGGTAGGATGTTGTTGTTCAATTTGGTGAAGATAGGGCCACAGATTTTATTGACTACATGGCAATGAATGAAATCTATGGTAAAAATCCATGGCATTTCAGTAACAGATAGGGCATTTCAAATCCTCAGTGTGCCTAGATCCACAGAAGATTACACTATACTTTGGTGGATTTTTTGGTGCAGATTTCGCAATTGATATCATGATATCATGTAATAAGTAAGCAATGTGTGCCTTCATCCTAAGAATACATGTAAACATGACATTTGTCTGGATTCTTTATAAATAAATTATGAACTCCCAGTTACACAGTATGGTAGTGTTCACAGCATTTCTCAGCTGGATGCTCTACCCACACATTTTTTATGAATTTTTTTCTTACTTTGGTTTCCCAGTGTCTAGATCAGGGATGCACGTGATACGGATTCTGTCCGAATCTATTCAGGAAAAAAAACTGATGGTTTTGCATGCAAATTCGATCAATTTTGTCTGCAATTGCAATTTGTGAGTGCGTTTTTCCATCTGGATTGTATACAGATTGGATGTGTTTTTCATGCACGTAAAGAAAAACTGATGAATAACAATCTACATCTCATAGCAACCATCAGTAAAAAACGTATTACATCCATATGCCTTCTGTTTTTCATGCAAGTCCTATTCACTTCTATGGAGTCAGAGCTGCGTGAAAAACATACAATATAAACATGCTGCGATTTTTTGGAAACGTACACAGACCCATTGAAATGAATGGGTCAGGATTCAATCCGGATACTATGCGTTTGCTTTACGCATCACATCCGGATGGAAAACTTGATCATGTGAAAGAGTCCATTGCTGTAATCCCACTCTGTGTGTGAGTGTGATCTTCCGTTCGGGACACTACTCATCTTGCAGGAATGCGGCATTATACTGATTTATAATGCTATGTGTCTCTGCATGACCTTATTGCTACAGAATCATAATGACAGCTTTATGTCACTATGATCCTGTAGAAGTAAGGTCATGCAGAGACACACAGCATTATAAATCAGTATAATACCGTGGGCTCCTGCAAGCCCTGAACGGAGGATCACGCTCACACATTGCCACAATGGACTCGCTTGTGTGCAACAGCCCTAGGGGTCCCATTCTCAGACTGAAAGAGTCCAAAGAGCTACAATTAAACTTAATGGGGTATTAACTTCTGAATTTGAAGTATTTCCCATAAATTTCTACTTCCAGGATTCCCACCTATCAGGAGAATGAGGGCCCCGTTCTCCCTCTAGAACGGAAGTGACCATGCATATATACTCTATCTATTGTAGTCTATGTTAGTAGGCTCATTTAGATAATTGTTACGATTCGAATGCTAGCGATTCATGGTGGATAATAATTGTGTAATGTGAATGTATATAGTGACTGAACGTTCAACGATTGTGAAATTGTTGATGTGAATAAGTGCCACGAATCATTAACTTGTTGTTAATGATTTGTGGTAATGTAAATGCACATCCTGTGACCGTTTGCCAATAGGCATGATGACTAGACCTGTCTGAACACAGTCAACGATAACTGTTTAAGCGAGTATACAATCAAATATGAACGGATTTGTACACAATACTCCCTGCATGTAAATGCTTATTATCATTGGCGTTTTGTCAGTAAGTCACTTGTGTTGGCAGTCGCCTGAACGATTATCTACTTGTCTAAATGAACCATTACTGAAGCAGTCAAGTGTATCACTACTCCTATAAACTACAATGAAGGCAGCATACTGATATCTTACCTGTCCCTGCCACTATGTGCCACTTCCCTCTAATACACTACATACACATGCAGAGCCACCAAACCAAAGATAAGCATATCTCTGACCAGATGACTGGGCGCTGCACAGAATAGCATTAGGGGCCACATAAGGCCTCTGGGCCACAGGTTGTGCACCCCTGGTCTAGATAGTGGTGGCCTATCCTCTGAATAGTTCATCAGTATCAGAAAGCTCTGTCCACTGTGTGATGGCCAAGCTGTCTTACTACAGCTCAACTCCCTTTAATGTGAATCGGTTTTAAAAAATACAAAATGTAGCCCTGGGGACATGTTTCAAAATCAGGGTCACAATTTCTTAAAATATTTTGGCTCTCTGACTGAATTCGTCACAAGAACATTTGCGCCAAGCAAGAATATTGATGTTGATTAATTCATCATTTGTAACTGGAAGCAAATCCCAAAAATGTAACCCCCCTCTATTCATACATGCACAGGTTTATTCATCAAGATTCTACATGCAACACAATTAATCACAACCACATCTAGAAATAATCATTGCACATAAAATATCAAGAACACTAATTTTTACTTGGTACTTGTGGCTATAATCTTACATGTGCAGGAGTTAGCTTAGTGGTGAACCAAAGTCCAGCTGCAACATTATCATGGGACTGTTTGCATCCATATGCTTCATCATGAGGCCTCACGTGCATTGACAAGGGGACAGATGGAGTCTGTAGTCTACAGACTTGTTTTTGGAGTTGATCCCTTTAGCACTATATATATATATATATATATACCGTATTTTTTGCCCCACAAGACGCACTTTTTTCCCCCAAAAAATGGGGGAAAAATGCCCATGCGTCTTATGGGGCTCATTAGTACTTACTGCTTCCTGGTTCTCCGTTCGGCAGCGTGAGTGCACTCTGTGACCTCATGCTGTGCGCGCCGGGTCACAGCACAGCCAGCAGCAGGGAGAAGACAGAGCGCTGGCGGAGAGGAGCGGCGGCGTCCAGGAGCAGGAAAGGTAAGTGAATTTTTTTTAAAATTAGAACTGAGGCATTAGGGCTGTCATGAGGCTGAGGGCTGACATGGGGCTGACATGAGGCATGGGGGCTGACATGAGGCATGGGGGCTGACATTAGGCTGATGAAGTGGAGCTGACATATGGCTGGGGGCTATGAGGCTGCTGGGGGCTGATATGAGGCTGCTGGGGGGGGCTGATAGGAGGCATATAAGGGCTGATGAGAAGCATGGGGGTCTGATCTGAGGTCTTATTGGGGTCTTATTAACATTGGGGGTCTTATTAGGGCTGTTAGCTGAGGTCTGATTAACATTGGGGGTCTGACTGCTGGTCTGACCAGAGGTCTAATGAGAAATATTTTTTTTCTTGTTGTCCTCCTCTATAACCTAGGTGCGTCTTATGGTATATACGGTATATAGCTATATATATTTGTATGCTGGCTCCATTAAGAGCCTTATCTTCATCTAGAATGAAAAAGTAATATGGCATGTAATGAAACTTGCAAAAATTATTTTTCTTATGTGTACCTCCATGTAAAATCAGAGCCACATGCAGCACAGTATGGACTCCTGCGATTTTATAGGGCTGCGTACATGAACCATAATAATTGAAGTAACTTGATATGTCTGTAATGTTGTGAGGATATGTCTGCTGAACTCTACAGACAATTGTCATCATCAAATAAAAAGCTATCCCTTTGTTTCCTTATTCTTGATGATTGCTAACAGCAATTTGAGAGTTCCTGTGTTTGTTGAGAGCGACGTGGGGTCGTCATAGACATAAGAGACTGACACAGTAATTATTGTTTTTTTCAGCATTCTGGCATTGAAATGCTTGTTAGCTGGGGTCACCTGTAATTACAGTCTCATTGTACTCTATACAGGATCTGCCATTAATAGCGTATAATTAAATGGCAAATAATAAGTACGTGGTAGTAAATAATAAGAGCTATTGTCAATTAGGTGGCTGTTATTTATATTTATCAACGCGGGTTCTAAATATGATTAGTGCAGAATGGTGCAGGAATAATTCTGAAACAATCCGGCATAAACATGACAGCAAGTACAAACTGTAATAGACAAATTAAAGGGAATGTATCACCTATATTTTTAATGAACTAAAAACAAATACTGATAACTATTATTTTATGTAGATTGAATTTCTTAAAAGAGGACCTGTCACCAGGAAAATGCAATACATTCTAACAGCAGCATGTTATAGAGCAGGAGAAGCTGAGCAGATTGATATATATTTGTGGGAAACCTGTAATTTATACATTAATATCTTTGGTTTTTTTGCAGCCCTGTGAAAAACTATTGGTACAGGAGGGAGGAGTTACCAGTGATTGATAACATTGTGTGTATAGTGTGTATACAGAGATAGCTGTCACTGATAACTCCTCCTCTCTGTACCGATAGGTATTCACAGGAAGTGGAAAAAGCAGAGCTATAAATCTATTAATTACAGGTTTTACTGAATCTGTTCTCACAAAACTATATCAATCTGCTCGGCTTCTCCTGCTCTATAACATGGTGCTTTCAGATTGCATTATATTTTGTGGTGACAGGTACTCTATAATGGGTTATAACATGAATCAATTTGGTATCAAATGCCCTGAAAGGCTGTTAGCAACTGTTTCAAGGTAATTTACAGAATTTCTACTATAAAAATACCCTTTTTTCATTCATGTGCTCCCCTTGGTGCTGCTGGTAATCTGTGCTGTGGTGGGGCAGGTGCTGAACAAAATCAGTCTACTTTCCCCTCTGGCAGCTGGCAATATAGTATCTTCTCACTTCTACTACAGCAGGAGTACGGCAGAAAGCTATTTTATTGAATAGAGGATCACTATGCAGAGGCCTGGCTGTGGGTGAGTGTGACTGACCATGCGTGACCAGCAGCACTGAGCTCATATGGACATGCACATTGCTATACACTATGAACAGCAAGTGGGATCATGCTATGTAAGTAATTGAGATTAGATAACTCTCATTAAATGAACTTACCTGTCTCGTTGTTGTAGAAAATTCACCTTAGGACGAGCAAGAACATCAAGTCGATTTTCTGGAGATAATGAGACCTGAGCTGCACACATGGTGATTCTGAATAAAGATTATTATTATTATTACATTAGAGATGGGCGAACCTTTTAAGATTCAGTTCGTTTCAGGTTAGCTGAATTTTTTAAAAAAATTTGGCTTGGGCACAAAGCGATTGAGAGAGAGATAGAGGGAGGGAGGTTAGGGAGAGGGTGAAAGAAAAAGCCTAGTATGCTGCTCTGGTTTTCTAAGCAATATATATTTGCATTGTCTCGGGGTTACACACATACTATGCATACTAGATGCTCTCCATAATGAGGAGTACCTCCCTGACAACACACATATATATTGCCCAGAAATATATAAATATATATATAATCTCCATTCCTCCTGTTGCCTTCTAAACATTTTGGGTCCTTATCTGACTCCTCACTCTACACACATATATATAATTACTTATTATTAATATTTACTTTACTAGATGATATTTTGGACAAAAACTCAGCTCAACACCTTCACATTTCTTAGTATATATTCTTAAGTAAATCCACATTTCATTAGTTTGTTTGCTCAGGTGTCTGAGAAAGAAAGTAAATAATGCTGGTGTTTGCACAGTCAGTTCCTTATCTCATCATACATCATGTGCTGAGACTTCAGATGAGAAGTAAGCATACATGGCAGCATCTGCAGAAGTAACCACTATCTATATAATGTGGCCAATTAAAGTATATATTAGATGTAAACTCAGACTTACCTCCTGCATCAGTGCACAGCTCTCATGTCATGTGTCCAGCCTTCCCTCTATTGTTTGTTGCTGGGAAACTGGGGGCATCAAAGAATGTCACGTGGTAGCAACGAAGGCGTCATGTGATGAATAGGTGACATCTGAGAATGGGTAAAGCTTTGTATTTACTCACATTTATATTACCAGCAGATTATGAATCATTTACAGTATTTTACATTTCCTTCTTTACTCTTTGTAGTGCTGAAAATGTACAAATTATCTCATTCAGGGACTTTTCCTAATGTGCATATTTATTATCATTGCAAATAACTTGAACAGATAATTAAACAACGAGAAGTTCTTTGCATTTGTGATGAACTAAATATGAATCTGAAGAATGTAAAGCGTGTTCAATATCACTGAACAGATTTGACTTAGGGCTACTCCTAAAAGTATTCTAAGTGGTCCCTTGGTTTTCACCCTTTCATCCCTGTACAGTAATCTCCAGACCGCTATGTTTAGCATTAGTCTCCGTTCAGTGACAGCTGACCCAGGTGGAGTTCGTTCATTACAGTGAACAAGCAATAGGTAGCACAGTGTCATACGGTGAACAGGCAGCGATCAGGATGGGCGGAACTGGATCAACACGGTAAACAGGCAGAAGTCGGGCATGGGAATTCAGAAGATAGCTTTTGCAGGGACTAGACAAGCTAGGAACCTTATTGCTCAGGCCAAGGGTGTATATAGAAACCACTGGGCCCCATAGCAAGAATCTAAATTGGTCCCCCATGCCCCATTTATAGCACATCCCAATACCCATTCCAGGCCTCTCCCTTTGCTCCATGAATTGTGCTTGCTGATGCCTGTTATATTGTATGTCAGCAGCACCAGACTGGGATTACAGCACTGGCACACAAAAGAGGTATAACAGATGCAGTGTGTACAGGTATATAGTATATACAACAGTGTATTGACATGTGAGGTACAAGGTGTAAATTACAGCTCGTAAATCACATATCAGTACACTGCTGTATATACTAACATATATTTATATCTAATATATAAAGCTGAGTGTATGTGTGTGTGTGTGTGTGTGTGTGTGTGTGTATGTCCGCTAAAGGAATCCGCACCACTGCAGCTACAATCGCAAAATTTGGCACACATGTACATCAGGTGTCCGGGAAGGTTTTAGAACAGTTTTCAACTCTCCAGGACGTACCGTTCCTGAGATATTCCCAAAACATGCATTAGCCAATAGGAGCCTGGTCACATGACCCTTATCAGCCAATAGAAGCTCACAGGCAGTCTCCACACACAACAGGCTTCCATGACAACCTAGCCAGTTCACTGCTGTAGGTCTGCTTTAACCCCTTAATGACACATGACGTACTATGTACGTCATGAATTTGTGTAACTTAGCGCTTCATGACGTGCATAGTACGTCATGAAATGCAAGTGTCACCACAAGTACACTTGCGGTGACACTTGCTTGAAAACTGGTGTCACGGACAGCAGAGCTGTCCGGACACCCGGCAGGGGACCAATCACAGTGGTCCCCGCCTTAGAACCCCTGCGATTGGTCAGTCAGATTTGACTGACCAATCGCAGAGTTCAGCAGCGCAGCCCCGATGTCCTTGAGGACATCGGGGCTGCACTGCTATGTTCTAATACTACAGGATGGCCGAGCGGGACCTGCCCTGCCCTCCACCCCGCACACAGCATGTAAGTTACTTAAACCACCCCCCGTCTTCAATCCCCCACCCCAATATCAGGATGACCGAGCGGTATTAGATTGTCAGCTGTAACATACAGCTGACAATCTAATGTAACAGCCGACATCGCTGCTGGCAGTGATGTCGGCCATTTAACCCCTTCCATGCCGCGGTCCGTAGGGACCACGGCATGGAAGGGGTTAACAGGGAGGAAGCTCCCTCCCTCCCCCATCGGGCGCTGCGGTGCGCTGGCAGCGCACCGATGGTGTGGCCACAAGAGAGGGAAGGAGCTTCCTCCCATCGGGACGCTGCTCTGCTGTGGCAGCGTCCCGATGGTTACCATGGCAACCGGACGCCATCCGGCTTGCCATGGTATATCAAGTCTGACCAGGCTCCTGCTAAAGGCAGGAGCCTGATCAGGCTTACTGTAAAGTAAAAATACACTGCAGTACACTATATAGTGTACTGCAGTGTATTATAGAGACATCAGATCCACTGGATCTTCAAGAACCAAGTGGGTCTGAGTCAAAAAGTGAAAGAAAAAAAAGTGTAAAAAAAAAAATGAAAAACGTAAAAAAAAATCATTTTTTTCCATATATGCACATTTATAACTGAGTAAAAATAAATAAAATAAAATAATAAAATACCCTAGACATGTTAGGTATCGCCGTGTCCATAACAACTTACTCTACAAAAATCTCACATGACCTAACCCCTCATGTGAACGCAGTAAAAAAAATAAAATAAAAACTATGTAAAAAAAGCAAATTTTTGTCACCTTACATCACAAAAAGCGTAATACCAAGCGATCAAAAAGGCGAATTGCTCCCAAAATAGTACCAATCTAACCGTCATCTCATCCCGCAAAAAATTAGCCCCTACCTGAAACAATCGCCCAAAAAATAAAAAAACTACAGCTCAGACTATGGAGACACTAAAACATTATTTTTTTTCTTTCAAAAATGATATTATTGTGTAAACCTTAAATAAATAAAAAAAAGTACACATGTTGGGTATCGCCACGTCCGTAACAACCTGCTCTACAAAAATCTCACATGACCTAACCCCTCATGTGAACGCAGTAAAAATGAATAAATAAAAGCTGTGCCAAAATTCCCAATTTTTGGGTCACCTTGCCCCAAAAAGTGTAATAATGAATAATCAAAAAATCATATTTACCCAAAAATGGTACCAATAAAAATTTCAACTCTTCCTGCAAAAAATGAGCCCCTACACAAGACAATCGGAAGAAAAATAAAAAAGATATGGCATTCAGAAAATGGAGACACAAAAACATATTTTTTCTCAAAAATGCTTTATTATGTAAAACTGAAACAAACAAAGAAAGTAGACATATTTGATATCATCGCGTCCGTAACAACCAGCTCTATAAAAATACCACACGATCTAACCTGTCAGATGAACATTATAAAAAACAAAAAAGAAATACAGTACCAAAACATCCATTCTTCGGTTACCTTGCCTCCCAAAAAAATAATATAGAACGATTAAAAATCATATGTACCCCAAAATAGTACCAATAAAACTGTCATCTTATCCCGTAGTTTCCAAAATGGGGTCACTTTTTTATTGTTTGTACTATAGGGTGCATCTGGGGGGCTTCAAATGGGACATGGTGTCTAAAAACCAGTCCAGCAAAATCTGACTTCAAAAAACAATACGGCGCTCCTTTCCTTCTGCGCCCCGCCATGCGCTCATACAGCAGTTTACCACCACATGTGGGGAGTTTCTGTAAACCGCAGAATCAGGGTAATAAATATTTGAGTTTTGTTTGGCTGTTAACCTTAGATGTGTTAAAGAAAAACTGGACTAAAATGGTAAATCTGCCAAAAAAGTGAAATTTAGAAATTTCATCTCCATTTTCCTTTAATTCTTGTGGAATACCTAAAGGGTTAACAAAGCTTATAAAATCAGTGTTAAGGGGTTGAGGGGTGTAGTTTCCAAAATGGGATCATTTATGGGGGGTTCTACTATGTAAGCCCCACAAAGTGACTTCAGACCTGAACTGGTCCTTAAAAAGTGAATTTTGTAAATTTTCTTAAAAAATGTAAGAATTGCCTCTAAAATTCTAAGCCTTCTAACGTCCCAAAAAATTAAAATGACATTTACAAAATGCTGCAAACATAAAGTAGACATATGGGGAATGTTAAATAATAAATATTTTATGAGATATCACTTTCAATTTTAAAAGCAGAGAAATTGAAATTTTGAAAATTGTGAATTTTTCAAAATTTTTTGTAAAGTTGGGATTTTTTCAGAAATAAAGGTGACATATATTGACTCAAATTTATGACTGTCATGAAGTACAATGTGTCACGAGAAAACAATCTCAGAATGGCCTGGATAAGTAAAAGTGTTTCAAAGTTATCACTCCATAGAGTGATACATGTCAGATTTTCAAAAATAAGTCTGGTCACGAAGGTGCAAAATGGCCCGGTCATTAAGGGGTTAAAGAGGCTTTGGATGAGACTGTTAAAGAGGTATTCCGGTTACCATAAATATAGCTTATGTTTTAGATTAATTCATCATCAATCATTACCTCATATAATGTAAATTTCACATATTTACTGTTCAGTAGTAATAAGAGATGTATTCTTCTACTGCTACCCACTCTGTTTACTCCTAAATTACTAAGGCATCAACCTGTGATTCAAAAGAAGGATTTAAAAGCCCTACCTCCAGGTCCAACTAAGTCACGCCCCTGACCCGGTCAGGCCACGCCCCCTCTCACTCTGCAGCTGACTGGGATTGCAAAAATAAAGGTTAAAATCACCTTCTGTCGCTGCAGGGGTGGGGGGAGGGTGACTTTCTCCCTGCAGCTCATTGCTCAGACTGCAGAGTGCTGCTGTGTGAGAGTGGGGCGTTCAAAAGGACATCCCTGTGTCCATCAAGGCCTTGCGCATGACAGAGGACAGGGAGTTTGAAAGCCAGAATGTTCAGTCTCCCCCCAACGTGATGCCTTGCCACTGGTCCCCATGAAGCCACACCCCTAAATACGAGGCTATGCCCCCTGGTTCCGTGAAGACACGGAGGAGATGCTGTCTGAGCATGAGGTACTGAAATGGTGGACATCCCTGTGTCTGTCCAGGCCCTGCGCTGGATGGTGGACAGGGAGTCTGAAAGCCAAACTGTCCGGCCTAAAATCGGACCTCCTGCACAGAATACTAACACCAACAGTACTACATGCCACAATGGAGAACACAATGGATGACTACAGCGGTCACTGTTAAAGGGGCGGTTACTGTAAAGGTCACTCTCGATATCTTTTAACGACACATACACACAAACATTAAACAAAATAAATTAAATATACCCGGGGCGAAGCCGGGTCCTTCAGCTAGTCTCCTTATATTATAAAAATGAGTTTCTGTCTGTCCGTCTGTCTGTCTGTTCTTTATGTGCGACCAAACTACTGGACCGATTTTCACCAAATTCGGCACACAGGTACATCAGGTGTCCTGGAAGGTTTGAGACCGGGTCTCAGCTCTCTAGGACATACCGTTCCTGAGATATTCCCAAAATATGACCTGCATTAGCCAATATTAGCCTGGGAGCCTTTTTCTTCAAATCCCAACTGCCATACTCTCCACAGACACACACAAGTTTAGTGCAGGTTTCTATAACAACCCAGCCATTTCTCTTCACTGCTTTAGAGGGGCAGAGCGCTGTGAATGATACTGTTAAAGGGGTATTCCAGTTACCATAAATATAGATTGCATTAGATTAAATAGACTAATATTAGAGGTTTTAAGTACTTCTTTTGAGGGTGGCCTAAATTACAGGTCAAAGCCATGGTAATTTATGAGGACATGCAATGGGTAGCTGGGAAGAAAACATCTTTTATTACTACTGAACAGTCATAAGTTATATTTATAGTAACTTGAATATCCCTTTAACAGTGTCATCCACAGTGCTCTGCCCCTTTAAAGCAGTGAATAGAAATGGATGTGTTGTTACCTGAGCTCTTCAGCTGGCTGCTAATTACCTGGCTGTGTTGTTATGGAAACCTGCCCTCCCTGTGTGTGTCTGCGCAGAGAATGGCAGTTGAGGTTTGAAAGCAAAGCTCCCTGGCTAATATTGGCAAATGCAGGTCATATTTTGGGAATATCTCGGGAACGGTATGTCCTAGAGAGCTGAGACCTGGTCTAAAACCTTCCTTATATTATAAAAATGACTTTCTGTCTGACCAAACTACTGGACTGATTTTCACCAAATTCGGCACACAGGTACATCAGGTGTCCGGGAAGGTTTTAGAGCGGGTCTCGGCTCTCTAGGACGTTCCCGAGATATTTCCAAAATATGACCTGCATTAGCCAATATTAGCCTGGGAGCCTTTCTCTTTAAATCCCAACTGCCATACTCTCCACAGACACACATAGATTTAGTGCAGGTTTCCATAACAACCCAGCCATTTCTTTTCACTGCTTTAAAGGGGCAGAGCGCTATGGATGACACTGTTAAAGGGGTATTCTGGTTACCATAAATATAACTTATGTTTTAGACTAATTTTAGACTAAGACCGTTCAGTAGTAATAAAAGATGTTTTCTTCCACTGCTACCCATTGCGTGTCCTCATAAATTACCATGACATTGAACTGTAATTCAGGCCACCCTCAAAAGAGGGACTTAAAACCCCCGCCCCAGGTCTCGCTAAGCCGCGCCCCGACAGGCCACGCCCCCTCCCACTCCGCAGCCAACGGGGAATTTGCAAAAATTAACTTCTATCAGCTGCAGGGATGGGTGGGAGGGTGACTTTCTCTCTGCAATGACACACAGAAACATTAAATGAAATAGATGAAATATACCCCTGTGAAGTCAGGTCCTTCTGCTAGTATATATATAATAAACACATATTCATGTAATAAATGCAGTGGGTATAGATATATAGTATATACATATATATACATATTTAAACCTCGTACTTCACATATCAGTACACTGCTGTATATACTATATATCTGTGCATAATACATTTATAATACTGTGCAATATACGCAGTGTGTTTGTCTGTGTATATATAGATATATATATATATAGAGAGAGAGAGAGAGCAGTGTGCTGATATGAGACATACAAGGGAAAATAGATGCAGTGTGTATAGAAATATGTGGTCAGTTATATATTATGGTCACCATGTGTGAGGTCAATGAGGTAGTGGTCATTGTAACTGTCTGCAGTATTATATATGAATGAGCAATGAGTAAAATCAGGGCATGGGTGGGGGAACAAATGAAGAGAAAAGGGGAGGACCTTCTCTTACCACTCCATTCCAGTCTCAATGCTGAGCTCATTGTGCACTTCTAATCCTTGCTGTTAGGGGTTGAAGGACCTGTGATGATGTCATCACAGGTCCTGGCAGATGCAACTTTCTAACCTGGGAATTACACTAGCCTTTTCTAGATCATGCAGGACCTGAGATGCTGAAGATGATGTTGTCACAGTTGTAGCAGCTGCTTGGTCTACCTGTATGGAAGGTACGCCACTGGTTCAGGCACTGTCTCATAAGAGAGTGGCAGCAATAGATTGCAGAGATAGTGGACTGCTAGCACCACAGAGCTGTAGAAGGGGTGAGCATCCTCAAGTGTCTAAACCAATCCTATTTGAAAGACTTTGCAAACTTTCGGACTCGACTAAGGGACTCATCTCAGAGATCTATATTATACTTTCTTCCGCTCCTTCTGTAAACTCTAATAAACACTCCTACATGTCTAGGTGGGAATCAATTGTGGGTCGCTCTATTAGATTGAAGGAGTGGGGACTTATTTGGAAAAGAACTGCAATGACTTCCACATGTGTTACCCACAAAGAGAACTCCTACAAAGTGTTGATGTTTTGGTATCACACCCCACAACTACTTCAGCATCTTAATCCCACGATTTCAGATAGGTGCTGGAGGTGTGGGACGGGACTGGGATCACACATCCACATTTTTTGGGAATGCCCGGTATTGCAGCCTTTCTGGAAAGAAACTCAATCTGTCTTGCTTCAGGTATTAAGCATAAGATTTCCTTTGGAGCCTTTTTTTCCCTACTGAATATGCCTCCCATGCCTTTGAAGAAATTTCCCCTCTATTTAACACTATATATACAGGCCGAACTGGATGGACAGATGTCTTTTTTCGGCCTTATAAACTATGTTACTATGTTACTATGTATATTAACAGCAGCAAGGCGTGTGATAGCGAGATTCTGGAAAAGAACAGATGCGCCGACCAAGCTTGATTTACTAACGCATATCATGGATGTTAGAAAAATGGAACATCTTACAGCCACTATAGACAATCAAAAGGATAGATTTGATCGTATTTGGACCCCATGGGGCGAATATTCTAGTACACTCTTCTGAGGCATCCTCACACCCCTACCCTCTCCCAACTTTACCCTGTGTGTCATGTCTTGTCCTGTGTGTACCCGCTATTTAGTTTATCTTTATCTCTTATATAATTCTGCTAACCTAGGGTCAATGCCATTTTGACGCTAATGTTCCAATTTTAAGATGATATGGCATCATTTATTTTCTTTATGATCATAGTTCATGTTTACTGTTTTATGATACAAGTTATGATATATATATGTAACATTTTCATGACTAACAGAAAAAAAAATGAAAATGGAAAAAGTAATGATAACACTCATGTGATGTAAGCTTTAAATGTTGCTTTATTCAATAAAAAGACAATTGAGAAAAAAAGAAGGGGTGAGCATTCTGGCAGCTGCATTTAGGAGAGGGGAGATGCCAGTGGGCACAGACCCCCAGCATTACAGTATCCTCCATTATGCCTCCTCCTTTTTGGTCCAGGGCAGGGATGCCCAACCTGCGGCCCTCCAGCTGTTGCAAAACTACAACTCCCAGCAGGCCTAGACAGCCTACAGCTATCAGCCTACACCAGGCCATTCTGGGAGTTGTAGTTTTACAACAGCTGGAGGGCCGCAGGTTGAGCATTCCTGGTCCAGGAGATAGATTGAATCCTCTGAGAAAAGCTGGTGTATTGATGTTCTCAGCAAGCTCCCTAGATCTTGATTCAGGGCCAAATTCCTAACTAAATAGAGAGTCCCACTCCCAACCTTCTTTACCTCAAACTCAACTTCCGGATCCACCAGAGGGGGAGGGGTAGAGATTGGGAACCTGAAATAGCGGTTGAGAACCATTGTTTTGAGATGAGAAATGTGTACGGAATTGGGTATATGAAGGCATGGCAGTCATAACTTGTAGCACACAGAATTGATATGCTTCAGGACCTCATAAGAGTCTAAGCAACAAGGAACAAACTTGTAAGAGGGTATGCTTAAATTGAAGTTTCTGGAACAAAGTGAACTGTTTTGGAGAAATAGTTTCCATCACCAAGATCATAATACTGCTGGATGATGGAGGCACATTTTTGTTTCCATCCAAGATCTGGTAAGGTAGAATCTTAGCCACGTGGTTTATTCCATGCACTTATGTATCTCTGGAAAGCATAGCATGTTTCCACTTCTCCAATGCCAACTTGAGGGCAAGTAGTTCATAGTCTGCAACAGAATTACTGTATTTCGCTCTGCAGTGGTGAAGGCCTTGTAGAAGAAACAACAAGTGACAATCTTGCTGCAGGAACTCTTCTGACTAAGCACTGTTCCAGCACCCATGGAAAGCCTACTTAAAAGGAACCTGTCAGCTCCGAAACACCCCCTGAACTAGAGTAAGCGATGTATAGTGTAAGTGGCGCTGAATCCAAATATGTAATTTTTATCTTCATACTCACTTCCATTCCAACGCTGTGCTCCCACAAACCGGCAGTAAAATGCATTCAGCGGACTCTTCTTTGAGTCCTCTCCATTATGTCAGTGAGCACTGGAGTCCAGTGAGTGCATTTTACTGCATGTTTGTGGGAGCACAGCGTCAGAATGGAAGTGAGTATGAAGATAAAACTTACATATTTGGATTCAGCTTCACTTACACTATACAACGCTTACTCTAGTTCAGGGGGTGTTTCGGAGATGACAGGTTCCCTTTAAGGGCTTGGAAAGCAGATTCATCTTCAGATAAGCAGTTTTGGTATTCACCACTTTTCTGGTGAAGGCAGAGATAGGTGCAAAAAGTGTGCAGAAATGTAGAATGAATTGTCGATGGTAATTGCCAAAACCTAAAAAACTGTGGTTTTCAGGTCCTGTGGATGAGGCCAGTCTGTTTTTCAAGATCCAATATGAATAGCGGTTGGTACTGCTGCAGCTCCAAATTGTATATGAGTATGATTATGGAAGCTGGTGGTCAGTCCCCACTGTAAACCAATCCTCAGTGGTGCTCAACTGCCAAACTGTCCCAATTGATACCCAGTGTTTCTCCGAAAATAAGACAGGGTCTTATTTCTTTTTTTTCTCTGGAAAAAGGGTTAAGGCTTATTATTAGGGTAGGTCTTATTTTTGCCCCCACTGAACATATATGTCATTTTTGACCTCTCTGAATATATACCGGTATGTCATTCTTTTGCCCTGTGCATACACAGACAAAAAATATGCTTA
This sequence comes from Rhinella marina, assembly GCA_900303285.1. Lineage (NCBI taxonomy): Eukaryota > Metazoa > Chordata > Amphibia > Anura > Bufonidae > Rhinella > Rhinella marina. The sequence continues at coordinate 110,545 of ONZH01004388.1, forward strand.
CCTACACTCCGCTCCGGACTTCTTCTCTCCCAATCCTGTCATCCGGCGTGTGCTGTGTCATCCCGTCAACCAGCGTGATCCCGCGAGACCCGACGCTGAAGTCACGTCTCGCAGGATCATCACAGGTGAGAGGTCTTGCAGTGCCGGATAGGGTATGGGTATAGGTGTGTATATAGGTAAATAACTGCGCAGCGCTGCTTACTATAGTACGCAGCATTGCGCAGGTAGCGTCACCAGTAGAGGCCCTGACTGGCCATTAAAATCACTTGTGGGGCTCCGCCCCCATCCCCCACCCGTTCCGCTGGGCTCGGACCGTAACCCACTTCTCAGTGTATGCTCAATGTACCTAGGGCTTATTTATGTAGTAGGGCTTATATTTTAAGCCTACTCCAAAAACAGGGCAAAATAGCACTAGGGCTTATTATCGGGGTAGATCTTATTTTCGGGGAAACGGTATATGTAGAGAAATTCAATTTACAGGTTACATAGGATGTGGAGAAAAGAAGGTCTGTGATTACATATCTGGAGAAGTGCCTAAAAGCACTGCAAGGCAGTATGTAGATTCTTCTGATGAAACATTAAGTCGGGCAAGTAGACCAGGATATAATCTAGATATAACACCACACATCTGTAGATCAGCATTATATTGTATTATGTAACCCTTAGAGGTCTGGAATGTATTGGCTAACACTGACAGCATTATGTCACTGCTATCCAATACATTCCAGAACTGTAAGGGCTATATAGCATCAGAAATCAATATAATGCTATGCGACCCCGGCAGTGTGGGAAGTTCAAGACATGTGCTGCACTGCGAGTCTGAAAGGGGCCTAAAAGCATTTTTAAAAAGAAAAAATCTTGTTTTTGGGTTGCCATTTTCTAAAAGCAATTTATAAAATTTTTTATGGGGGCTCATTTTTTGCCAGATGTAGTGATGGTTTCATTTGTACCATTTTGGGGTGCATACGACTTTTTGATCTCTCGCTATTACGCTTTTTGTGAGGTAAGGTGACAAAAAATGTCTATTTTGGCACAGTTTATATTTATTTTTTTAACAGCATTCATCTGATGAGGTAGATCATGTGACATTTTTATTGAGGCGGTCATTATGGACACGGTGATACCTAATTTGTCTTTTTTATTTTTTATTGTACATGATTTTATAAGGTGAAAGGGCGTTTTTTTACTTTAATTTTTTTATTATTAAAAACACTTTTTCCCCCACTTTTTTACTTTTTATTTTGTCCCACTGTGGAACTTCAACTTTTCAGGGTTTGATCCCTGTTTCAATGCAGTACAATACATGCTGTATTGTGCTGCATTGAACTGTCAGTGTAAGAGATCCATTGGGGCTGTTACCGCATCATGGGGGGCAGATGAGGTCAGAGAGAGAGGATGCAGCAAAAGACCACATTCCCCCACACACTGTACATGTATGTGAAAATGCTTGAAGGGGTTAAATTTAGACACAACAAGCAATTATAGGACCTTCCATGGCCTCACTGACCAATGAAAATGGTAATTAAATGTATCTCTCAGCAGATCCTGTAAATTAAAATTTGGATTCCATTTGACTTGCTTTCTGTCTTTGTATTTTTTATTTTTTTTTGCAGAACACAAATGGGGGTGGGGGTCAAAGCAGATTAAACAGAGTCCAAATTTGAATCTGTGGGATTGAGTTTGCCTATTGAAGTGAACAGGTCTGCTGTTGGATACATTTGAATATCATTTTCGGGTATTCAAACATATTCCCTCAGAGGAAAGCTCAGTGAAGAGCTAAAATGTGATGTGAACAGCCCCTAAACTGTATGTTTTAGTCCACATATGTCTGTCTTGTATAGGCATGTGTCTATGGCATCATTTTTAAAGGGGTTATCCAACTAGTTAGAAAACATAAAAACACCTACAAATGTTAGAAACAAAAAAATATGCAATGCACTGGCATTGTGTAATAAATAATACATCTCATGAACAGGAACACTTTCTAGAATACCTTTCTTAGCACCCAAGGTGTTGTCTCTTATGAGAAAAGAAGGCAGGATGTACTAAACACTGGCTCAAAGGCCTGGTGGTCAGACTCAGAGCTAAAATCAACATCACCCTACTGTTTCTGAGACACTGAGTAATCCATCCAGCCCACAATGTCATCTGCTTCTTCCTCATTAACCTGTTCCTGACACAGCGATTTTCTGGTTTTGCTTTTCGCTCCCTGCCTTCCCGGAGCCTTAACTTTTTTATTTTTCCATTTACATAGCCGTGTGTGTTCTTGTTTTATACCGGTACAAGTTGTACTTTCTAATGGCGCACATTGTAGTGGGAAAGAAATTCCAAATGGGGTGGAATTAGGAAAAAAAAAAAACGAACACAATTCAACCGCAATTTTAGGGGTTTTGTTTTTATAGTATTCACTATGTGGTAAAACTGACTTTTTTTCTAGAATTTAATACTGGAAAAAAATGGACCACAACATGCAATCATCAAATTGTAATTTGTATAGGCTAATGGAATTTTGTCCATTATCCTATATAGAAATAGCTGCCACCTGCTGCTCTGAATTGTAATATACAAGTAATGAGCCTGGAAGCCTAATACAGGCTCAGGCTCATTACTGCAGAGGAACACCTTCCCCGATCTCCGCCGGCGGAGGTGTTCCATCCAGTGAAGAATGCATTTCTGGGTTTCCAGCTTCTCAGATGCTGTGGTCACATTTGTTCACAGCCCTGAGAGGTTAGAGGTCTGCGCTCGGCATTGCCGCCAGTTGCAGACATTAGCCACAGGTATTTGCTGTAATAAACAGCAGGCACCCCCTAGTTATGATGCGCACTCCACTCCGGTGTGGGCGAGATTTTTAAAGACCTGACATCTGACATACAGGTACGGTGGATGTCGTGAAGGGGTTAATAGTATGTTGCCTAACGGAGACTAGGGCAACTGTGGCCTGCTTCTACTACCGTCCGGACAGCTGGAGCCCTCAGTGCTGCTGATGCTGCTACTTCGTCGTCCATTGGAACTTTGTCTTTTACCAGACATTTTATTTGGTACTTATCTCTAAAAATAAGAAATGCATTCTATTGTTAGAGTCCAGTACTATATAACTGTGACACAGAGCAATATGTAAGGCACACTAATCTCTAATCAACTGAAATTATTAAATTACATTTTAAAATGTTTGGGGGGAAAAAACCCTCTTCAATTGGACAGAGTTTAGTACAATGCAACTGTGACACAGAACAATACGTCAGGCACAGTAGTCTGTGATCAACTGACAGGATTTGCACCTGCCATTTGTAATACCACAGACCTGGGGGTGTTACTATTGTGTACTTTAATAGTTGCATTTTATAGGATTTATATGTGATTCTATGTAATGTTATGTTTGTCACATGTACTATGTTATTTTATCCAGCAGGGGAGGTATTGGTTGACAGTGGCTGGCTGTAACAGGGCTTAACCACCCTGTTCCACTCTGCCTGGTAAAGTGGGCTCATCCGACTTCCTGCCAGGAAGGGGAAGTCTAGTGTAGTTCAGTAATTTATAGTCAGAGTTAGGCGGAGAGGGGACATGGTGGTAGGGGAGTGCAGGGGAGTTAAGAAGCAGCTCATAGAGCACCAACTCTGAGGAAACACTTCTGAGAGTCAGGATCCAGATAACCCTCTCTTGCCATAGAATGAGGAAGCAGCTTATAGAGCACCCACTCTCAGGAACTGAAGGAAGGACTGAAGTGAAGCCTTGGGATCACAGGCACTGCTGTGAAGTGAGGGAATATGGCTAAAGACACCCTCATCACTAGACAACCACTAGGCCAGAAACATCTAAGTGCAGAATTGCAGTCATCCAATCTGCCACCATAGCTCCTCCGTTGGTTGCATAGAATAATTGCACTAAAGCTTGCTGCTACTGTATATATCTTTAAGTTCTACATTGCACTAAAAATGACTCTTACATTCAACTCTGGCCTCATTCTTTAGTGCTCCAACTTTCACTGCAATGGACCTCAAGGAGCGACGGCCTGTGGTAGGACACTATGACACAACTATACTACATTGGGGTCATTACCACTCCCATCCTCTACACAGACTCCCATGGGGGTTCGCTGCACATTTATTCTGTTAGTAGGTGCTGACTTTTTGCTAAATCATACAGTACTTCCAAATCCTTCTAATTGTAATAAAAGTTATTGTTCTTCAAGCCACAAAAGTTTAGTAACTTGCTTGCCATTATTCTTGTACTGAGGAAATAAACTGGCTGAGTGTCAAAAAACTGATCCAACCCCAAATGGTTGTCCAATTAACCAACTGAAGACCATTGCAAAGTAATGCTTAAGAAGAGCAAATACAAAAAAAAAACAAAGAGGAGTAAGTTGGTCTTAAAAGCTTTTTATTGATTTTATTAACCTCAGTGGAGCCATTTAATGGCAATAGCAGACACTGTTGAATCAATAAACATAAATCTAAACTGTAATATGGTGTAAATTGTCTTTTTGTATATGGTTTGATGACAATATAAGAATTCCAAAAAAACGGCAGCTGTTAAAACAGGTTTTACCTCTTACCTCTTCTTCTATTCCTCTGGGTCCCTGTTTGTTTGTTTCTATAGCAAATATTGCTACCGAAGTAACTGTAATATGCGTTTGCAAGAGCTGCTGGACTACAGCCAGAGATTTGATATTATTGTCTCAATATTTGGTCGTTTTGTACAAGCAAGCCCTCTTGAATGGAATATGAAATGTTCTATATTTAAACTGCATTTAAACACTCATTTGCATTCAGTATTTAAACCCATGTGAAACTAGGCTCAGAAATTGCCTCCTTGTCCCTACAGTGCCTGTGTATGCCCCTAAATTCATATGAAGGAATATTAAGGTAAGCTCTATCACAGGTATTGACAAACAGTAAGGACTTCATGTGCCACCACACACACTCCAGGCCATAAACTTGTTGCTTCATTTTATTGCATGGTTGTTAGGTGTACTGCTTAGGACAGTGATGGTGAACCTTTTAGAGACAGAGTGCCCAAACTGCAACCCAAAACCCACTTATTTTTCGCAAAGTGCCAACACAGCAATTTAACCTGTATACCAATATAGAATATCTTCCATGTACTTTATCATTTAGCTGTAATAGCCTGCCTACATTCAGTGCACTGCCTGTGTTGTTCATAGTGCGCCCTGTGCTGATGAGTGGCAGGAAAAGTCTAAGGCATATTGGTACACCATAGACTTTTTCCAGGCCGTGGGTGCCCACAGAGAGGGCTCTGAGTGCCACCTCTGGCACCTGTGACATAGGTTCGCTACCACTGGCTTAGGATATATTCACACATTGCATGTTGGTGATTTTCTGCCACTGTCCCATCCATTTGAATGCAGAAATCCATGTGCTTGTTGAAGAAACAAAGAAACAACCCCATTTACAGTAGTGTTAAAGTACAGCAGATACATAGCAAAATCATTATAACTTGTATTTCCATAAATGCAAAGGAAATACTAGAAATTTAATTCCAAATCAAGACAATAACCAAATGTGTAACCACAGTAGGCAGGAATACACAGACAGTGAGCCCCAACTGGAACCCACCCCACTCCCTCCCTGCCTACTTGCAGTGCAAGCCCTAGACGGCAAGTCCGCAACTAGTTGACGTTCCCTATTCTGCTAAAGGGCAAGACATACACACACAGAGACGGAGTTGTATGGAAATGGGTTGGGAACGAGTGGACAATACAGTACCAAATCACAAGACAAGGGGCAGTAAAATAGCCAAGCCGTAGTCAGAACCAGATGAGAAGCACAATACCAAAACCCGAGACAGGGAGTGGTCAAAGGCAAGCTGAAGTTAATAATAGAAGCAATCCAAACGCACACTGAACTGGAACCAGGAGCACAGCTAGGGAGTCAATGACTATCACCTGCACTAATATAAGTCCAGGAAGGGCTTTAAATAGAGCTCCGAGTCCCAGGATCAGAACCTGATAGGACATGACCCGGCACTCCATTAGTCAGAACACCAGCTTACAGGAATAGATCGATCAGTCCACTGCTAGACTCCTCCAGCACACACCCACTGTGTGGAGAAAGAGCATTGCATCCTGTTGCTAATGACACTGTCGCGTTGCTTAGCAGCATGTCTCTCCTGGCACAGTCGCTCCGAACCTGTTGGAGCCCGGACAGGTAAGTTTGTGACATTTTGTGATAACCCTTTACAGGAAGTAAAGAAGAAGGAATATTAGGCTATTCAAGGAAATAGTATTTTCCTTTAAAAAAAGCCAAAAATGTAATGTATAAACTGAATTACTGAACTAATATTTAGTGGCATAACAATATTTCTGAGAACTGCTTGACATCTGTATTGCATGGAGTCGACCAACTTCTGGCACCTCTGAACAGGTATTCTGGTCCAGGACGACTGGTCTACATTCCACTGTTCTTCTGCATTTTTGGGTTATCCCATGAGTTCTCTATGAGATTGAGGCCAGGGATTGGGCTGGCAACTCCATTACCTCAATCCTGTTTGTCTGTAACCAATATGTTGTTCACTTACTGGTGTGTTTAGGGTCATTGTCGTGTTATAACACCCATTTCAAGGGCATTTCTTCTTTGGCATAGGGCAACATCATCTCGACATCAGCACCATTATGCTTTACTGTCTTCATAGTGTACTGTGACCTAAAAAGAAGAAGTTTGATTTCAAATGATATTGGATAGCTATTTTTGAGCACTACTGTAGATTAAAGGAACTGGATCCCTTTTTAGCATTGAATTTTAGGATGCATGAGGTATGAAATAATTTGAAAAAGTATTTTAATAATAATAAAAATAAAATATGTGTTGTAAATTACTGGGAGTCCACATGTGTAAATATCTGTGTTCTATGTCAGACATGTCTTTTTCTTTTTATTTGAAATAAACATATACTTAAAAAGAAGCATGAAAACCAACCGTTCAGTTTATAAATGTATTTTTTTCTTTTTTTTTTGCTTTTTCTACATCAAACAGATCCAGATATTAGCCATGTGAGACCTCAATCATCATATGGGATGATTGTGCAATGCCTCCTGTTCGTCCACCTGCCAGTTATTGCCACTTGCTGCAAACTGACAGGAACAGAATCCTTGACCTGAGAGACTATGTTTTATCACTCTAGCAGAGCACTAAGCACCTAGGCTGAGATTTCTGCACTGTTCGAACCTCTGCATAGACGGATCTCCTGATTAGAAGAATGGTGTGTGGTGATTCATTCTTTATTGCAAGTGAAATTGGACATCACATCTTAAAGGTGCATTTAGATTGTTGGGTAGAAAGCGTGTTCATTGGGGGTGAAACGCTGCATTTACATGAAGAGATCACCGCCACCAGGGGCGGACACAGACAGCAGAGGGCCCCTGTGCAAGGAATGTGTCTGGCCGAACGGGCTGCACAGGCGGTATGTCCGCCCCTGACCGCCACAGTATGAGGATGAGCGTCGCTATTGTCTGGGCAGCAGACAGCTGTTTAGACAGCATGATCTGCTGCTCAGAAATTATAATTTAGGTTAACGTACAGGGTTACAATCTTTTTAGAAAGGATCGTCAAAACCGGAGAGGGGGAGGGGTCTGCCTTTATGTAAAGTTCTGTCTAAAGCCCACACTCCGGGAAGATATAAGTGAGGGACATGAAGATGTGGAGTCACTGTGGGTAGAAATAAATGGAGTCAAAAACAATAATAAAATACTAATAGGGGTTTATTATAAACCACCCAATATATCAGAGACCACAGAAAATCTACTTCTAAACGAAATAGACGAGGCGGCAAATCATAATGAGGTTGTTATTATGGGGGACTTCAACTACCCAGATATAGACTGGGAAACTGAAACCTGTACATCTCATAAAGGAAACAGGTTCTTGGCAATAACCAAAGACAATTACCTTTCCCAACTGGTTCAGGACCCCACTAGAGGAACGGCCATACTGGACTTAGTATTAACCAATAGACCTGACAGAACAACAGATGTGCAGGTTGGGGGACACCTGGGAAACAGTGACCATAACATAATAACCTTCCAATTGTCATTCAAAAGAGTGTTTCTTCAGGGAGGAACAAAAATACCAAACTTCAAAAAAGCTAAATTTAGCCAACTAAGAGAGGCCATAGGCCTAACTAACTGGGACGAAGTCCTCAAAAATAAAAATACAGCCACAAAATGGGATATTTTTAAAAGCATCCTAATATCTAATTGTGAGAGGTACATACCGTATAGGAATAAAATGATAAGAAACAAGAAAAAAACAATGTGGATAAATAGAACTGTAAAGAAAGCAATAAATGACAAAAAGAAAGCATTTAAATCACTAAAACCGGAGTAGAGCGAGGAAGCATTGAAAAACTATAAGGAAAAAAATAGAATATGTAAAAGACAAATAAAAGCAGCCAAACTAGAGACCGAGAGATTAATCGCTAAAGAGAGTAAAACTAACCCTAAAATGTTCTTCAATGATATAAATACTAAAAAGTATAAACCTGAAGGTGTCGGCCCCTTACAGAGTAATGAGGGGGGAGTTGCAGAGAGCGATGAGGAGAAAGCGAAGCTACTAAATAACTTTTTCTCCACTGTATTCACTGAGGAAAATAAACTGTCAGATGAAATGCAGAGTATAAAAGTAAATTCCCCTTTAAAAGTGTCCTCTCTGACCCAGGAAGAAGTACAGCGGAGTCTTAAAAAGATTAAAATAGACAAATCGCCAGGACCGGATGGCATACACCCCCGTATACTAAGAGAATTAAGTAATGTCATCGCCAGACCATTATTTCTGATATTTAAGGACTCTATACTGAGGGGGAGTGTTCCACAGGATTGGCACATAGCAAATGTGGTGCCAATATTCAAAAAGGGTCCAAAAACAGAGCCCGGAAACTATAGGCCGGTAAGTTTAACTTCTGTTGTGGGTAAACTGTTTGAAGGTTTTCTGAGAGATGCTATCTTGGAGTACCTCAATGAAAATAAGCAAATAACTCCGTATCAGCATGGCTTCATGAGGGATCAGTCATGTCAAACCAATTTAATCAGTTTCTATGAGGAGGTAAGTTCTAGACTTGACTGCGGCGACTCAATGCATGTCGTATATTTGGACTTCTCCAAAGCGTTTGACACGGTACCACATAAAAGGTTAGTATACAAAATGAGAATGCTTGGCCTGGGAGAAAATGTCTGTATGTGGGTAAGTAACTGGCTCAGTGATCGAAAACAGAGGGTGGTTATTAATGGTAGATACTCAGATTGGGTCACTGTCACTAGTGGGGTACCACAAGGATCTGTATTGGGTCCTATTCTCTTCAATATATTTATTAATGATATTGTAGAAGGTTTGCATAGTAAAATATCAATTTTTGCAGATGACACTAAACTGTGTAAAGTAATTAACACAGAGGAGGACAGTGCACTGCTACAGCAGGATCTAGATAGACTGGAGACTTGGTCAGAAAAGTGGCAGATTAGGTTTAACACTGACAAATGTAAGGTTCTGCATATGGGAAGGAATAATGCAAGTCACCAGTACATACTAAATGGTAAAGCATTGGGTAACTCTGACATGGAAAAGGACCTAGGAATTTTAGTGAACAGCAAACTAAGCTGTAGAAGCCAGTGGCAGACAGCTGCTGCCAAGGCCAATAAGATAATGGGTTGTATCAAAAGGGGCATAGATGCCCGTGATGAGAATATAGTCCTGCCACTTTACAAATCACTAGTCAGACCACACATGGAGTACTGTGTACAGTTCTGGGCTCCTGTGAACAAGGCAGACATAGCAGAGCTGGAGAGGGTTCAGAGGAGGGCAACTAAAGTAATAACTGGAATGGGTGGACTACAGTACCCAGAAAGATTATCAAAATTAGGGTTATTCACTTTAGAAAAAAGACGACTGATGGGAGATCTAATAACTATGTATAAATATATCAGGGGTCAGTACAGAGATCTCTCCCATCATCTATTTATCCCGAGGACTGTGACTGTGACGAGGGGACATCCTCTGCGTCTGGAGGAAAGAATGTTTGTACATAAACATAGTAGAGGATTCTTTACGGTAAGAGCAGTGAGACTATGGAACTCTCTGCCCGAGGAGGCGGTGATGGTAAGTTCACTAAAAGAGTTCAAGAAGGGCCTGGATGTATTTATGGAGGGTATTACAGGTTATAGTTACTAGAGAGGGGTCGTTGATCCAGGGAGTTATTCTGATTGCCTGATTGGAGTCGGGAAGGAATTTTTCCCCCTACAGTGAGGAAAATTGGCTTCTACCTCACAGGGGTTTTTTTGCCTTCCTCTGGATCAACTTGTAGGAAAACAGGCTGAACTGGATGGACAGATGTCTTTTTTCGGCCTTACAAACTATGTTACTATGTTAGGTGCCTGCACGAATGAGAAGATCACTCAATGAACGAGCGGTTTGCTTGTTCATTGGGTGATTGGACATTCCTTTACACTGACACATTGTTGGGAACGAGCGTTTGCAGGAACGTTCATTCCCGATAATCTGTCAGAGAATCTGCCCATGTAAATCCACCTTTAGCCTACAGCAGCAAACATTGTCTTCACGAACCATCAGTTTGAACAATATTGGGCTATGAGTCAGATGTCCAGCTACAAGAGTTCCATTGACCTCATGCCACTGCTTTAAAAGGCTATCAGGGTACACAGCAAGATGGCAATAGGGGCTGGAATGGAGGTCTATTCTCTTCAGCTGTGAATTCAGCTTTTGTTTCAGACACAATGATAGCCAGAACCAGAGACTGGTCTGGAGACCACATGGACAACCCCATGAAGAGGCCTTCACAAGGAAAGGCCACAGCAGTGAAATTATGGTGTGGGATAGCATAATTTATGGTAGCTGAATTCCTCTAGTCTTCATTTCATCTTGGTTTTACATTGATTTGGTTGTGGAACCAGTGGTACAGCTATTTCTCCAAAGTGTCCCAGGACAACACTGGGTTTTATATGCAGTGACCCGGAAGGAAGGCAAGGATGGGAGGAGTGGTAGTGGTCATGATGCTGGTAGTTGTACTTACAGCTCATGGTAACAATCCTTACCATGGCTCTTCCTGGGCCATGCACAGTGAATAGAGAACGCACCCTTTCTTCATTCGGGGCACACCCTGGTATTGGGACTCCTGCCTGGTAGTAGTTTGGCTATCCTTGATCATGCATAATTGGCAGGGCGCAAGGCAGGAGGGAAGATGCAGAGGCCGGCAGAGGCCGGTAGATGGTGGAGGCAATAACCAGGCCCGTTGGTTGCAATAAAGTCTATTTTTACTGAACTGATGATTAGAGTTTCAAGCAGCAGCAATTGGAACAGTCCTGAAGTATATACAGTGGGGAAAAATAAATATTTAGTCAGCCACCAATTGTGCAAGTTCTCCGACTTAAAAAGATGAGAGAGGCCTGTAATTGACATCATAGGTAGACCTCAACTATGAGAGACAAAATGAGAAAACAAATCCAGAAAATCACATTGTCTGATTTTTAAAGAATTTATTTGCAAATTATGGTGGAAAATAAGTATTTGGTCAATAACAAAAGTTCATCTCAATACTTTGTTATATATCCTTTGTTGGCAATGACAGAGGTCAAACGTTTTCTGTAAGTCTTCACAAGGTTGGCACGCTGTTGCTGGTATGTTGGCCCATTCCTCCATGCAGATCTCCTCTAAAGTAGTGATGTTTTGGAGCTGTCGCTGGGCAACACAGACTTTCTCCAAAGGTTTTCTATGGGGTTAAGATCTGGAGACTGGCTAGGCCACTCCAGGATCTTGAAATGCTTCTTACGAAGCCACTCCTTCGTTGCCCTGGCAGTGTGCTTGGGATCATTGTCATGTTGAAAGACCCAGCCACGTTTCATCTTCAATGCCCTTGCTAATGGAAGGAGGTTTGCACTCAAAATCACACGATACATGGCCCCATTCATTCTTTCATGTACACGGATCAGTCGTCCTGGTCCCTTTGCAGAGAAACAGCCCCATGCTTCACAGTAGGTATGGTGTTCTTTGGATGCAACTCAGCAATCACTATCCTCCAAACACGATGCGTTGTGTTTCTACCAAACAGTTCTATTTGGTTTCATCTGACCATATGAAATTCTTCCAATACTCTTCTGGAACATCCAAATGCTCTCTAGCAAACTTCAAACGGGCTGGATATGTACTGACTTAAGCAGGGGGACACGTCTGGTACTGCAGGATCTGAGTCCCTGGCGGCGTAGTATGTCAGTAGACGGTAGCCTTTGTTACGTTGGTCCCAGCTTTCTGCAGGTGATTCACTAGGTCCCCCCGTGTGGTTCTGGGATTTTTGCTCACAGTTCTTGTGATCATTTTGACCCCACGGGGTGAGATCTTGCGTGGAGCCCCTGATCAAGGGAGATTATCAGTGGTCTTGTATTTCTTCCATTTTCTAATTATTGCTTCCACAGTTGACATCTTCACACCAAGCTGCCTGCCTATTGCAGATTCAGTCTTCCCAGCCTGGTGCAGGTCTACAATTTTGTTTCTGGTGTCTTTCGACAGCTCTTTGGTCTTGACCATAGTGGAGTTTGGAGTGTGACTGTTTGAGGTTGTGAACAGGGGTCTTTTATACTGATAACAAGTTCAAACAGGTGCCATTACTACAGGTAATGAGTGGAGGACAGAGGAACCTCTTAAAGAGGAAGTTACAGGTCTGTGAGAGCCAGAAATCTTGTTTGTTTGTAGGTGACCAAATACTTATTTTCCACCATAATTTGCAAATAAATTCTTTAAAAATCAGACAATGTGATTTTCTAGATTTGTTTTCTCATTTTGTCTCTCATAGTTGAGGTCTACCTATGATGTCAATTACAGGCCTCTCTTCTCTTTTTAAGTGGGAGAACTTGCACAATTGGTGGCTGACTAAATACTTTTTTGCCCCACTGTACAGCATACTTCTACCCAATAGCTGTGTATGGGCAGCAGCAATGATAGTAGTAATAGTAATCCCTGAGTCCTACTCTGAATAAACTTTGCAACTTTTGAAGATAACTACAGTCATGCTATTCCATATTTGTTAAAGGTGTTGTGTCACTTCAGCAAATAGAATTTATTATGTAGAGGAAGTTAATACAAACCACTTACTAATGTATTGTGATTGCCCATATTGCTTCCTTTACTGGCTGGATTCATTTTTTAATCACATTATACACTGCTTGTTTCCATGGTTACAACTAGGGATGAGTGAATCGACTTCGGATGTCACATCCGAAGTCGATTCACATAATACTTCGAGCACTCCGTACAGTATTTGAATGTATAGGCTCCTATGAGCCAAAGTTATCACTTTGCGAAGTCTCGTGAGACTTCGCATAATAACTTCATAAATTATTTTCTACTGTAAAAAACAAGGTACCACGTCACGAGAGTTCACAAAGTAATAACTCAGGGGAGCCCTGAGGGGAGCCAATACATTGCAATATTGTACGGATGTTTAATCCGAAATCGATTAGCTCATCCCTAGTTACAGACCACCATGCAATCCAGCAACAGTGGTTGTGCTTCCACAGTATAGAAAAAAGCACCAGCCTATGTGTGCACCCACAGTCCTGGCCACCAGAGAGGCCAGCACTTTTTCCTATAGTGTACAAGGATGACCACCACTGATGGATTGCAGGGTGGTCGTAACCCCTGGATAAGAGCAGTTTATAGTGTGATGGAAAAATGAATCCAGCCAGCAAAGGAGGTAATATGGAAAACCACAATACATTAGTAAGTGCCTTATATTAACTTTCTCTACATGATAAATAACACTTACTGAAGTGACACAACCCCTTTAATGCCGTCTGCAATCCACAGGCTAAGGTATGCCGAATTTAGATCTGGATGGCCAGTCCATCTCAAAGTGTTCCAGCATTTTGTTGAGCACTTCAATCCTGCTTTTGCTGTGGAGCAACACACTGCCCCAAATGCTGGTGTGGTGATCTAGGGAGCCAACCCATACAACCATACTCTTCTAGTAGTGGTACGAGACATACTAACAGCTTTGCAATACGTGCAGGGCCATATGTGTTGCCTCTCATGGCAGGGCTTCCAACTGGCATTTTTCAGCTGGATAATGATCGCCAACACACAGCCAGGGCCTCCTAGAAATGTCAAGCCTTTATAGGGCCAGCTATTTGGAAAGACAAACCCCTATCTATATAAGGTCTGATAGCTGACAATGCATATCATGGCAAAAACCAAACCTGTAGAGACAGAGACAGGATTTGTGTGGAGGCACAGATCTGGAGAAGGGTACAAACATTTCTGAGCACAGTGGTCTCCATAATTCTTAAATGGATGGTTTGCAATAACCATTACTCTTTCTAGATCGGGTTGCCTCACCAAACTAAGTAATCAGGAGAGAATGATTTTCTTCCAGATGATTCTCGTCATATGTGCCAGGTTGTGACAAGATTGGAATGCCGAAACAGCCTGCCGGGTCCCTAGTGCTAGTGTGAAACTAGCCTTAGAAAAGTAACCAAGAAGCTGATGGTCACTCTGGCTGAGCTTCAAAGATCCTGTGTGCTGATGGGAGAAACTTCCAGAACGTCAGACAGTACTGCAGCACTACACTGATCTCTTTATGGCAGAGTGGCAGAAAGAATCCTCTCCTCAGTAAAATACATATGAAAGCCTGGAGTTTTGTTTTTTTTAAAAAGCACTCAAAGAATTCTCAGACTGTGAGAAAAAGTACCCCAGTACAGGGTAAATGTGTTGTTCTTTATTGGGAAGAAAAGGGATACAAATGAGCTCTCAACAAGCTCTGCCTCTAAATGCCACCAGATGTACGGCAGCTATCCTGTAAGTCAATGTTCAGCTCTTTAAATAAGCCTTGAGACATTACTCGGATATTAAATAAGCCAGCACCTCATCTGCAGACAGCTGTTTCGGGGTGATTGCCCCTCATCAGTGCAGAGCAGAGAGTATTGGCTTAACTGGGTGAGAGGCCAAGTCATTTAGAGGCAGAGCTTGTTAAGAGCTCATGTGCATCCCTTTTCTTCCCAGAATTCCAGAGGAGCATGAATGGCCTATAAGTCTCCTCACACTGATTGAGGCGCTCTCTCCCTAGGAGAGGTAGTAACCCCTTTACCTTGTTCTTTATTTAATTTTATAGAGTATAATGTTATTATGTGCTAAATTTTGCACCCAGCATGGCTATACATGACGTAGGCATGGCCATGGTTAATAATCCTGACCGAGTCCTTTTAGGAGCTTAGGTTGTTCAGTGGCACCACCCCTAACTCTAGTATTTTATAGTTAGTTCCAGTTGGAATATAACAAGGGAGAGGGAACAGACACCAGCATCAGCTTTAGAGACTCACAGATCTCTGTGAGAGAAAAGGAAAGAAGGTGGAGAGATAGAGAATCTGATTGGCCGAGCGAGGAATCAGTCAGCAAGGTAACCTGCTACTATAGCTACTCAGACTTTGCTGCCATGAAGGGATTACTACTAAGACTCCTTACACAATTGAGGAACAACTTGGCAAGTTGTATCTTTTAACCTGTACACCGCAGTGCACTTTACAGGAATATTTGCAAGAGTACATTCTCCAGATAAAGATTCTACAGAGAGAGACTTTAGCAAGATAGTGTATAAAGAAGGCCATAAGTTCCAGCGTTGCCAAAAGCCATACACTACTATCTGGGTAAGGAGTAGCAGTATGTACAGATGGCGCTGTATTTCCTTGTTGTTGGATATACTACAACTCCCACTTTGCACTACAGTAAAGAGAGATATTCATTCTGTTTACAGCTGGCCTGGTTTACTGACTCCTACATCACCACATGCTGGATGTTGCATGCTTTGCACACCCTGCCTTGCACCCATACGAACACTTAACATCAAGGGCAAGTACACCTCATGAATCAATAACTTGTAGAACCACCTTTAGCAGAATAACTTACAGTAATCATTTTATGTATGATAAACATTTAAAAAAAATCTTTCTGGGAACATTCTTAAAAAAAAAATCTTTTGTCCATGAACAATCTTTTTTGAATGAAAGATCTTTCATCCAACTATCAGACAAAAATTTCAAGCATAGCCGACTCCTTTTTAGATAATAATGGCCTGTCATTGGTTGGCTAAAATAGTCATCCACTGTTAAATTTCACTATCAACTATTTTGGTTGAAATTGTTCATACAACATCTTTCAAGTACAACTCTTTAAGTGCACATACAGAATTACACCAGAATGTAATACTTTGGATATAGAATCTACTTTGTCATCACCATCTACTGACCATCATCCATTTTGTCTCCTTTCCAGGTATGTCTTTACTGAATGCAACTGCACCCAACTTTCCAAGAACCTGATAACATCCACATAGCTCATCTTTCCTTCCCAATCCCTGGTATGTCTTTACTGAATGCAACTGCACCCAACTTTCCAAGAACCTGATAACATCCACATAGCTCATCTTTCCTTCCCAATCCCTGGTATGTCTTTACTGAATGCAACTGCACCCAACTTTCCAAGACCCTGATAACATCCACATAGCTCATCTTTCCTTCCCAATCCCTGGTATGTCTTTACTGAACATTAATGTCTTATTCCCTGATGATGGATTTATTGAGTACTTGTTTATATTGACCATTTCACCCCTGTGTCTGGTCCTACTTTGATTAGGCCAACTCTAACCTCCTCCCCACTTGGTCACACCTGATTGAGCACAGAGTGGTATAAATCTAAGTGCTTAGGTCTTTAGACTTAGGTCTTTCCATACAACATCTTTCAAGTGCAACTCTTTAAGTGCACATACAGAATTATACCAGAATTGGCCCGGAAGGGGACCAAAGGTAACTAATGAAATAGTTAATGTAAACAATGATTCAATTTTTCATCTTGCTCTTCCAACTTTCCCTAAACCTCCAAAAATGCTCTTACATACAATCACCCAGCAAGGAACTGTTCATCTCTCCCTCCATTTTACCCACTCATCTAACAAACATCACCTGCACTGTGCAAACCTGTTTAGTGACATAAAACATTTCCTTCCCAAACACACACGGCCTCCTCATGCCCTCTCTTTCTCTCACCTACTGACACTTTCCCTGCTTCTACTTATTGCTGGCGACATCTCTCCAAATCCAGGCCCCCCACAGCAAATCCCCACCATTATTTCCTCCTCTCACTACAAATCCCCCTCTACAAATTTCTGCAATCCCTTAAACCTAAAAAACATTCCCCTGACCCCTGCTCCCTCGGTTCCTCTGACAGGAGCATTATGGAACGCACGCTCAGTTAATAACAAACTGTCTTTCATCCATGACCTCTTGATCTCACACAAACTTTCCCTTCTGGGTATCACAGAAACATGGCTGACACCCTCTGACACTGCCTCCCCTGCTGCTCTCTCTTATAGCGGATTTCATTTCACCCACACCCCACGCCCTGGCTGCAAACATGGTGGAGGAGTTGGTCTGCTTCTGTCTGGAAACTGCTCCTACAGCCCAATTCCACCACCACCCTTAACTCTCACTTCATTTGAAGTACACTCTGTTCGCATCTACTCTCCCTCCAACCTGCAAGTAGCTGCTATCTACCGCCCCCCAGGCCCAGCCATCATCTTTCTTGACCATTTTAATACCTGGCTCCTACATTTTCTTTCTGCCGACATTCCCACTATCATCATGGGTGACTTCAACATCCCTATCGACACTTGCAACTCGACCGCCTCCAAACTTCTGGCACTCG
>ONZH01004389.1:0-23022 GCA_900303285.1 Rhinella marina
CCCACCCCCATCAGACCTCAGATCAGCCCGCTTTTTCCCCATAAGACCTGTCCCATTTGCCAGCCTGACAGGTGCCCCCCCCCCCCCCAGATGTGCACAGCCACAAACACACACAAAAAAATACGTACCTGTTTGCTCCGGACTTCAGCGCGCGCCTTCTTCTCCTGAAGCAGTGTGATCCCGCGAGACTTGTGACCCAGCTCCGGGTCTCGCGTTATCACACAGCCAGCCCAGGAGGAAGCGCCGGAGAGCTGCATGGGGCATGGGAACCGGCGGCCCCGGCAGGGTAAGGGTTTATTGAAATAACTGTGTGCACCCCACGCCACCCGACAGCAACACCACCCCATAACCCCCCCCCCCCGCCGCAGAAATAAAAAAAAAATTTCCAGAATGGTTTTTGACCTTTTTTTTCCCCACAATCCTTATAGATTCTCCCGGCGGGGTACCGCCCTCCCCCCCCCCGCCGTAGGCACCGTGCCCCCGGTGCCTAGTTGCTAATACGGCCCTGCCTATACATTATGGAGTAGGACAACATGTATAAAAAGAATGATGTGATCAAAATACTCATTTGCCTACTAATAATTCTGCACACCGTGTATTCTAAATTCACTTGGCTGAAAGATCTTGATGCAAAATACAACCATGTGAAAGTGATCTAACTAGTGTTGAGTGAACTTGTGTTTTCAAGTTTGGCATACAAGGTTCGGGTTATCTGAGAATCCCGTTATGGATTCCGCTACGACGGACTATTACGGAATTCTATGACAGCATGCACCACAGAAGCCTATAAGAGGCATTCCGTATTGCATTCCGTCATAATAGAAGTCTATAGCCAGCATAGCCATAATGGATTCTTAGATAACCTGAACCTTGTACGCTGAACTTGAAAACACAACACAAGTCCGCCCAACACTAACCTAACTAACTCCTCAGGAGGACGGAAGCGGCTGCCTGCGCCCATGCGAGCACAGGGGAGCCGAGCGTTACAGTGCTTGTTTTGAGCACGTTTGCTCATCTCTAGTCACAAAGTTGCATTTATGAAAAGAAAAACCAGCTCGTTGTGGGAACAAGTGATAGGTAAGTATTAAAACAGGACTACTTTATTTTTATCTAATATAACAGGGTTTTGTCAGTAAATTGTCATTCAACAAAAACAAAACAATAACAAAAATGTCCGGAGTCTGAGACAAAAGTCACAATTTACCACTCGAAATGTCGCAAATATGCTTCAAAAGTCACAAGTGTGTTTCAAAAGTCTCAAGTGCAGTTTGGCAGGGTTTGCTAAACTGGCGCATTTAAGTTTTAAAAAGTCGCAGTTTAGTACTATTGGCATTGAAATGTTGCAAATCGAGAGAAATAGGCAGATAATCAAGTTTATATTTTAAAAGGTCATATTTTAAAAGTGTCGTGTGCCTTTTGAGGTGAAACAGATCACCTTGTTTGATTTGTAATGTTAGTATTTTTTTGGTGCAAATTACACCATTGATAAATGTCACAGTGATTAATGTTTTACATTATTAGTTGCAAATGAAATCTTAGAATTCTATTGGTGACATAATACGAGTGTTGCCCAATCTCAGAATGTGCAATCAGTGAACAAGTAATAACAGCTGAAAGATTGCTGTCCTCAAGGTACTGGAATTCCATTAATGCAATTTTAGTGGGGGGTGGGCATGTACATAAAGGGCAGGAAGCTTAAGTATCTGCCCCCTGACCTCATTATTAGAGACAGGATACTAAAGGGAGGTGAGAACCTCTCTACCACTCCTTTAACTACAGTGGTTCAAGCTTTCACATCAAAAGACAAGCATTTAGCCCCTCCCCAATTCCTTCACACAGCAGAAGCCTGGATCATTACCTTATTAGGAAATTATCAGTGAGCTAAGTGTAACCAAGGGGAGGAAAGTCCTTACACAATCCGAAATTGCACAACAGAAAGATATGCATTCACTCTGTCAAGCAGCATACCTTTCTGAACTGTAATTTCGTGGAATGCATATAAAAGTACATCATGTTGGATAATTTGATAACCTATATTAGCACACTTCAGAATCATCTGGCATTTAAGAACACTACATCGAAGAAAAGCTGCTATAATTACGTTTAACAAAGGAAAGTAGAACAGAATTTCCTGTGGAATGTTGGCTAATTTCCCTGCATATATTTGCCCTGTATATATTTCCATAACAACATATTTTCCTCCTTCCTAACAATATGGTGGCGATTTACTACTCGGGGGAATTTGTGCCAAAAAACTGGCATACATGCTTTGCACCACCTTTATTTAGTGTTTTAAACATTATGTCCAATTCGTCTGACAAGGGGCGTGCTATGTCAGAAATGGGTCCTGGTTTAAGTTGCAAGAATGTGCGCCAAAATTTCATCAAAATTTTTAGTCGCAATTGTGGCATATAGTAAGCCAACTAACAGGTCATTTAAGTTTAAAAGTGTGCCAGATTTATCATCCAGCATAAACTATCTTGATAAATCTGGCATATTTTTGGATTGTGTAGTCTGAGTTTACGTTGTGCAAAAATTATTATAATCTTTATTTATATAGTACCACCACTGGCGTAACTATAGGGGTTGCAGTTGCGACGGGCCCCTAAGCCAGGGGGGCCCAGAGGGAATACTAGTGAGCGTTTCCATAATTGAAGCTCTCATTAGTCTGCAGGAGGAGGGGGAGGAGGAGGAGCCCGTGCTGCTGTGTCCTGACTGACTGCGGCATCAGAGTGCACTCTGACCTGATGCTGCAGGAGGTCAGGTGACTGCAGCGCGGGCCCTGAGAAGAGATGAGAGCTGGGGAGACAGCCTGATTGGGAGAGAAGCGGCAGAGCAGGAGAGGTAAGTTTGTTTACGTATTTCATAGTCTGATCTGAGGTCTGATATGGGGGTCTGAAGAGGGGTCAGATTGGGAGCCTGAAGGGTGGTCAGATTAGGGGCCTGAAGGGTGGACAGATTAGGGGCCTGAAGGGTCTGATTGGGGGTCTGGAGGTCTAATGGGGGTCTGGAGATATGAGGGGTCTCATCTGGGGTTTGATATGGGGATTTGATCTGAACGGTAAGGGGGTATTGTTTTTTTGTGTGGTACCAGTATTTTCAGGGGGACTTTTTCTGCAGTATAGTATTGGAGGGAGGGGTGTTGAGAAGGTGAGAGGACGATAGAAAAGTAGGAAAGTAAGAGGTCTGTCTGTTTAAACTCTGCAGACACAAGGCGCGGCTGAAAGTCACCATGACAAGAGAAGAAGAGGAAAGAGAATGTCTTCCTCAGAGAAGTCACTGGATGTAAGAGGTACATATGTGGCGCTGTATTACCCTGTATGTTCTGTAGCGTTGTATGTAATGTAAAGTATGTCTTTAAAGGGGTTGCCCTCTCTTCAAACAGCTGCTTGTAGGTGGTGCCGGAGGACCCCGGCCGATCTGATATTGATGACCTATCCTGAGGATAGGTCATCAGTAGTAAAAAGAGGACAACCCCTTTAACAGTTGGACTGGAGGAAAGGGGTTAGGTTGAGAATTTGGCATGGGGGGTGTTTCAACATTTGCCTCAGGCAGCAAAAAAGCTGGGTGCATAAGCACTGAGTGGGGGGGGGGGGTTCCCAAGTTGGTTACTGGCTAATATACAACTGAAACACTAGGAGTGAGGGCCCTGCTTGCAAGGCCGGCCTTAGGTTACATGGCATCCTGTGCGAGAAGTCATTTTGGATCGGAGCCCCACGATTTTACTGCTGGGGCTCCGTTCTGAAGCTGCCACGTCCACCAATGAATATAACAAATGAGGGGGCGACTGTGGCACTGTGCCACCAATGAACATAATTAACATGATTATAATGCTGAGTGGGGAGGCCACTGCACCACCAATGCATATGATTAAACCTTAAATATAAATGTAGGCTGCGGGTGTAGTAACATCATTATAGCAGGTAGACAGATAAATGAGACTGGCTGCAGCATTCAGGACAGACTGAAAGGGGGAGAGCTTATTGAGAAGGAGACCAATTAGTAATAAATTACAGTAGTCAAGATGAGAATTAATCAAGGCAACAACAAGAGTTTTGGGCCGTTTACACCATAAGAAAAGGACGGATTCTGGAGATGTTCTTGAGACGCAGACAATAAGAGTGAGCAAGTGATTAGATATGGGCAACAAAGGAAAGATCCCAGTCAGTATTAAAGACAAAGTAAATCTGCTCAATGTGTCCTTCCCTTATACAGTACCATTCAGTTTGCCAGTAACACTCTGTTCTAAAGAGACAGCTGTAGGAGGATCAGAGCAAAGCTGGGTTTGCATTACTATTTAGTTTTCCAATCTTCTGATCTGTCAGTAGAACAGAAAAGTTTCTAAAATGGATCCTTTACAGTGGGGAAAAAAGTATTTAGTCAGCCACCAATTGTGCAAGTTCTCCCACTTAAAAAGATGAGAGAGGCCTGTAATTGACATCATAGGTAGACCTCAACTATGAGAGACAAAATGAGAAAACAAAATCCAGAAAATCACATTGTCTGAATTTGAAAGAATTTATTTGCAAATTATGGTGGAAAATAAGTATTTGGTCAATAACAAAAGTTCATCTCAATACTTTGTTATATATCCTTTGTTGGCAATGACAGAGGTCAAACGTTTTCTGTAAGTCTTCACAAGGTTGGCACACACTGTTTCTGGTATGTTGGCCCATTCCTCCATGCAGATCTCCTCTAGAGCAGTGATGTTTTGGGGCTGTTGCTGGGCAAGACGGACTTTCAACTCCCTCCAAAGGTTTTCTATGGGGTTGAGATCTGGAGACTGGCTAGGCCACTCCAGGACCTTGAAATGCTTCTTACGAAGCCACTCCTTCGTTGCCCTGGTGGTGTGCTTGGGATCATTGTCATGCTGAAAGACCCAGCCTCGTTTCATCTTCAATGCCCTTGCTGATGGAAGGAGGTTTGCACTCAAATCTCATGATACATGGCCCCATTCATTCTTTCATGTACATGGATCCTGGTTCCTTTACAGAGAAACAGCCCCAAAGCATGATGTTGCCACCCCCATGCTTCACAGTAGGCATGGTGTTCTTTGGATGCAACTCGGCATTCACTCTCCTCCAAACACGACGAGTTGTGTTTCTACCAAACAGTTCTACTTTGGTTTCATCTGACCATATGACATTCTCCCAATACTCTTCTGGAACATCCAAATGCTCTCTAGCAAACTTCAGACAGGCCTGGATATGTACTGGCTTAACCAGTAGAGATGAGCGAGTAGTGTTCGATCGACCCGGTATTCGATCGAATACTACGCTATTCGGCATACTCGATTTCAATCGAGTATAACGGCGATGGCGCACTTAGAATTCGTTTCCCCTCCCACCTTCCCTGGCGCTCTTTTTCCACCAATCAACATGCAGGGGGGGTATGACAGGCCCGCGGAGCACGCTGGCAGCGCGAAAACAGCGTCTACATGGATTGGCTGGAAAAACCATGTGACCTCGAATATTAAAAACTCAGCTCTTCCTGCTCGTTCGCATATGCTGCGTGAACTTAGTCAGGGACAGAGGCTGGAGAAGGGACAGATAGGTTTTAGCTGTTGGACAGGCAGGAGCGTGATTAAAAGCCCTTATCAGGGCTACTATAGTGCAGTACAGTGATAGCTTTACTACAATATACAGTCTGCAGAGAACGGTTGCTGTATTCAGGGATAGCTGCTGGAGTAGGGACAGAGAGAGGCATTAGTGGTGTATTAGGTGCTCTGCTACATACAAAACTATATTTGGCACTACTGTTCTGCGTTTTTTTTGGCTGCAAAACCCTGTTATATACCTAGTGTGTATATGCACCATCTGATCTGGCAGTATACGGCTGTGAATTTTATTTTTTTTTTAAATATAGTTTATTTGGCTCTAGTGTTCTGGGTTCTGTGTACCTGCAATACCCTTTTTGTATACCAGGTGTAAATACCCACCGTCTGACCTGTTAGTACACGGCTGTGTACCTAGAAATATAAAAAAAAAAAAGCCTTTTCATTGGCACCTGTACTTTGCGTTCTCTTGCAAAATAATTGTATATACGTAGTGTTCATACACACCGTCTGATCTGTTTGTACACGGCTGTGTACCTAGAAATAAAAAAAAAAAAAGCCTTTTCATTGGCACCTGTACTTTGCGTTCTCTTGCAAAATAATTGTATATACGTAGTGTTCATACACACCGTCTGATCTGTTTGTACACGGCTGTGTACCTAGAAATATTAAAAAAAAAAAAGCCTTTTCATTGGCACCTGTACTTTGCGTTCTCTTGCAAAATAATTGTATATACGTAGTGTTCATACAAACCGTCTGATCTGTTTGTACACGGCTGTGTACCTAGAAATATAAAAAAAAAAAAGCCTTTTCATTGGCACCTGTACTTTGCGTTCTCTTGCAAAATAATTGTATATACGTAGTGTTCATACACACCGTCTGATCTGTTTGTACACGGCTGTGTACCTAGAAATATTAAAAAAAAAAGCCTTTTCATTGGCACCTGTACTTTGCGTTCTCTTGCAAAATAATTGTATATACGTAGTGTTCATACACACCGTCTGATCTGTTTGTACACGGCTGTGTACCTAGAAATATAAAAAAAAAAAAGCCTTTTCATTGGCACCTGTACTTTGCGTTCTCTTGCAAAATAATTGTATATACGTAGTGTTCATACAAACCGTCTGATCTGTTTGTACACGGCTGTGTACCTAGAAATATTTAAAAAAAAAAGCCTTTTCATTGGCACCTGTACTTTGCGTTCTCTTGCAAAATAATTGTATATACGTAGTGTTCATACACACCGTCTGATCTGTTTGTACACGGCTGTGTACCTAGAAATATAAAAAAAAAAAAGCCTTTTCATTGGCACCTGTACTTTGCGTTCTCTTGCAAAATAATTGTATATACGTAGTGTTCATACACACCGTCTGATCTGTTTGTACACGGCTGTGTACCTAGAAATATATAAAAAAAAAGCCTTTTCATTGGCACCTGTACTTTGCGTTCTCTTGCAAAATAATTGTATATACGTAGTGTTCATACACACCGTCTGATCTGTTTGTACACGGCTGTGTACCTAGAAATATAAAAAAAAAAAAGCCTTTTCATTGGCACCTGTACTTTGCGTTCTCTTGCAAAATAATTGTATATACGTAGTGTTCATACACACCGTCTGATCTGTTTGTACACGGCTGTGTACCTAGAAATATAAAAAAAAAAAGCCTTTTCATTGGCACCTGTACTTTGCATTCTCTTGCAAAATAATTGTATATACGTAGTGTTCATACACACCGTCTGATCTGTTTGTACACGGCTGTGTACCTAGAAATATAAAAAAAAAAAGCCTTTTCATTGGCACCTGTACTTTGCATTCTCTTGCAAAATAATTGTATATACGTAGTGTTCATACACACCGTCTGATCTGTTTGTACACGGCTGTGTACCTAGAAATATATAAAAAAAAAAGCCTTTTCATTGGCACCTGCACTTTGCGTTCTCTTGCAAAATAATTGTATATACGTAGTGTTCATACACACCGTCTGATCTGTTTGTACACGGCTGTGTACCTAGAAATATAAAAAAAAAAAAGCCTTTTCATTGGCACCTGTACTTTGCATTCTCTTGCAAAATAATTGTATATACGTAGTGTTCATACACACCGTCTGATCTGTTTGTACACGGCTGTGTACCTAGAAATATATAAAAAAAAAAAAGCCTTTTCATTGGCACCTGTACTTTGCGTTCTCTTGCAAAATGATTGTATATACGTAGTGTTCATACACACCGTCTGATCTGTTTGTACACGGCTGTGTACCTAGAAATATATTAAAAAAAAAGCCTTTTCATTGGCACCTGTACTTTGCGTTCTCTTGCAAAATAATTGTATATACGTAGTGTTCATACACACCGTCTGATCTGTTTGTACACGGCTGTGTACCTAGAAATATTTAAAAAAAAAAGCCTTTTCATTGGCACCTGTACTTTGCGTTCTCTTGCAAAATGATTGTATATACGTAGTGTTCATACACACCGTCTGATCTGTTTGTACACGGCTGTGTACCTAGAAATATATAAAAAAAAAAAGCCTTTTCATTGGCACCTGTACTTTGCGTTCTCTTGCAAAATAATTGTATATACGTAGTGTTCATACACACCGTCTGATCTGTTTGTACACGGCTGTGTACCTAGAAATATAAAAAAAAAAAGCCTTTTCATTGGCACCTGTACTTTGCGTTCTCTTGCAAAATAATTGTATATACGTAGTGTTCATACACACCGTCTGATCTGTTTGTACACGGCTGTGTACCTAGAAATATAAAAAAAAAAAAAGCCTTTTCATTGGCACCTGTACTTTGCGTTCTCTTGCAAAATAATTGTATATACGTAGTGTTCATACACACCGTCTGAACTGTTAGTACACGGCTGTGAAGGCAAAATATTGTAACCAAAAAAAATAAAATGCGGAGGGGGGCTAGCGGAATCGGACGTGGACGAGGACGGGGGCGCGGAAATGCTGTTGGTGGCCTTGTTGAAGCCAGTGGGGATACAATGCGTGCTGGTGACGGTCAGCCAGGATCCCACTCATCCAGAATCCCTGCCTTTATGGGACAGTTAAGCAGGGGGCGAGTTACACTGCTGTTGAGGCCTGAGCAGGTTGAACAGGTGGTGCAATGGATAGCCGATAGCGCTTCCACACAGTTGTCCACCAGCCAGTCATCCACACAGTCTCACTCTGACCCTCCTTCCTCCACACCTGGCCAACAGAGTCATCCCACCATTGACCCCTCCCAGGAGCTCTTTTCGGGTCCTTTTTCAGATGTGCCGGAAGAATCCCAGGAGCTAGCACAGGAATTTGTTTGTAGTGATGCCCAACCACTTGAGTATTCGCCATCTCCTGCTGATGTGGACCCTGAACCAGCATCTGTTATCATGAGCGATGATGATGATGAGACGCAGTTGCCATCAAGGGAGGCTGTTGGAATGTCCAGTGGGCAGGAGGAGGAGCAGAGTGAGGAAGTGGAAGAGGAGGTGGTGGATGACGAAATGACCGACCCCACTTGGCCAGGGGTGATGTCCAGCGGGGAAAGCAGTGGAGAGGTGGTGGTCTGCGCAGCACCGAAAAAGGCAGCAAGAGGCAGAGGGATGTCCAGAGGCAGAGGGATGTCTAGAGGCAGAGGGATGTCCACAGGCAGAGGGATGTCCACAGGCAGAGGGATGTCCACAGGCAGAGGACAGTCCAGACAGAGAAGTGAGGCCACAGCCAGCAGGGCCGAAGCTGTTCCCGGCAGCGGCCAGTCGCGTGAAGCTCCCCCATCGAGGCCTCGTACTTCTGTGGTGTGGAGATTTTTTAATGTTTGTGCGGATGACAAACTGAGCGCGGTTTGCACACTCTGCCACTCAAAACTGAGTAGGGGCTCTGAGAAGAGCAATATGACCACCTCAGGCATGCGGCGTCACTTGGAAGTCAAGCACTGGGCTGAGTGGGAGAGAGCAAACGCAATACAACCTGCGCCCGGTCTTGCTGCCACTGCCTCTTCCCCTTTGCTGTGTGCTGCCACTGCGGTCCAGACCTCCAGCCAGGACATCTCCACATCTGCCTCTGCCTCGGCTACTTTGGGGCCTTCTCCTTCAGCCTCCCCTTCCCCCGCCTCTTCGCCTGCACTTTCACACTCCTCGTCCCAACAACTGTCCATCTCGCAGGCGTTCGACCGCAGGCGGAAGTACGCCTCGAGTCACCCCCAAGCCCAAGCCTTAAACTGCCACATCTCCAAACTGCTGGCCCTGGAGATGTTGCCGTTTAGGCTTGTGGAGACGCAGGCCTTCCGCGACCTGATGGCGGCTGCCGCACCTCGCTATTCCGTCCCCAGCCGCCACTACTTTTCCCAGAGTGCCGTCCCCGCCCTGCACCAGCACGTGTCGCGTAACATCAGGCGGGCCCTGAGGTACGCAGTCAGCGCAAAGGTCCACTTGACCACCGACTCGTGGACAAGCGCTTGCGGCCAGGGACGATACATCTCTTTGACGGCACACTGGGTGAATGTAGTGGAAGTGGGGACGGGGTCGCAAACAGAGACGGCCTACCTACCACCCCCGCCCAAGATTGCCAGCATGGGTTCTGATAAACCCCCCCTCCTCCTCTGCCTTAACATCGCCCTCAGCCGCTAGCTGGAAGCGTTGCAGCACTGGCGCGGGGAGACGTCAGCAGGCGGTGCTTAAGCTCATCAGCTTGGGCGACAGGAAGCACAGCGCCCCAGAGGTGAGGGACGCCATATTGCAGCAGACGGAGATGTGGCTGTCGCCGCTGCAGCTAGGACCAGGCATGGTCGTGTGCGATAACGGCCGTAACCTGGTGGCGGCTCTGGAGCTTGCCGAACTCAATCACGTACCATGCCTGGCCCACGTTTTTAATCTGGTAGTCCAAAAATTTCTAAAGACTTACCCCAACCTGGCAGAGCTACTGGTGAAAGTGCGGCGCTTGTGCGCTCACTTTCGGAAGTCAACTGTAGCTGCTGCTAGCTTAAAAAAACTCCAGCAACGCCTCCATTTGCCTGAACATCGGCTGTTGTGCGACCTGCCGACTCGCTGGAATTCCACCTATTCCATGTTGGCCAGGGTGTGTGAGCAGCAGAGAGCATTGATGGAGTACCAGATTATGAATCCACGCGTGCCTCCAACTCAGCTCCCTCAGTTTGCCAACCACGAGTGGCCATGGATGGCAGACATATGCGATGTACTGCGTATCTTTGAGGAGTCCACCAAGAAGGTCAGCAGCGAGGACGCTATAGTGAGCCTAACCATCCCGCTCCTATGCGTCCTTAAAGAATCACTCATCGCAATAAGGGAGAACGCATTGCACGCAGAGGAGACGGGGGTAGGAGGAGACGCAACGGAGCTACACAGTCAGACCACACTTTTGTCTGCTTCACGGTGGGAGTTGCAGGAGGAGGAGGAGGATGAGGAGGAGGAGGACGACGTGGAGGTGGCTGTGGAAGAGGAGGAGGATGCTGGCGGCGAGGGTAGCAGTCAGGCTGTGTGCGTCCATTGGTTCAGCGCGGATGGGGCGGAGAGGAGGCGGAAGAGGAAGAGGAGGAAATGGCAAGTGATCCTTCTGGTGGGGGCAGTGAGGTCATGCCTATTCAGAGTCTGGCACACATGGCTGACTTCATGCTGGGCTGCTTTTCCCGGGACACACGTGTTGTCCGGATAGTGGAGAACAAACTTTACTGGGTCTTCGCAATCCTGGACCCCCGGTATAAAGATAACGTCTCCTCTTTTATTCCGGTAGAGGAGAGGACGAATCGATTGCTGGAATACCAGAGGGAACTCGTGCAGAACATGATGGAGATTTTCCCACCCACCATCGCTGGCGGCAGAGAGGAGAGGGTCTCCCAGAGTCCCTCAACATCGATCAGGCCCACAGCCACCAGGGGAACACTCTCCAAGGTGTGGGACACGTTCATGGCACCCCCTCGTGCAACTTCCATCACTGCGGGGCCCGCTATCAGCAGGAGGGACAAGTATCGGCGGATGTTGCGGGAGTACCTGGCAGACCGTACCCCTGTCCTCCCCGATCCCTCGGCGTCCTACACTTACTGGGTCTCCAAGTTGGACACGTGGCTGGAACTGTCCCTGTACGCCTTGGAGGTGCTTGCCTGCCCTGCCGCCAGCGTGCTATCAGAAAGGGTGTTCAGCGCAGCCGGGGGCATTATAACCGATAAGCGCAGCCGCCTGTCAACCGACAGTGCCGACAGGCTGACGCTAATCAAAATGAATAGCAAGTGGATTGACCCGGACTTTGCTTCTCCAACAGTGGAAAGCAGCCAAAAGTGAAGTGCCATCTGTATGAAGTGCCATTTCCTCCTCCACCTCCTCCTCCTCCTCCTTAACCGCCGTAGAATTGCTCCGTAAATAAAAAAATTTAGATATTTATGGCTCACCTCTTTGACCTCCACAAAATTTTTAAGAGGTCTCACCTCTTGGGCCGCCACATAATTTTTAAGAGGTCTCACCTCTTGGGCCTCCACATAATTTTTAAGAGGTCTCACCTCTTGGGCCTCCACATAATTTTTAAGAGGTCTCACCTCTTGGGCCTCCACATAATTTTTAAGAGGTCTCACCTCTTTGGCCTCCACATAATTTTTAAGAGATCTCACCTCTTGGGCCTCCACATAATTTTTAAGACGTCTCACCTCTTGGGCCTCCACATAATTTTTAAGAGGTCTCACCTCTTGGGCCTCCACATAATTTTTAAGAGGTCTCACCTCTTGGGCCGCCACATAATTTTTAAGAGGTCTCACCTCTTGGGCCTCCACATAATTTTATCGAGGTCTCACCTCTTGGGCCTCCACAAAATTTTTAAGAGGTCTCACCTCTTGGGCCGCCACATAATTTTATCGAGGTCTCACCTCTTGGGCCTCCACATAATTTTTAAGAGGTCTCACCTCTTGGGCCTCCACATAATTTTATCGAGGTCTCACCTCTTGGGCCTCCACATAATTTTTTCGAGGGCTCACCTCTTGGGCCTCCATATAATTTTTTCGAGGGCTCACCTCAAGCTAACTTTGCGCACTCATTAAAATATTTTCACAACATGGACCTAAGAGCCCTCGAGGGAAGAGATGCGGCCCTGCGGGCTCTAGCCTGCCTTCTCCATGAGCCTCTGGCCAGCCCACGGCCTCTTCCTGCCTTTTGCGGTCCTACGCATCCCTCAACATCCCCACTGCTTTACCTGCTAGACATGACACTGGGCCAGGTCGGGTCACTGACATCTCAAGCGCCAACAATTTGGGCATTTTAAGGCTTCTGCATGTGTTTGAGTTGTTTTTACATTTTAAAGAAGACATGTCTGACCACATCTCACACACACACACAATGACAATTAGGGGTGGGGTCTATTTGCTTTCCCCTTTGCCTATGCCATCTGTGGTTTTCATAGGCAACGTGATTTTAAGGGGTGCAGAATTTTATCTTCTTTTTTGTCTAGTTTGGCTTGGGGTCCATGGCAATGTAGAGGAAAGAAGGTTTCCTTGTATGGTCTCACTTTACAGAGAGGTTACATTGTCTTTGGAGTGTATTGTTGAGAGGCTGTGATAGTGGCGTAATAGTGCGACTTGGGCGCGTTATATGCACCCAGACATGCTTCCCCTGCTGTCCCAGTTGCATTCCAGCAGTGTTGGCATCCTTTTCTGAGGTTTCAGGGTGGACTTGGTGACCTCCAAGTGGTCGAATTGAGATTTCCAAGTGGCGAGCATTTTTTTCCCATAGACTTTAATGGGATTCGATATTCGGTCGAATAGTCGAATTTCGCGGTCTATTCGAATCGAATTTCGAACTTTCGAATATTTCACTACTCGCTCATCTCTATTAACCAGGGGGACACGTCTGGCACTGCAGGATCTGAGTCCCTGGCGGCATAGTGTGTTACTGACGGTAGCCTTTGTTACATTGGTCCCAGCTTTCTGCAGGTCATTCACTAGGTCCCCCCGTGTGGTTCTGGGATTTTTGCTCACAGTTCTTGTGATCATTTTGACCCCATGGGGTGAGATCTTGCGTGGAACCCCTGATTGAGGGAGATTATCAGTGATCTTGTATGTCTTCCATTTTCTAATTATTGCTCCCACAGTTGATTTTTTCACACCAAGCTGCTTGTCTATTGCAGATTCAGTCTTCCCAGCCTGGTGCAGGTCTACAATTTTGTTTCTGGTGTCCTTCGACAGCTGTTTGTTCTTCACCATAGTGGAGTTTAGAGTGTGACTGTTTGAAGTTGTGGACAGTTGTCTTTTAAATTGATAACAAGCTCAAACAGGTGCCATTACTACAGGTAATGAATGGAGGACAGAGGGGCCTCTTAAAAAAGAAGTTTCAGGTCTGTGAGAGCCAGAAATCTTGCTTGTTTGTAGGTGACCAAATACTTATTTTCCACCATAATTTGCACATAAATTCTTTAAAAATCAGACAATGTGATTTTCTGGATTTGTTTTCTCATTTTGTTTCTCATAGTCAAGATCTACCTATGATGTCAATTACAGGCCTCGCTCATCTTTTTAAGTGGGAGAACTTGCACAATTGGTGGCTGACTAAATACTTTTTTTACCCACTGTATGTCACAGTGGCTGAGGCAATGTCTGGAGTGGGCTACTGCGCTGAGCAGCAAAGGAAATCTTAAAAGTCTTTTTGTGAAAAATAATAAAAACAGGAAGAATAGAGAGCCACATGTGTGGTATCAGTTGTTTCAAACGGTGGTTTAAAAGAAGCAAGTACGCTTACCAGACGGAGTTGTGAGCAGTCACAACTACTTTGAAGAGCTTTACTGTTTTTTTCAGAAACCGATCAGTGTACGGTCTTTTCCACAAGCTGCAGCCATGATCCTCTGTCTTTGCATTTGAAGCAAAATCTCAGACTTGTAAATGGCAGATTAAAAATGGTTCTGTATCATCTCAGGCGCTGCTAGGGCAAGAATCCAAACTTGGATATGGTTGATAAAGTAGAATCCTTTATTCAAATAGTTTACGCGTTTCTGGGTCTGTATTGCCCCCTTAGTCAGGACTGTATAACATTACAATGCATACACACATTTAAAAACAGAGTTTTTGGCCCGCAAGCCTGGAGGAGGACCTTGGGAGTGTTTATGGATTGATTGACATTGTTGCTTTTATCAGTAAATAAATAAATAAATAAATGAGAGATGGTAAGCAAATACTTATAATAGAATAAATTAAAATGAAAAGAATAGCCCCATAGTTAATACATCGATGGCTCTGGAGCGGTTATAAATCGAAATATAGATGGAAAGAGGAAGCGGACCCTGTTCTACTGTCAGCGCTCCCATACTGCTGCCGCTGCATGTTTCGTCTACCCTATGGGAGATGTATCTATCCCCGAGACATGTCTTTTAGGGTGCATTCACACTAACGTATTTTTCATCTGTGTCCGATCCGCAACTTTTGCGGACCAGGTGCGGATCCATTTATTTCAATGGGGACGCAAAAGATGCGGACAGCACACCGTGTGCTGTCCGCATCCGTTGTTCCGTTCCGCAGCGCCGCAAAAAATATAGAGCATGTCCTATTCTTGTCCGCAAGCACGGACAAGAATAGGCTTTCTCTATATAGCGCTGGCCATGTGTGGTCCGCAAATTGCGGAACGCACACGGCCAGTATCCGTGTTTTGCGGATCCGCAATTTGCGGACTGCAAAACACTTACGGTCGTGTGAATGCACCCTTAGGCAGAGGAATGTTATAGAGGAGCCGGCCGGGTGTAGCGCAATGCGGTGACGCTTTCTGGTTTACTTACATACCGCAGGCTCTGCAGGTGGAGCCATCTGCGCTACAGCGCTCGTATGCTGATGTGACATAATATAGTAGCTAATAGGCTTGACAGTGTATCTAGGGATATTTTCTATTGAAATAAGTAGATAATTGGATACAGTTTATCAAAGAAACTTTTTTTTCTTAGGGAAGGGGATGGTTTTAGACTTTTAGTGTGTATCTGTATAAGACAGGATCGATAATACACCTATATCACAACCCTAGATCCAGAGATTAATAAAAATCTTTAAAACAGACCTAAATATAAAGGATCAATTCAAACCCCAATGCTTTTATGCACACATACATGTATATACACCTGTACACTCATGATGTATATACACATTCATATTTATGTACAAAAGCACACTTATTTCACATCTAGGATATTACTGCAGGTGTGTGCCATTAGTTTTAGCGGGAATGTGTTCCAGTTAAAATGTAATTAGAATCTGAATACAGTATCCTGTAATCATACAGTGTTATGAATACAAAGGATTCAGAGATTATTCTTACTTTTTTCCTTTTTTTATGGAACAGTAAATTATTGGGTTATATAATCATTTCATTAAGTTCATTCAAGCCGTAGGGCAGTGGCGTACTGCCAATATAGGCAGACCACGCAGCTGTTACGTGGCCTGGGGCACAGGGGGGCCCGGAGGGCATGGAAGGCCCCGCCCCCTACACATACTCAGCCAGTTTATTAATAAATAATTAGATAATATGGGGCACTGAGGTGGCCTGCGGCCCGCCCACTTGTATTCCTTTATTTATGCTCAAACCCACCCCACACACACACACTTTGTAGGTCCGCTCACTCTGCAGTCCAGGGATTGATAGTGATTCTTCATGGGCTAAAGGACCTTCCTGATGTCATCAGACAGCTGTTGTTGTGTGTACAGAGAGGAGCCATGCTGGAGTTTGGTGAGGCCTAGCTGTGTGCCCCTGTCCCTGTGTGTGTCCCTGTCCCTGTGTGTCTGTCCCTCTGTGTCTTTGTGTTTGCCCTGTGTGTTCCTGTCCGTGTGTTCCTGTCCCCCTGTCCCTGTGTGTGTCGCTGTCCCTGTTGCTGTCCCTGTGTGTGTGTGTTGCTGTCCCTGTGTGTGTCGCTGTCCCTGTTGCTGTCCCTGTGTGTGTATGTCGCTGTCCCTGCGTGTGTCGCTGTCCCTGTGTGTGTCGCTGTCCCTGTTGTGTGTCGCTGTGTGTCGCTGTCCCTGTGTGTCCCCGTCCCCCTGTGTCCCTGTCCCCCTGTGTACCTGTCCCCCTGTGTCCCTGTCCCCCTGTGTGTCCCTGTCCCCCTGTGTGTGTGTCTGTCCCCCTGTGTGTGTGTCTGCCCCCTGTGTGTGTGTCTGCCCCCCTACCTGTGTGAGTGTGTGTCTGCCCCCTCCCTGTGTGTGTGTATGTCTGCCCCCTCCCTGTGTGTGTGTGTGTCTGCCCCCCTCCCTGTGTGTGTGTGTCTGCCCCCCTCCCTGTGTGTGTGTGTCTGCCCCCCCTCCCTGTGTGTGTGTGTGTCTGCCCCCTCCCTGTGTGTGTGTCTGTCACCCCTCCCTGTGTGCATGTGTGTCTGTCCCCCTCCCTGTGTGTGTCACCGTCACCATGCCCACAGTGTTCCTATGTCTTGATGCAGCTGCATCAAAACGTTCTGTGTGGGCAAGAAGAAGAAGACGGAAGAGGAGACAGCGGGGTCAGCTTGGAGTTCCATGGGAAAAGAACAGGGAGGCACACTAAGGACACAGGTAACACTACTACATGATCTACACTAGTGTTATCTGTGGTTTTACATAGGACTGCAGGTAACACTAACACATGATCTACACTAGTGTTATCTGTGGTTTTACATAGGACTGCAGGTAACACTACCACATAATCTACACTAGTGTTATCTGTGGTTTTACATAGGACTCCAGCAGGGCCGGACTGGGACTGAAATTCAGCCCTGGCATTTTGAAATCAAAGAGGCCCACATGCCTCGACTTTTTAAAGTCACAGCCAACCCTTTTAGAGGCCCTAAAAATTATTAAAATATAATAATTTAATAAACGTAAACCACACCAAACAAGGTAAATAAACCGCCCCCTGCAGAGAGAGATGGAGAAGCTATATCTCCTGATAGGGTACGGGTCTAGAACTCAGACCCGGACTGATCAAAACTTTTGATATGTCTCTGTGACATGTCAAAAGTCTTTCAGTTCATCAGTGGCCCTATTACACAGATTGATGTGTAAAGGTCCTTTTACACGGGCCGATTATCGGCCGAAAAAGCGCTCCTAGGAACGCTAGTGCCGATAATCGGCCCGTGTAAAAGTGGCCCTAATCAGCCGACGAACGAGTAAAACGCTCGTTCATCGGCTGATTGGATCTTTTGGTTTGTACAAAAGATCCAATCTGTCGGGCGCACATCACCCTGTGTAAACTAACCTTTTCCCTCCTAACATTACGTGTATCACTACAGAACATACAGGGTAAGGCTACATTCACACCACAGTTGTTTTTGCGGCCTCCGATCTGCATATTTTGCAGACAAGGATAGGCATTGTTACAGTGGATCTGCAAAAAAAAACGGATGCCATACGGAACATCATCCTTTTTTTGCGGATCCGCAATTTGCAGACCGCAAAACACAATGTTCGTGTGAATGTAGCCTAATACAGCGCCTCATACCTCTTACATCCAGTATAATACAGCGCCTCATACCTCTTACATCCAGTATAATACAGCGCCTCATACCTCTTACATCCAGTATAATACAGCGCCCAATACCTCTTACATCCAGTATAATACAGCGCCTCATACCTCTTACATCCAGTGACGTCTCCTCTGATGTAGATCTTTTCTTTCCTCATCTTCGCCTTTCAGACCAGACGCCATTTTTCAGCCATTTCTCATCTCTGCAGTTTGACAGAAAAAAAATCTTCGTTTACTACTTTTCCATCATCCATCGTCTTCTGGACAAATCATCCTACTACCTCCAGTACTGTGCTACTAGTACCACACAGATAGTGCCCTTCAATAATTATTGGCACACAGTGTCCTAAAATAACTGCGCCCAGCAAATAGTGTCCCGTAATAGTGTGAACATAACGTCCCCCAGAAATAACTGCGCTGATGCTGTGCCAGGTGCCCCCACAGTAATAGTTCCCCC
The DNA here is from genome assembly GCA_900303285.1 of Rhinella marina. Taxonomy (NCBI): domain Eukaryota; kingdom Metazoa; phylum Chordata; class Amphibia; order Anura; family Bufonidae; genus Rhinella; species Rhinella marina. Next base: position 18,444 of record ONZH01004389.1, read on the forward strand.
CAAAGTCCCAACTAATAATTCTCTGCCAGAGTGCACTTGTTAGTAATAGTGCCCCCAACAGTACTAATGTACCCACTGTGCCCCAGAAGTAATAATGCTTCCAACGTGCCAGTAAGAAGTGCCCCCAAAATTTCACCCCAATAATGTGCCAGTAAGAAGTGCTCCCCACCCATAGATGCCCCCCAAATTATGTGCCAGTAAGAAATGCCCCAGTGCCCCATGAGCCAGTAAAAATGGCCCCAGTGCCTATAATAATGCCCCGAGTGCCAGTAAAAATGCCCCCAGTGCCAGTAAAAATGCCCCCAGTGCCCCATGTGCCAGTAAAAATGCCCCAGTGCCAGTAAAAATGCCCCCAGTGCCAGTAAAAATGCCCCCAGTGCCCCATGTGCCAGTAAAAATGCCCCCAGTGCCAGTAAAAAATGCCCCCATGTGCCCCATGTGCCAGTAAAAATGCCCCAGTGCCAGTAAAAATGCCCCCAGTGCCCCATTGTGTCAGTAAAAATGCCCCCATGTGCCAGTAAAAATGCCCCCAGTGCCCCATGTGCCAGTAAAAATGCCCCCAGTGCCCCATGTGCCAGTAAAAATGCCCCCAGTGCCCATAAAAATGCCCCCAGTGCCCCCATTGTGCCAGTAAAAAATGCCCCCAGTGCAGTAAAAATGCCCCCAGTGCCCCCATTGTGCCAGTAAAAATGCCCCAGTGCCAGTAAAAATGCCCCCAGTGCCAGTAAAATGCCCCCATGTGCCAGTAAAATGCCCCCATGTGCCCCCAATAGAGCTCCGGTCGGGTGCTACAATAAAAAAAAAAAACACTTATACTTACCTCCAGCAGCGATGCGATGAGGCCTCTTCCGGCCTGTGTCCCGCGCTGTACGGCTCAGGCGGCGCGATGACGTCATCGTGCCGGCCTGAGCCGGCCTCTGATAGGCTGCAGGCCTAGTGCCTGCAGCCTATCAGAGGAACAGGCAGGGGAGACGCCTCTCCCTCCCCTGCCGCAGTACAATACAGGCATCTGTATCGCCGTCCTGAGGACGGCGATACAGATGACTATGGAGATGAGCGCTTCCACAATGGAAGCGCTCATCTCCCTCTGCCCCACGGCCAGAAGTGCCAGACGGCCAGTCCGGCCCTGGACTCCAGGTAACACTACAGAATAATTATCAGCACTTGTGTTCTCTGTGGTTTTAGATAGGACTACAGGTAACACTACCACATTATCAGCACTAGTGTTATCTGTGGTTTTACATAGGACTGCAGTCAACATTCCAAATTGGAAAAAAAATGCAATTCCTCCACCGTATTACGGGTTTTGTTCCTACGGCGTTCCCTTTGCAGCACATGGGGGTGTGGCAGGGGAGGAGTCAGGGCAGGATTCAGATTCTTGCTATGGGGCCCAATGATTTCTATGTTCGCCCCTGCCATAGGGAGCTAGTGTATTTAACTGGTAGATCCAATAAATTTCACGTTTTTGTAGAAGATCAAATCTAGTGGTATGTGATCTATTGGCGTAATTTTGATGGTGTGTTGATTCTTTTCAGGGGTGTTTGAACAGTGTCTGGATAAACTATGTTTAGTATATTGTTTTTGAATATTATGACGATGCTGGTTCAGGTGACAATGTAGTGCCTGACTTGTTCTACCTATATATTGTAGCCCACACTGACATTCGATCATTTAGATCACGTACGAAGATTGACATGTCAGGTGGTGTGTTATATTGAATATAGTTCCACTAGCTGTAGCTGTCCAGGCATACTGGGAGTTGTACTTTTACAACAGCTGGAGGGCCACAGGTTGAGCATCCCTGACCTAGAGGTTCCAGCTAGGTGATGGTCTCCCTGACGTCCTCTTGGTGGTTCACCTCGAGTTCCTTTAGTGTCTTCTTCCTTATTCTTTCCTCGCTTTCCCTTCCTTGCCCTCCTTCCAGGTTTGGCTCTGACTATATGTTTAAGAGCTAGTTCCAGAACCTACCATGATATACCTTGGCAGGTTCTGATTGGTTGTTCGTGTTAGCTCTCTAGCACTTTCCAGGTAATTCCTAGCATGACTTATGGAAGAAACTAGAATTTGATGCTTCTAGGAGTTTCCACCACTCTCCTGAACATTTAGAACTTTATTTACTAAGGTTGTTCTCCTCCTCCTCCTGCATCATCTCCTCCATCTCCATCATCGCCTCCATCTCCATCATCTCCATCATCTCCATCGGTCGAAAGCTGAGACATTACAATAGATGTGAAGATATACAAAGTGAATAAAAATAACACAAATACAAAATAATTAAAAATCTTATAGCATGACAAGAGATGAGCAAATCTACTCACCTCTACGTAGATTCATTACGAATCTTAAAAATTTCCTACTCCGAAGCAAATCCAAAGCAGCCCACCGGGAACTAACTATTTGTACGTATAGGGAGTGAAGACTCATCCCTCATTACTCCGCCCTCCTCTCCAGTTCAAGCCAGCTGTGAACAAGATACCACAGCATGGTGAAACAACTGCGCCCAAAGTGGGGGGGAGATGGTGTTTGGTAACGAGTACCCCAAACCACCACCCGCTCCAGAGATCACAGCGTCACAATTGGGCAAGACAGTCTCACCGGCTCCTGACTCATGTTCGCCTTGCCGGCTGGTGCGGCAGAGGTGGCTGGAGCATCCACTTCGCCGCCCCGGAGGAGAGCAACAACAAGACCGTCCATGTGGCAGAATCCCAATGTGTCTGCATCAGTGACGGCCCAGACCCTATGGGACTACAAGAATGCGGTGGACGACTGCGTCATCCAAGTACTGGACCATCTGAGGCCGGGAGACCCTACACTGGAGCGGCGTAAGGGAACCGTCCTATGGTTTTCAGTGGAACGAGGCTCTGGCTTCCTGGTGGATGACGAGGACGGCAAGGAGTGCTTTGTGGGCCACAGGTCAGTGACATGGCCGTACCTGCCCCAACCCCGTCACAACCTGTACGTGGGGGATCAGGTGGAATATACCCCCATGGCAACCCTGAAAGGCCCCTTTGCTACCGGGGTTACCGTATTATCAAAGCCCCTGGAACCTGCATCACCACCAGAAGTTTGGCAGGAGGAACCGCCAGGCTAAGGACGCATGCGCTGCCTACAGGAGTCACCATATGGCACTCTCCATTTCAGGGAGAAGCCACAACCATAGCCGGTGCCTCTGATCCCTGGATTGCCGACACCACCACCACAGTACTTTCAGCTGGGTCAGCTGACGACATCATCGTTTACTTTCCAGTCCACGGTGATCCACATGTACCAACTGCCCTGGAAAATGAAGTGAGCAGCAGCCTGGGGAGCTGGCGCTTCTTCCCTGGGTGCAACCTTGCCTCAACCGCTGCAGCCAGAAGTCCTTACCCCTGCTGTCCTGGCAGGAGAATCCATAAAAGTAAAGGCGCAAGTGGCTGCAGCACTCACCTGCGTGACCACCACCCAGACCTTGTCAAGTCCGACTTCTGGAAGAAGAAGGCAGTGGAGTTCCACCACGGCAGCCAGCTTGGCCTACAGGAGGCAGGAGCGTCCTCTGATCTCATTGAGCAGTAGTTCAAGTGAGGAGGACTTCAGGTCCCTCATCTGAGGAACCCTCAGGCTGAGTGATTTAAATGACACCTCAGGAGGACCTATGGGAGCCACACCATGGACTGCACCTGACAGGTGAGAGCTAGTTGGCACTTTTAGTGTGCTGTGCTGGCTCACTCCTTTGTCTATATGGATATAGGTGCAGTAACCTCGGCTCTTCCCCGGCCGTTATAAGTTAAAAGGGTTAGCATTAGAGATGAGCGAGCATACTCGTCCGAGCTTGGTACTCGTTCGAGCATTAGGGTACTCGTAAGTACTTGCAGCTCGGACGAGTATCTCGCCATACTCGAGGAAATGGCAACTTCCGCATCGTGCTTTTCTGGCGCCTAAAAACACAGCCAATCACAAGCCAGGAGACTCTACAGTACACCCAGCATCACGTGGGGCCCTTACATGTCGATAGCAGGGGTTGGCTGGCCTGATCAGGTGACCCTGGAATATACTACCGACTGGCCGCGGCGCTCGGCTCAGATGCCGTCTGGATGTCGTTAGGGATAGAGCTGCTGCCTTTCAGGGACAGTGTTAGGGCCTGCATTTAGTTGTCTGTTAGGCAGGGATCACCCCACAAAGAACCCAACAGCCCTTCTAAGGCTAGAAGAGCATTTATTTATTTTTTTTTTTGTCACTTGGCTGGCTGGCACTAGTAGTGCAGCTATCGCCATATCTAACCCTGTTTTTTTTTTTTTTTTTCTATCTCAGTGATACAAATCCATTGCACACAGCACTGTGGAACCATTCTGTGTGTCACAGTTCAGCACTGACTCACTCCAATCCATATATACTGTCCAGGTGACACTTTCTGTACGTCACACAATACAACCAAGTCATTTGCTACCAATATCATCTACCGCTTGATCCAGAAAATTCTCTGTGTGACATTTCTCTGGGTCACAGACTAAATAGCCACCGTAACAGGGTCTTAGTCAGTTCTACCCATATTTTCCTGGCAAGTCCACGTTCCCAAAAAAAGAAAAATATAAAAAAAAAAAAA
>ONZH01004390.1:0-75226 GCA_900303285.1 Rhinella marina
GCTGTTGTTTTCCACACATTACGGGGTTGTAGCAGAACGTACAGCAGATGACGGACATGCCTTTCTCCATGTGGTTTAGACTCTTTTTAACCCCTTGCTAGACAAGGCGGAGCGTGGCTTAGAGGAAAAGGACGCGAGTTCCACAGTGCACCTGGGTTTTGGTGTAAAATAAATTGTTTTAAGATAATCCAACAAGGTTAGTTAATCTTCCGATGAGATTGTTGTGTAGCGGTGTGGAAGAAACATAACCTTGCACATCTTGCACATTTATCTCTTCTACATCTCTTCCCCTGGTTGTTTTTTTTTTTGTTTTTTTTTTTTAGAATTCGCTTTTAGACAAGGAACAGTCCGACAACAGCTGGGAAGATGCAGGGAAGTCAAAATCTGTGTGTCTTTCCTGCCTTTCCACTATCTCTGCTTGCTGTTCCTCAGACAACATGCCACACTTTCATGCCCTACTGAGACATGGGCAGCAGCGACGGGTTTTAGCTCAATTACTATCAGTTGATCCATGTTGTTATAGGGGTTGTCCGGCCAGATATATTGATGGTCGATCTTCAGGATAGGTCATCATTATCTGTTCGCCTGGGGTCCGACACCCCCACCGATCAGCTGTATGAAGAGGAGGCGACACTCCATGCAAGTGCCGCTTTTTGGTCGTTACACTGCCTGTCTTCTTGGAATGGCGGTGTAATTACAGGTGCTTACACCATGCCTCGATCCACGGGAGACCCGAAATCGCAGCTCACTTTGAGCTCTGCCACCTCCTCGTCAAACAGCTGATCTGTGGGGGTGCTGGTTGTCATCATTATAACTCGCTGCACAACCCCTTGACGTTTGGTAGACGGGCACAAATAATTTTGTACCAAAGTATTTGCCAAGAATCTCACATTCAAAATGTAGCGTTAGTATCATGTAGATAGTGAAGATGGCATTATTGTATGTACTCATTTTATTGTTTGTGTTTGCAGAGTGCTGTTGCATTTTGTTTGTTGTTTGCAGCCGCAGTGACGTGCACCTGCATACTTGGATGTCAGCGGTTGTCACGATACCAAAATTTTGATTCGATTTCGATACCACGCCGAAATAATAAAACACCCAAAAATCTGTGTGCCCCATCAGACCTCAGATCAGCCCACTCTGCCCCCATCAGACCTCAGATCAGCCCACTCTGCCCCCATCAGACCTCAGATCAGTCCACTCTGCCCCCATCAGACCTCAGATCAGCCCACTCTGCCCCCATCAGACCTCAGATCAGCCACTGTGCCCCCATCAGACCTCAGATCAGCCCATTGTGCCCCATCAGACCTCAGATCAGCCCATTGTGCCCCATCAGACCTCAGATCAGCCCATTGTGTCCCCCAGCAGATCAGCTCAGATCAGCCCACTGTGCCACCATCAGAGACCTCAGATCAGCCCATTGTGCCCCCATCAGACCTCAGATCAGCCCATTGTGCCCCCATCAAGACCTCAGATCAGCCCATTGTGCCCCCATCAGACTCAGATCAGCCACTGTGCCCCCATCAGACCTCAGATCAGCCCACTGTGCCCCCCATCAGACCTCAATCAGCCCACTGTGCCCCCCATCAGACCTCAGATCAGGCCCACTGTGCCCCCATCAGACCTCAGATCAGCCCACTGTGCCCCCATCAGACCTCAGATCAGCCCACTGTGCCCCCATCAGACCTCAGATCAGCCCACTGTGCCCCATCAGACCTCAGATCACCCACTGTGCCCCATCAGACCTCAGATCAGCCCACTGTGCCCCCCATTCAGACCCTCAGATCAGCCCACTGTGCCCCCATCAGACCTCAGATCAGCCCACTGTGCCCCCATCAGACCTCAGATCAGCCCACTGTGCCCCCATCAGACCTCAGATCAGCCCACTGTGCCCCCATCAGACCTCAGATCAGCCCACTGTGCCCCCATCAGACCTCAGCTCAGCCCACTGTGCCCCCATCAGACCTCAGATCAGCCCACTGTGCCCCCATCAGACCTCAAGATCAGCCCACTGTTGCCCCCATCAGACCTCAGATCAGCCCACTGTTCCCCATCAGACCTCAGATCAGCCCATTGTTTCCCCCATCAGACCTCAGATCAGCCCACTATGGCCCATCAGACCTCAGATCAGCCCACTGTGCCCCCATCAGACTTCAGATCAGCCCACTGTTCCCCGGTCGTCAGACCTCAGATCAGCCCATTGTTCCCCCATCAGACCTCAGATCAGCCCACTCTGCCCATATTAGAATAAAATAAAAAAACTCTCTTACCTCTCTTGTGCCGCGGCTCTGCTCCTGGTTCAGAGCTCCTGTGTCTTCTCCTCCCGGAGATAGGTCAGAGTGTGCACACTACGTCCTGATGCTGTACGCAGTCAGTACAGTGCAGCGCGGGCAGAGAAGACAGAGGAGCGGAGCTGCGGCGCAGGAGAGGTAAGAGAGTTTTTTATTTTATCTGCCAAAGGTATGGCAAAAGAGCCAATCCTGGTACCGAATCGATACTGGTATAAAAGTATTGATTCAGTATCGAAATATCGATACCTGCGACAACCCTAGTGCTGACTGACCCCCAGTTTTTCTTGCAGTTTGGGTGGAGGCGTGGCTGACTCCACCACTTCGGTCGTGGACTCCTAACTAACCTGTTTGCCTTACAGGCTGATTTTAATTAGTGCTAGCATAAGTCCCCTTTCACAGGACAGTATTTTTTGCGGGCTCCGATCCGCATTTTTCACATGAAAAATGCGGACTCATTCATTTCTATGGGTCCGCAAAAAATACTGAGAGCATACAGTGTGCTGTCTGCACCCGTATGCCCGTTCCGTAGCCCCGCAAAAAAGATAGAACCTGTCCTATTCTTGTCCGCAAAACGGACAAGGATAGGCATTGTTACAATGGATCCACAAAAAAAACGGATGCCATACGGACCGCAAAACACAACGTTCGTGTGTGTGAGAGGCCTAAAGCTGTGTCCTTCTCTCCTTGTAAGATGGACCACAGAGTGGGCTCAGCATTGTGTGGAGCCTACATTCCCTGAGCATAACAGAGGTCAGTGTGGCACCAAGGAGGTATCATCGTGTGGGCTCAGCATGCATGTGGAGCCTGCATTCCCTGAATCAGTGGAGGCCATTTTTGGCACCATATGTGGTACAATATAATGTCGGCTTAGCATGCATGTGGAGCCTGCATCCTCTGTTGTTAATGGAGGCTGCAATGGCACCCAGTGAATATGTGTTAGGTTCATGTCTTAAAGAGATCGCCTTGACGTTTGGTAGACGGGCACAGATAATTTTGTACAAAAGTATTTGCCAGGAATCTCACATTTAGGCTTCATTCACACGACCGTATTTTGTTTCCGTGTCCGTTCCGTTTTTTTTGCGGACCGTATGTGGAACCATTCATTTCAATGGGTCCGCAAAAAAAACGGAAGGTACTCCGTTTGCATTCCGTTTCCGTATGTCCGCATTTCCGTTCCGCAAAAAAGATAGAACATGTCCTATTCTTGTTCGTTGTGCTGACAAGGATAGGCATTGCTACAATGGATCCGCAAAAAAAACGGACACGGATGCCATACGGAACGTCATCCGTTTTTTTTGCGGATCCGCAATTTGCGGACCGCAAAACACATACGGTCGTGTGAATGAAGCCTTACAATGTAGCGCTAGTATTGTGTAGTAGTACTGTGATGCAGTATTATATGTACTCATTTTATTGTTTGAGTTTGAAGAGTGCTGTGGCATTTTGTTTGTTTGCTGCACAACCCCTGTAACCCCTTCTGCGAGTTTGAGTTTTTTTTTGGTAAAAAATTCCAAATGGGATGGAATTGTAAAAAAAAAAAAGAATTCAACGATTTTGCTAGAGTTTTATATTTTGATTTTTTACACTGTTTCCTACGTGGTAAAACCTGTTATATTTATTCTCCGGGTCACTGCGATACCACATTTGTATATTTTTTTTCTTGCGCTTTAATATTTTTTTTATAAAACTATTTTTCTTTTTCTTTTTTAATTTTTAATGATCTGTGTGTTGGCTCATTTTGTCCAGGACGATCTTTACACTTTTCATTGATGCCACTGTGAGGACAACCTCTTTAACACATAGCGCCCGCTCGCATGTGCGGCGGGCATCACGGCAAGCAGAAACTTGTGGGTACTTACCGCCATTGGCAATTTCCTCTTCAGCAATTAGATGCCGTGATCACATGAGATCACGGCATCTAGTAGCGCAAAAACCCGGAAGCGAACGCGCGTGGCCAGTCGGGGTGTCTGTACACGATCTGAAAGCTGTAAACCTCGCGGATGAGGTTTACAGTTTTCAAAGTGCAATTCTTATTCTGGCCACTAGATGGCAGGCCAGGATAAGAAATGAGCAAATTCCTTTTTTTAATTCAATATTAAAAACCCCTAATTGCTCATAAAAAAAAATAAAAAACACAATCTATTTGCTCATATTTGAGCTTTAAAATAATCACAAAAATGTTTTAAAAAATGTTAAATATATAAAAAATATAAAAGTTTAAATCACCCCCTTTCCGTATAATAAAAAAATAAATACATAAATAACAATAAATATAGACATCATGGGTACCACCGTGACCGAAAATGCCCGTACTTTTAAAATATAAAAAAAAATTCCAATACGGCGAATTGTGTGGCAGAAAAAAGCATTAAAATGGCAATTCGCTGTTTTTTGTCACTTTTTTTTTCTAAAAAAAATTTAATAAAAAGTGATGAAAAAGTCATACACACCCCAGAATGGTATCAATAAAAACTTCAGATCGCCCAGCAAAAAATGAGCCCCCATACAGCTCCGTACACATAAATACCAAAAAGTTATAGGGACAAATATATGACAAAAAAAAAAGTCCAACTTTATAATTATTTTATCACTATCAAAACGCAGGAAAAACTATACATATTAGGTATCGCCGGATTCGTACTGACCAGTAGAATGAAAGCAACTGGTCAATTTTAATGAACATCGAACGCTGTAAATAAAAAAAACCCGTAGAACTGTAGTGGAATAGCTGTTTTTTTGTTTTTTTTTTTTTGTTTTTTTTTTGCAATTTCACCCTATTTGGAATTTGTTTTCCTGCTTCCCACTACACCATATGCAATATTAAATGGTAGCGTTGGAAAGTACAACTTGTCCTGCAAAAAACAAGCCCTCATACAGCTATGTGAACAGAAAAATAAAACAGTTATGGCTGTATGAAGGCAGGGAGCGCAAAACGAAAATGCCGAAATAACCGAAAAAACCTCCGGTACCGAAAGGGTTAAGGAAGTCTTAAAAGAGACCCTTTCACACGAGCGTGACGGATTAGGTCTGGATGCGTTTGCGTTCAGGAAAACTCGCACCATTTTACAAGCAAGTTCATTCAGTTTTGTCTGCGATTGCATTCAGTTATTTCCGCGCGGGTGCGGTGCGTTTTGATGCGTTTTTCACGCGCGTCATAAAAAACGAATGTTTACAAACAACATCTCTTAGCAACCATCGGTGAAAAACGCACCCAATCCGTGTGGAAAACTCGCTCGTGTGAAAGGGGCCTAAAGGTCCAAGGGGTCATGAGCCTTACTCTGCAGAATAGTGGATAATTCCTTTAAGACTCGCATTATTGGCATTTAGCTGACAGCACATTTCAGGGTCGTACAGACTGTTCAGGAGGTGCCGCTCAGGGATGACCACTTGGCCCTTGTATAATAAGGATGTGACTAATTGTGTGTTTTAGGGTCAGACGATAGAAGATATCCCGAAAGACGTCCTGACGGACTGCGCACAGCTGGTGAAGGCCAACAGCATCCAAGGTACCCCCTTATGTCTAAAGTGTTAAAGGGGTCGTCCAGGATTTTACTATTGGTGGGCAGTGCTCAGAATAGGCCGTGCTTATCAGTGCAGAGGGGGTCCGACACCAAAGCCAGTCTGCTGTTACCAGGGAGCTCTGGCTCCATCCGTTAGGTAGTTCTGGCTGATCCACGGGGAGGTCGGACTTCTGCCCTCAGTAGTCAAAACCGCTCCAGCAGTGGGAAAAGTAGCTACCTAGAGGGGGGAGGAGAGCTGCTTTAGATGCTGCTACCTCCTGAATGGTAGCAGCTAGAAAGATGCAACTGGTATTGTTTGAAAGCCGACATTCAAGGCTTTCAGACAATACCATGAATGACAGCAATATGTTCAGGACAGAGAAACATATCACTGATAGAAATCGGGATGCTGTGAAAGTAAAAACTTGCGATTATTCCCGACTTGATTTCTAACAGTGATTCCTCCTCTGTTGCTTGGACTTTAGCTGTTTGAAAAGCCTGGACTGTCAGCTTTCAGACAAGACCAATTATATATTTCTAACTTCTACCATTGAGGAGATATCACCATGTAAAGCAGCCCTCCCTCCTCCAGTCAGCTACTTTTCACACTGCCCGAGCTGGACTCGGGCAAAACAGTGAGTGGTTAATCCACATTCCACGTCATTCGCTGTGCGTTGACTTGAGGTGACGTCTGTGCAGTCGTATCGGCTAACCCGCTGATTACTTCTCCGATTGAAGAGTTAGTCACTCACTGCCCTGACAGGACGCCTCCGCCAGGGTCAGGAAGTGTTGTCACAGTCTCCTCCTCGCTTGATTATGTTTTCTCTCTGGGAACAGTTTTGACGGCTCCTCAGTAGAATATAGGAACCTTACGTTTTGCTGTTAGCGCCATTCTAATACCTGCTGTCCCCCTGAAGTGCCGGTAACGGTCCTTTGAGGACTGCAGAAGGTAAAATTACGAGCATATACTCACATGCTACTCCCCGCTGCTTTCCCGTCCTCCTCGCCGTCGTTTGTAAAGAGCTGCAGCAGTGACGTAGAGGTATACGGCTCCCGACCGCTGCGGCCAATCTCCGGCCTCGGCTTTCTTGTGCCTTATACCGCTGAGGCCAGCGATTGACCTATGTGAGTACAGGCTCATTATTTTATAACATTTAGGGGCCATTCACACGACCATGTGAACGGGTCCGCATCTATTCCGCAATTCCCATTCACTTCAATGGGCGGCTTGCGTTCTTGCCGAGCCACGGCTCTGCAAGAAAATATAGAACTTGTCCGGCGATGTGTGTTCCGCAAATTGCGAAACACACACACCGTTCAGCCTCCGTGGTATTGCAGACCCGCAATATCACGGCCGTCTAAACGGCCCCTAAGTGTCTTCTGGGCAAGGTCCCCTTTCGCTTTTCTCTTCATGTAACTAGTATACCCCTTTAACCCGGGACTGCGTGACACCTTAATGAGACGGACCGCGTGTCCATGGAAGAGTCATGTGACTCCTGGCTTTTCTGAATGAGGCCCATAGGAGTGAGGAGCCATTTAGGGGGTCACACTCTGATGATGTCATGTTGGTGGGCGCCGATGATGACTTGATGTTCTGGAAAAGCCATAATGTCTTTTTCTTCTTCTTCCTCCAGGCTGCAAAATGAACAATATCAACGTCGTATACACACCGTGGGCTAATCTGCGCAAAACCGGAGACATGGACGTCGGTCAGATTGGATTTCACCGGCAGAAAGATGTAATTTCTTCCGAATTTAATGTGGTGCAGACTTTGGCAGGCTCCACGCGTTTCAGCCATGTTCAGTAACCTGGGCAGATCCTCCTCCTCGCTGTGTGTAGTGACTGGAGCTGCTCAAAGCACGGCCCTAAGAGCTCACAGGAAACATGGATTCCTTAGGGAGGAAGATGGTGATTCGACTGTGAAGATGTACAGAGCGCAGCAGGGAGGCAGTATCAGGGCAGGTTAACCACCTAACTGTTCTGCCCGAGTCCAGCTCGGGCAGTGTGAAAAGTAGCTAACTGGAGGGGGGGAAAGCTGCTTTACATGGTGATATCTCCTCAATGGTAGCAGCTAGAAACATGCAACTGGTCTTGTTTGAAAGCTGACAGGCTTTCATAGAAGACACCTAAACTCCAAGCAACAGAGGAGAAATCTCTGTTAGAAATCAAGTCGTGAATAATCGCGGGTTAAACCTGTTTTTACTTGCACTTTTAGCTGCATTTACAGCATCCCGATTTCTATCAGTGATATCTTCCCCTGTCCTGAACATATTGTTGTTGTTCTGGTATTGTCTGAAAGCCTGGTATGTCGGCTTTCAAACAAGACCAGTTGCATGTTTTTTTAACTGTTACCATTCAGGAGGTAGCAGCATCTAAAGCAGCCCTCCTCCCCCCTTCCAGTTAGCTACTTTTACCACTACTGGAGTTGGGCAAAACAGTTGAAGGGGGTTAAAGGGGTTGTCCAGGACTAGAAAAACATGGCTGCTTTCTCCTAGAAATAGCGCCGTACTCCTCGCCATTGGTTGTGTGAAGCTCAACCACATTCATTTCAATGAAACTGAGCTGCAATAGCGGACACCACCCATGGACGGGGGCGGGGCTCCGCCTGGAAGAAAGCATCCATTAGTTTTCCCTAACCCCGGGAACCCCCTTTAAAAGTGACTGCTGCACATTGACTTACGCCACCTTGTGCATTCAAGAAGGGTTCGGTGCACTAATCAGATGGGTGGTCTTAGAGGCTTGTCAGGTCATTGTGTCTTCCGATTGGCACTAGAGCTCCTTGTGTTGAAATCTTCCTTTCCAAGACCCTAGATCATTTTAACTCCTGATTGGCCAGTACAAAGAGCGACAGGAATATTTCAAGTTGTGGGAAACCTTTTTACATGTATACTGCAATGTGTCCAGCAGATGGCGCTGGGCATCCACCACGTGAATGCAGCAGTGTGAGAGACCGCACCTTCACTGTTGGGGTCCCTTCACACCACCGTATTTTCGGTCCTCATCTGATCCGTGTGCTGTCCACATCTATGTCCGTAAAAAGTTAGAGCATATCCTATCGTCTGTTTTGCGGGCACAAATAGGCATTTGGTGGAAGGTGCGGGACCACAAAACGGTTCGGGTGGTGTGAATGGACCCTGATCCATTAATACATGAGGGTCTCGCCAGTTCTGCACTCAGACCGTCCTAGCGCAGACTGACCACTTTACATTTTAGGTTATGGACCCCTTGGACGGCTGGAGCCACGTTCCCTGACCGGTGCTGCTGGGTTAGCGGTAGTAATTACACACAGTGACAGACCTCTTCAGGGTAGAGGAGTCTAGCGCTAGTTCCGCCCCCGGTGCACTGCACTGCTGGTCTGATCTGCAGGAGCCGGCCCCAGTTTACAAGCGCAAATTAGACCAAACCCTCAAACTGAAAATGACCAGCCATGAGGACATCCGGGAAACGCTGGAGAGTAGAAGCTGATAAATGTGACGCCAGCACCTGCACCATTTTTAGCTTCCGCCTCTGAGATGCCAAAGGCCATTATGAAGTTTTAAAGGTTATGCTCTCACTTCATGTAAAATGAGAAACAAAGCAACTTTGCTATGGGTGTTAAAGGGGTTGTCTCATTTCTGTGACTAGCATGTGGAGAAAGTTAATACAAGGCACTTACTAATGTATTGTGATTGTCCATATTGCTTCCTTTTCTGGTTGGGTCAATTTTTCCATCACATGGACAATCACAATACATAGTAACATAGTTTATAAGGCCGAAGAAAGCCCTCTGTCCATCCAGTTCGACCTGTTTTCCTACAAGTTGATCCGGAGGAAGGCAAAAAACCCCTGTGAGGTAGAAGCCAATTTTCCTCACTTTAGGGAAAAAAATTCCTTCCCGACTCCAATCAGACATCAGAATTACTCCCTGGATCAACGACCCCTCTCTAGTAACTATAACCTGTAATATTATTACCTCCAGAAATACATCCAGGCCCCTCCTGATCTCTTATAGTGAACTTACCATCACCACCTCCTCAGGCAGAGAGTTCCATAGTCTCACTGCTCTTACCGTAAAGAATCCTCTTCTATGTTTATGTACAAACCTTCTTTCCTCCAGACGCAGAGGATGTCCCCTCGTCACAGTCACAGTCCTGGGGATAAATAGATGATGGGAGAGATCTCTGTACTGACCCCTGATATATTTATACATAGTTATTACATCTCCCCTCAGTCGTCTTTTTTCTAAAGTGAATAACCCTAATTTTGATAATCTTTCTGGGTACTGTAGTCCACCCATTCCAGTTATTACTTTAGTTGCCCTCCTCTGAACCCTCTCCAGCTCTGCTATGTCTGCCTTGTTCACAGGAGCCCAGAACTGTACACAGTATTCCATGTGTGGTCTGACTAGTGATTTGTAAAGTGGCAGGACTATGTTCTCATCACCGCCATCTATGCCTCTTTTGATGAAACCCATTATTTTATTGGCCTTGGCAGCAGCTGTCTGGCACTGGTTTCTACAGCTTAGTTTGCTGTTCACTAAAATTCCTAGGTCCTTTTCCATGTCAGAGTTACCCAATGCTTTACCATTTAGTATGTACTGGTGACTTGCATTATTCCTTCCCATATGCATAACCTTACATTTGTCAGTGTTAAACCTCATCTGCCACTTCTCTGTCCAAGCCTCCAGTCTATCCAGATCCATCTGTAGCAGTGTACTGTCCTCTTCTGTGTTAATTACTTTACACAGTTTAGTGTCATCTGCAAAAAATTATATTTTACTGTGCAAGCTTTCTACAAGATCATTAATAAATATATTGAAGAGAATAGGGCCCAATACTGACCCCTGTGGTACCCCACTAGTTACAGTGACCCAATCTGAGTATGTACCATTAAGGCCTCTCACACACGACCGTGTTTCACGGCCCGATACGGGCCGTGAAAGCCCGGCCTGTGCTCCCCCAGAGGACGGGAGCGCACGGCGTCATTGGTTGCTATGACGCCGTGCGCTTCCTGAGGCAGCCGCCGTACAGTGAAACACTGTATACGAGCGTGTACAGTGTTTCACTGTACAGCGGCGGCCTCAGGAAGCGCACGGCGTCATAGCAACCAATGACGCCGTGCGCTCCCGTCCTCTGGGGGAGCACAGGCCGGGCTTTCACAGCCCGTATCGGGCCGTGAAACACGGTCGTGTGTGAGAGGCCTAATAACCACCCTCTGTTTTCTATCACTGAGCCAGTTACTTACCCACATATAGACATTTTCTCCCAGGCCAAGCATTCTCATTTTATATACTAACCTTTTATGTGGTACAGTGTCAAATTCTTTGGAGAAGTCCAGATATACGACATCCATTGATTCCCCGCGGTCCATTCTAGAACTTACCTCCTCATAGAAACTGATTAAATTGGTTTGACATGACCGATCCCTCAGGAAGCCATGCTGATATGGAGTTATTTGCTTATTGTCATTGCGGTACTCCAAGATAGCGTCTCTTAGAAAATCCTCAAACAGTTTACCCAGAACAGATGTTAAACTTACCGGCCTATAGTTCCCGGGCTCTGTTTTTGGACCCTTTTTGAATATTGGCACCACATTTGCTATGCGCCAATCCTGTGGAACACTCCCCGTCAGTATAGAGTCCTTAAATATCAGAAATAAGGGTCTGGCGATGACATTACTTAATTCTCTTAGGATACAGGGGTGTATGCCATCCGGTCCTGGTGATTTGTCTATTTTAATCTTTTTAAGACGCAGCTCTACTTCTTCCTGGGTCAGACAGGGCATTTTTAATGGGGAATTTACTTTTATATTCTGCATTTCATCTGACAGTTTATTTTCCTCAGTGAATACAGTGGAGAAAAAGATATTTAGTAGCTTTGCTTTCTCCTCATCGCTCTCTGCAACTCCCCCCTCATTACTCTGTAAGGGGCCGACACCTTCAGGTTTATACTTTTTACCATTTATATAATTAAAGAACATTTTAGGGTTAGTTTTACTCTCTTTGGCGATTAATCTCTCGGTCTCTAGTTTGGCTGCTTTTATTTGTCTTTTACATATTCTATTTTTTTCCTTATAG
This sequence comes from Rhinella marina, assembly GCA_900303285.1. Classification (NCBI taxonomy): domain Eukaryota; kingdom Metazoa; phylum Chordata; class Amphibia; order Anura; family Bufonidae; genus Rhinella; species Rhinella marina. The sequence continues at coordinate 11,847 of ONZH01004390.1, forward strand.
TTTTTCAATGCTTTCTCGCTCCCCTCCTGTTTTAGTGATTTAAATGCTTTCTGTTTGTCATTTATTGCTTTCTTTACAGTTCTGTTTATCCACATTGGTTTTTTCTTGTTTCTTATCATTTTATTCCCATAAGGTATGTACCTCTCACAATTAGATATTAGGATGCTTTTAAAAATATCCCATTTTGTGGCTGTATTTTTATTAGGAATGTTTTTTTTTTTTTTGGTTTTTTTTAATGCCATTTGCTGAAGTGAGACAGCCCCTATAGCTACAGATTTGCTACTGTTTTGTGTTTACAGCTCCTATGCAGACTGCGTCTCCATGGTAACAGACTACAAACAAACTCTGTGTAGTCTGAGCCTGCAGTCATATTTCCTTCTTTCTGTCCTCTACAAATTAATGTTGGCACAAAGTAGGGAACACATGGAAGAATGTCAATTTGTAGTCTGTTACCACGGAGATGCACAGTCTATAGTATTAAAACTATAGAAAATTTGCTTGTGAAGGTGACATTTACAGTTTAAAGGGGTTGTCCCAGTGTAGTGGGTAAGTACACATTAGGTACCAAGAATGGGGGTCTTTTATTTTACCCTATATGTATGGAGCTGAGGTTGAGCATGCTTGTGGGACTGCGATGTACAGATCCTGGCTATCTGCAGACCTGCGGAGAATGATTGATGCTGTATCACACATGCTCATCCTCCGCTCCTGTCATACACTGATCTTGGGTCCCTCATAGTCCGGCCATGTTCCCATTGATCTGTGGATAGGGGATAAGGATTTCATAGACCTCACTCCTTGTCCGTTCCAGGTGAAAAGTATAAACGTCGAGAAGAAAGCCAACGAGATCCTCAATCGGCTGGAGAAAACAAAAGTCGAGCGCTTCCCTGACCTGGCGGCGGAGAAGGAATCTCGAGACCGGGAAGAGAGGAACGAGAAGAAGGCTCAGATCCAGGAGGTTAAGAAGAAAGAGAAGGACGAAGTGAAGAAGAAGAAAGAGATGGAAGAGCTCAGGTGACGTGACCACCAGGGTGATGAATCTAGTAATGAGCGCCTCCCCCGTGGAGCTGTGAGGTGAAAGGGGGATGATAGATGTTACTCTACACCTCCTAGACTTTCCTGGTGTTCGGGCCGGGTCCGTCCGCTGGGGATCGTGTCATACTACTAATGGCGGAGCAATGAGCAGGGGAGCGCAGCGTGATGAGTGTGACTGGTGTTCTGGAAGAGGTCACAGTCATAAACCAAATGAAGTTATTACAGGCCCAGTCAAATCAAAGGGGCGTCCAGTCTGAGTGCGCTAAAGCTTAACCCCTTCCTGCACCTTCAGAGGACCTAGCGTGCCTTCACCTACTACCATAAGCGACTGGGTACAGCCGCTGTGCCCGTACGATCACTGGTGTAATACTCAGCCACCCGTTACCTCAGCTGTAGAACTGTGAAGCGCGTGGGTCATAACCTGTCTGATCACTGCTGGGATCCTAGCCAGTCATAAGAACCCCTAGCCAGATCCCCGACTCCCCATGTGAGTGGAGCGGTAGTGCACGTGTGACCCCCACAACATTCGCTTTTAAAGGGGTATTCCCATCTCAGACAATGGGGGCATATCGCTAGGATATGCCCCCATTGTCTTATAGGTGCGGGTCCCACCTCTAGGACCTGCACCTATATCGAGAACTGGGCCCCAAAAAGAGGAGGGTGGCTCACTGCGCATGTGCAGCTGCCTTCCATTCATTTCTATGGGGCCGACGAAAACAGCCGGGGTCCTCCAGGCGTAGTGCTCCCTGCTTTGTTCTCGATAGAGGTGCGGGTCCCAGAGGAGGGACCCGCACCTGTAAGAAAAGGGGGCATATCCTAGCGATATGCCCCCATTGTCTAAGATGCGAATACCCCTTTAAAGGGGTTCTCCAAGTTATATATATTGATGACCTATCCTCAGGATAGGTCATCAATATCAGATTGGCGGGGGTCCGACACCCGGCACCCCCGCCGATCAGCTGTTTGAAGAGGAGGCACGCCCCGTATCACTGTTTACATGCTGGCCGACACGGAGGTAGTGGTGAGTAGGTGTAATTACACCTCACCGCCCCATTCATTTCTATGGGAAGGATCGCTCCCATAGACTTGTATAGGAACCAGCCGTCCCATTGAAATGAATGGGGCAGTGACCCCTTTAAGTGTTGTTTCCCTGCAGCGCCCCCACAGGAGAAGTGAAGCACTGCACAGTTCCCATGGAAAGCAGTGGGCTGTTAGTGTAATGCCTGGACAGAGTGGAAGCTCCATTCAGCTGCTCTTTCCGGATAAATGCCAACTTTTGGCCGGACAAAAACTGTCGCCTGCATTGGTTCTTGTCCAGCGGGAAGCCGCCACTTATGCCTGAAAGTGGCCACATCCCATTATAGTCGTTGTGGTCCGCCTGTGAGCTGCTGGATCTGGCGTATCCACCTGGGTGTAATGGGGTCTCAGCTCTGGATGTGACTGGAGTAGAGAACATGTCACTGATGAGCAGGAGGATATGGGACCATAGTGGAGGGACCGTCACTAGACCAGCAGCAACTGATCATATTCTCTGTACCATTCTGTGTAGTCTCGGAGAGAAGATGGAGGTAGTAGTCACCTGATGGTTGTCATGAATAACATCCAGCAGGGTGTAGTGTTACATCTGCTGTATACATCCCTGTCCGTTATATACTCCCTGTATACATCCCTGTACGTTATATACTCCCCGTATACATCCCTGTACGTTATATACTCCCCGTATGCATCCCTGTACGTTATATACTCCCCATATGCATCCCTGTCCGTTATATACTCCCCGTATACATCCCTGTCCATTATAGACTCCCCGTATACATCCCTGTACATTATATACTCCCCGTATACATCCCTGTACATTATATACTCCCCGTATACATCCCTGTATATTATATACTCCCCGTATACATCCCTGTACATTATATACTCCCCGTATACATCCCTGTACATTATATACTCCCCGTATACATCCCTGTACGTTATATACTCCCCGTATACATCCCTGTCCGTTATATACTCCCCGTATACATCCCTGTACGTTATATACTCCCCGTATACATCCCTGTCCATTATATACTCCCCGTATACATCCCTGTACATTATATACTCCCCGTATACATCCCTGTACATTATATACTCCCCGTATACATCCCTGTATATTATATACTCCCCGTATACATCCCTGTACATTATATACTCCCTGTATACATCCCTGTACATTACATACTCCCCGTATACATCCCTGTACGTTCTATACTCCCCATATACATCCCTGTACGTTACATACTCCCCGTATACATCCCTGTACGTTCTATACTCCCTGTATACATCCCTGTACGTTATATACTCCCCGTATACATCCCTGTACGTTCTATACTCCCTGTATACATCCCTGTACGTTCTATACTCCCTGTATACATCCCTGTACGTTCTATACTCCCTGTATACATCCCTGTACGTTCTATACTCCCCGTATACATCCCTGTACGTTCTATACTCCCCGTATACATCCCTGTACATTATATACTCCCTGTATACATCCCTGTACGTTATATACTCCCCGTATACATCCCTGTACGTTATATACTCCCTGTATACATCCCTGTACGTTATATACTCCCCGTATACATCCCTGTACATTATATACTCCCCGTATACATCCCTGTACATTATATACTCCCTGTATACATCCCTGTACGTTATATACTCCCCGTATACATCCCTGTACATTATATACTCCCTGTATACATCCCTGTACATTACATACTCCCCGTATACATCCCTGTCCATTATATACTCCCTGTATACATCCCTGTACATTATATACTCCCTGTATACATCCCTGTACGTTATATACTCCCTGTATACATCCCTGTACGTTATATACTCCCTGTATACATCCCTGTACATTACATACTCCCCGTATACATCCCTGTCCATTATATACTCCCTGTATACATCCCTGTACATTACATACTCCCCGTATACATCCCTGTCCATTATATACTCCCTGTATACATCCCTGTACATTATATACTCCCCGTATACATCCTGTACATTATATACTCCCTGTATACATCCCTGTACGTTATATACTCCCCGTATACATCCCTGTACGTTCTATACTCCCTGTATACATCCCTGTACGTTCTATACTCCCCGTATACATCCCTGTACGTTCTATACTCCCTGTATACATCCCTGTACGTTCTATACTCCCTGTATACATCCCTGTACATTATATACTCCCCGTATACATCCCTGTACATTATATACTCCCTGTATACATCCCTGTACGTTATATACTCCCCGTATACATCCCTGTACATTATATACTCCCTGTATACATCCCTGTACGTTATATACTCCCCGTATACATCCCTGTACGTTATATACTCCCCGTATACATCCCTGTACGTTATATACTCCCTGTATACATCCCTGTACGTTATATACTCCCCGTATACATCCCTGTACATTATATACTCCCTGTATACATCCCTGTACGTTATATACTCCCCGTATACATCCCTGTACGTTATATACTCCCCGTATACATCCCTGTCCATTATATACTCCCCGTATACATCCCTGTATGTTATATGCTCCCCGTATACATCCCTGTCCGTTATATACTCCCCGTATACATCCCTGTATGTTATATGCTCCCCGTATATAACTCCTGTGTACTGTTACCTGCACATTATACACCTGCACATTATACACCTGCACATTATACACCTGTACATTATATGCTCCCCGTATAGAACTCCTGTGTACTGTTACCTGTACATTATACACCTGTACATTATACACCTGTACATTATACACCTGCACATTATACACCTGCACATTATACGCTCCCCGTATAGAACTCCTGTGTACTGTTACCTGCACATTATACACCTGTACATTATACACACCTGTACATTATACACCTGTACATTATACGCTCCCCGTATATAACTCCTGTGTACTGTTACCTGCACATTATACACCTGTACATTATACACACCTGTACATTATACACCTGTACATTATACACCTGTACATTATACGCTCCCCGTATATAACTCCTGTGTACTGTTACCTGTACATTATACACACCTGTACATTATACACCTGCACATTATACACCTGTACATTATACACACCTGTACATTATACACCTGTACATTATACACCTGTACATTATACGCTCCCCGTATATAACTCCTGTGTACTGTTACCTGTACATTATACACACCTGTACATTATACACCTGCACATTATACACCTGCACATTATACACCTGCACATTATACACCTGCACATTATACACCTGCACATTATACACCTGCACATTATACGCTCCCCGTATATAACTCCTGTGTACTGTTACCTGTACATTATACACACCCGTACATTGTATACTCCCCGTATATAACTCCTGTGCACTGTTACCTGTACATTATACACCTGTATGCTCACACTATGTATTTTCTGTCACCAGGAATTACACCTCATTGATGAAAACAGAGAACATGTCCACCAATCAGGTAGGTCGTGGAACTTTCTAATAGACATTCCATTCATGAAGATCTCCGCTTGCTGCCAGTGAATGGCAATCTTCATGTTGCCATCCAAAGTCTGAGGCCCCCTCGTCATCTCTTCCTGCTCACACAGCGTCTTGGCTTGTTACAGTGTGAGAGTTATTAGTCAGGAGTCTCTGGGCCTGTGGCTGGAGGATTGCGTAGGCTGATACACTGTAACGTGTACTTCAGCTCTGTAACGTGGCTTCATCATGTCTATAAATAACTTAAGATACTCTAATTGGAGCATGCCTGTGGTCTCCACCCCACTGTCCATCATTAGTTCCGCTCCTGTTTGTATTGTCCCCGACAGATCGCGCATTTCTTCTTCCCATTCCTCTTCTTCTTGGTCAAACCCAGTTTGCTATGCCCCGCCCCCGAGGATCCTGTTTTCTTTACTACCCTACTACAGTACACCATGTTAACGTTAAACAGTTATCAGTCTGCTAAAATTCTGATGGTATTTGGTCTTCCCACAGGACGGCAACGACTCCGACGACTTCATGTAAAGCCGACAGCGCCAGTGGTGGCAGATATATGGACTATTTCACATTGGTCTGGGGGACCGTCTACTCAATGCCAAAATAAAGAGAGCCTCTGCATTCAGTACCTGCTTTACTGCTCCAGCCTGACTCTATAGATCCCTCCAGGGCGGGAGGGTTTGGCTGGGCAGGTGCCATCTTCATGTATCATGGAGAGCGTTGGGGGTGGAGGAGTCTCTTAAGACGAGGGGTTTGTCCTATATGTATGATGGGATCTGGCAGGCTCCATCAGACCGCCCCTGCCCATAGCCTCCAGAGATTCCATATACCCTCATGTGACTTCATAAGACGTCCACTGCCACAAGTGATGAACTCGACCGCCCGTTAGCAGCTGCCGGAAGCGAGACTTTAGCGATTTTCATCTTCTCGACAGCTGTTGGACATCTCAGAAAGTGAAATCTTATTTTTGTTTAGATGTCTCTTCTGATGTCTACAGTCTTATTTTTGGTTGGTCGCTGACGGTATCGGCCTCTTCTTGCTGCACGTCTCGATTCGGATGCATGGAACGAGCAAGTTGGCAAATAAAGCTCTGACCTTAGAACGGGTCGCTTCTCTGTATGACTGCTGAGGTGTCCACTGTGCACTCGCCTACAGAACTTACCTGTATTCAGGACAGGGGAATGGAGGAACATAATGACCCTGGTGGTCCAGAGGGAGTTCTGGTCACAGGTGTCCAGTAGGAGGCGCCGTGACTTATATATTTTCTGATTATCCATTGAGTTGAGTAGGTCACATTTAGGGGGTCTAGAGAATAGGTTATGTAGAAATACATAGATGGTTTTATTCCCCAAGACTAGTGGCTCTTCCGGCAGGGACCATCTGTAACCGGCACTGCTGGAAGCTACACGGATGCCATCTGGCATTAAAGTGACTGCAGTAAGGGTACAGATGGCTGTTAACCAGTTAACGTAGCGTAACTGCCTGCCGGATCTCCTAAACGCTAAATTATATTGCCTTCTGTTCTATGGCATGGGTGCAAAGATGCTTCTATTCTTGTGTTAACTGTTTTCAGGTGGTTCAGAGAGTCTACTGTCCCTGGTATCTAGTGGTTGGCTGCTGTTGCAGCTGCTGGGCCACATTGTCCCTGTCCACTTGTAGCTTTAGGAGCCAGTCTTGCTTTAGACAAGTGGCCACTATTACTTTGCAAGAGAGGGAACAGACCTGGAGCAGAAAGGCTGCAGATCCGGCTGCAGTTTTCTTGTCATGGTCCCACTTCTGGACGTGACTGCCTGCAACATCCATACCTAGCCTCATCTATGAATCTCTGCGGGATTTCAGTCTGATAAAATAATGAAAATCAGACATCATATAGGACATGACAACCTCTTTCTAACAAAGCTAGAACCAGCCCTGTACCTCACATGGGTCCAGAGATCACCTCATTCATTGCTCTACTAGATTTATATCAAGCTGATAGCTAGGGGAGTGTCTTTTCTGCTGCAGCTCAGGGGGCGTGTCTCAGCTTTCCCTATCACAGCTCAAGGGGCGTGTCTCTGCTCTCCCTATCACAGCTCAGGAGGCATGTCTCTGCTCTCCCTATCACAGCTCAGGGGGCGTGTCTCAGCTCTCCCTATCACAGCTCAGGAGGCGAGTCTCAGCTCTCCCTATCACAGCTCAGGAGGTGTGTCTCTGCTCTCCCTATCATAGCTCAGGGGGCGTGTCTCTGCTCTCCCTATCACAGCTCAGGGGGCGTGTCTCTGCTCTCCCTATCACAGCTCAGGGGGCGTGTCTCTGCTCTCCCTATCACAGCTCAGGGGGTGTGTCTCTGCTCTCCCTATCACAGCTCGGGAGGTGTGTCCATGTTTTACCTATCACAGCTCAGGGGGTGTGTCCATGTTCTACCTATCACAGCTCGGGAGGCAGCTGAAGGATAAAACTGAGCATGTGTGGCCTTCTCAGTGAGGTGGGCATAGAGGCATAGAAATAAAGAACAAACAGCAGGTGGCGCTATACAGATACATTATGCTGAATTTTTTATTGCATGCAATTACAAAAGTGTTCGAATCCAGGTTTCTGGTTTAAAAACTGCAGACAATTTTTTTTTTTTACATCCCCTTTAATGAAATAAAAAGAATTGAGGACTGTCACTTTACTGCACTGAGGTTACTCACTACATTTGGTAACCATTGTCTGCAGTTTACACTCCTGTAGTTCCTTCATCATCCACTAGGAGTCCTCACGTGACTGTCAGAGCTGATCTTTGAATACTCCTCGCACTGTCATCCCCTACATGTAGGAGCTTTTACTACGTACAGTATTCACCCATTCACTTAACGTTGTATGGTTCTGACTTCTGCAGGATGGCCGATTGCGCAAGTTCTGTAGTCACACGGTCCCCGAAGTTGCCGAAGACCCATCTTGCACGCCAAAAGGCATTAATATAGTGGCATGTGACAATTCGGGCAGGCCAGGTACAGATTTGGCGTAAGGGTCCAGGAGTTTCTTACACCCGAGTCAGTCTCTAGACTTGTGTCCTAATGCTATGCCAAAAAAACCTGGAAAAATCTCTGAAGTCGAGAAGACTTACCAAAACATGTTGTGGTAACAGGTTTTGTAGCAACTGCCCTGAACTGGGGGTGCAGCAAGAAAGAGCACATAGTATGTGTCTACGAGCGTGACACAAGAAAATCATCTCATTCTTGTATAGGCGTCTTGGATGCAGCCATGTGGTCCTCCCAGTGTGTGGAACACCTTCTCTAAAGTTCAGGGAGGTCCTCAGACTGTGAAGTAGCACCTTATCGTTTCATGTAGACCATGACAATGTGTGGGCGCTCTCCATTGGAACATTGAGGTGCTCACTGTGGGAATGGTGGTGGATGTCCCAGCAGGGCTGTGGAGTCGGTAAGCCAAAGTCCCGATTCCGACTCCTCAATTTCCCCTGTCTCCGACTCCCTCATACACGGTGCATGTTTAAGTGATAACTTTAAACAAACTTTGCATAAATCAATAGTACAGATAAAAAAAGGGGATTTCAGTCAGCAGATCCCAGTGTGCAGGTGCACGTTGCTATGGCTAAATGCACAAGGAAAGAAAATTACATACAATGCAACTGCACACTGCTAACCAGATAAAGCACAAAATGCCATAGAGATATGAGGTATTCTGGAGCTCATGCTATGCTTGTTTGGTAAATTAGAGATTCTTGGCAAATATATTTTGTACAAAATTTTCTGGGCCCGTTCACCAAATCGTCCAGGTGATCTCTGTAGAACGGGAACCTAACACTATTTCCTACCTGTTATGTGCCAACCTTGGCTTCCGTATAATCAAGGGGTGTTTGGTTCCACATGCATGCTGGGTCCCTTCTGCCTTTTGCCTTGACGATTTGGTGACGGGCTCAGATGATTTTGTACAAAATATATTTGCCAAGAATCTCTAATTTACCAAACAAGCATAGCATTAGCTCCAGAGTATTTTATATCTCTATGGCATTTTGTGCTTTATCTAGTTAGCAGTGTGCCGTTGCATTGTATGTATTTTCCTTTCCTTGTGCAATCAGCCATAGCAACGTGCACCTGCGCACTGGGATGTGCTGACTGAAATCCCTTTTTTTTTTCTTTGTAAGTTTGTACTGGAGGTGTGGCTACTCCATTTGGTCATGCACTCCTGACTAGCCCCATAGGCTGATTTTAATTAGTGTAACTATAAAGCGAGTGGACTCGGCATGCATGTTGGTACCTGCATCCCTGAATTAGTGGAGGCCTGTGAAGCACCAGAAATGGAAAAAGGCAGAAGGGACCCAGCATGCATGTGGAACCAAACACCCCCTGATTATACGGAAGCCAAGGTTGGCACATAACAGGTAGGAAATAGTGTTAGGTTCCCGTCCTACAGAGATCACCTTGACGATTTGGTGGACGGGCCCAGATAATTTTGTACAAAATATATTTGCCAAGAATCTCTAATTTACTAAACAAGCATAGCATTAGCTCCAGAATACCTCATATCACTATGGCAGTGTGCCGTTGCAATAGTACAGATATGTCATGACAAAAAAAAAAGTTTGTAATCTATTTTTTACTAGATATCTTTACTCTGAACTTCCAGTATCAGGCTTTTCTCTGGTTAGGTGTTTTACATCAGAGGAAAAGCAAACAAAAACATAAAGCGTCATAGAGAACATGCACTGGACAAGTTATTTATGCACAGTTTATTGAAAGTTTAGATATACAAAGAAGTACTTGCCTTAAAGGGGTTTTCTCTGCACATTGATTCACTGGCTGACAGGCAGTTTGCACTCACTCTGTCTCCTCGGGCTGTAGGGGGTCTCCAGCAGTTATTAGCATATATTAAGTTACTCTGACAGAGCAAGAGATTGTGATCTCTAACACAATTACAGGTAAAGCTTCTCCGTCTTCACAACACACTTTGCTTACTGCAGGTAATCACTCAGAGCTCAGTCCCATCATTCTTCACTGCTCTCAGCCAATCAGATAAGTCTTTCTGGTCTGCAGGTTACCATAGAATCCTGTGTGCAGTGAGAGACCTGCTGAACTGTCTATAGTTCATGACTGACCAATGTATTTAGAAAATGTCTTCTTTTAACTGTCCCTTTATGATGAAAGCTCATCTTTGTAACTGGTGAGAAAACCCCTTTAATCCTGTTTTCTCCAGCAGATCAGAGATGAGTGCAGCCATTCCTTCCCAGTGCCCTTTTCCTCTGATCTGTAGGAGAGGAGCTTCACTAATGAGCATCTACATAAAGGGCAGCACACAGTCCTCTCAACTAAAAGCCTAGATCCTTACATCAGGAATAGAACAGACATTTATAGGACATTTCATCATGTTCCCAAATTCTTATGAAAATATATTCAGTACATACTGCATTGAACTAAATGTACCAATTTATTATATATTTTAGGAGTCAGAGTCCATTTTATACCGACTCCTCCAAAAAAGGACACCGACTCCGCAGCCCTGTGTCCCAGTGGTCAAACCGAAGTTCTGTGGTAGTCCCTGAAACCTACTGCCCACAGCACATCTTACCATGGGTTACTCCAAAAAAGTCAGGAACCTTCTCCCGGTGCTCTGACAGCTTCACTGCATGAGGACTGGTTTTGTCCATGTCACGTTTTATTTGCTGACGCTCAGACTACGTGGACCATCCGCGAATCCCACTTCACAGTCCTCGTGACTCTAGGTTCTCATGTTTTGCCGCTCCCAGAGATGAAGAAACCTGAAACTAAACGGATGATCCCAAGGCTTTATTTATTTAAATTTTTTTTTGTACCTCTTTGACCTGATCTTTAGATCAAGGCAGCGCCCCCAGGAGGGAACTCAAGGTCATTAATCGTAATGAAGCTTTTTGGAGAGAGCTTCACATCCCTTTCCAAGCCATATCTATGTATTGCTTTCCTGGACTATTAGTTTTCATTCCATGACACAAGGGTTAAAGCTCGACCCCAGGGCCTTCTCTTAAGAAGTGCCAAGGCTTTAGCTGTAACCCTCCCAGGTCACCCCCTCTTCCCGTGGTCTGGAGGGCTCTTATTAATATTCTGGGCTCGGTCTGTTTTTGTTTTTTTGGTTGCTTTGTCATGTGCGGTCCGTTTTCACTCGTTCCTGCCCATGTACACATCGTGTCTCACTGAAGTGCTATTTCCTTGTCTTTGTATCCTGGGGCAGCACCGAAAATTAGAAGCAGATGAATGGAGAGTGATCCAGTGATGTAGTCAGAGAGCAGAGCTCGTAGCCAGCGTATAATTACTGAGTGAGGTTGTACATGTGAATACGTGAAACTTTATATCTTCTTGCAGGGTTAGCATCATCTTTCAGCAGCCTGTTGTTCCCCTTTATTACGGGATTTCCTTACGAGTGCAGAGGCTTCCTCAGTCTCCAAATATACTGGACCAGAGGGATATAGTATAATAGAGTATAATACAGGATGTAACTCAGGATCAGTACAGGATAAGTAATGTATGTATACAGTGACTGCACCAGCAGAATAGTGAGTGCAGCTCTGGAGTATAATACAGGATGTAACTCAGGATCAGTACAGGATAAGTAATGTATGTACACAGTGACTGCACCAGCAGAATAGTGAGTGCAGCTCTGGAGTATAATACAGGATAAGTAATGTATGTACACAGTGACTCCACCAGCAGAATAGTGAGTGCAGCTGTAGAGTATAATACAGGATGTAACTCAGAATCAATACAGAATAAGTAATGTATGTATACAGTGACTGCACCAGCAGAATAGTGAGTGCAGCTCTGGAATATAATACAGGATGTAACTCAGGATCAGTACAGGATAAGTAATGTAATGTATGTACACAGTGACTGCACCAGCAGAATAGTGAGTACAGCTCTGGAGTATAATACAGGATGTAACTCAGGATCAGTACAGGATAAGTAATGTATGTACACAGTGACTGCACCAGCAGAATAGTGAGTGCAGCTCTGGAGTATAATACAGGATAAGTAATGTATGTACACAGTGACTCCACCAGCAGAATAGTGAGTGCAGCTCTGGAGTATAATACAGGATGTAACTCAGGATCAGTACAGGATAAGTAATGTATGTACACAGTGATTGCACCAGCAGAATAGTGAGTGCAGCTCTGGAGTATAATATAGGATGTAACTAAGGATCAGTACAGGATAAGTAATGTAATGTATGTACATAGTGATTGCACCAGCAGAATAGTGAGTGCAGCTCTGGAGTATAATACATGATGTAACTCAGGATCAGTACAGGATAAGTAATGTATGTACACAGTGACTGCAGCAGCAGAATAGTGAGTGCAGCTCTGGAGTATAATATAGGATGTAACTCAGGATCAGTACAGGATAAGTAATGTAATGTATGTACACAGTGACTGCACCAGCAGAATAGTGAGTGCAGCTCTGGAGTATAATATAGGATGTAACTCAGGATCAGTACAGGATAAGTAATGTAATGTATGTACATAGTGATTGCACCAGCAGAATAGTGAGTGCAGCTCTGGAGTATAATACAGGATGTAACTCAGGATCAGTACAGGATAAGTAATGTATGTACACAGTGACTGCACCAGCAGAATAGTGAGTGCAGCTCTGGAGTATAATACAGGATGTAACTCAGGATCAGTACAGGATAAGTAATGTATGTACACAGTGACTGCACCAGCAGAATAGTGAGTGCAGCTCTGGAGTATAATACAGGATGTAACTCAGGATCAGTACAGGGTAAGTAATGTAATGTATGTACACAGTGACTGCACCATGTCCCCAAGTAATTTTTTATATTATTCTACCTAAACTTTTGTTTATTGTTTTTCCCCAAGGCTGGATAATTTATGACATACTCTCCAAAGCTGCCAGATTGCCTCTCTGGCTGCACCTGCTTATGGGGGCACATTCTGGTAGGCACTGTTTATAGGGTCACTCTCTGACCGATATGGTTTTTTGTGAGCACTCTACCTGACATTATTTTAATGGCACCTTCTGGCTGACACAGCGTATAGGGGCATAGGTATAGGAGAGGCAGTTAAACTCACCTGGCAGACGAGACCTGTCCCCTACCGCCGTCTCCCAGCAAGGCTCTGTCACGCGGGCCGCAGCCTGCTTGTCTGTTAGAGCACCCTACAGGAGTGGAGAGGAGGCTTTCTCCCAGGTTCTAAAAGGGCCAACCAATCTTCGCCAGCTAATGGCTGGCAACCATGGTGTATTTCATGCACCTTTCCCACTGATAGTGTGCCTGAGCCCTTTTACCAACCTCTTCCTGACTTTGACCATCTGCTGCTTTCCCTGACCTCTGCCTGACTAAAGTATTGACCGTGTCACGCTCAGGTGTGGGGAACCACACTGAGCGTAGGAGGGAATGGAGATTAGGCCTGGATACTAGGGAAGGAAGATGGACACCTCCTAAAGGAAACCCTGACTCTAATCCTGACTAACTACCAGTATGAACAGGTATCAAATGTAGGCGAGTTCATAGACAGGAAACCTAAGATCCAATCTGATCCTATTGGACCCTGGAACTAATGACAGGAATGAGTCTACCTGTTCCTCTAAAAGGAAGGAAGAACAGGAGACTCCCTCAGGCCTAATCACAAACAACAGGGAAAAGTAACGTAACACACAAAAGGGAATGAGGACATGTATCTTCAATGAAGAAATGATCTCAGCTGAGAACCACACACCAGCTCACCACAATAACCACTGAAGCTATAAACCGCAAGGAACTGTGGGAGAAGCAGTAATAAATAGGGGAGGGACAATTACCACACCAGCAACACCTGAGGGAAAAGGGTGTGGTAAATATCAACAACAAAAAAGGAAAACATGTCAGATTATACCACGTGTTGCCAATCTGACTGACCTCATGCTACCTGTCGCAGGAACGTCCATGACAGACCCTTTGTCGCTTGCCCTGGCCTCAGACTTGTTTCTCGGATTCAAACATACTCTGCACATCCTGGCCTCTGCTTGTTATTGTCTGAAAATTTTGCCTGACGTCTGGGTCAGCTGTCAGCCACACATGAACTACATCAAGAGGTAACGGCCTGGTGGCTAATCTGCAGCGAAGTCCAGATCCCTGTATAGGGGTTAGAACTAGAGATGAGCGAGCACTAAAATGCTCGGGTGCTCGTTATTCGAGTCGAACTTTTCCCGATGCTTGGGTGCTCGTTTCGAATAACGAACCCCATTGAAGTCAATGGGAGACTCGAGCATTTTTGCCGGGGACCAAGGCTCTGCCTAGGGAAGGCTGGGTGAAAACCTGGAAACCTCAGAAAATGATGGAAACACCACGGAAATGGACAGGAAACAGCAGGGGCAGCATGCATGGATGCCTCTGAGGCTGCCTAATCCCACCATTACCCCAAATTCTCAGGCAGCAGCCTGGTGGTTACCCTCATGGCAATTGTGCTCACCCAGACCAAGAAAGGTGAGGCAAATACCCATCACATGTTAGGGAAGCACTCAACTAGGTGCACCAAAGGTCCATCACCGCCTGCAGGTGACACCACTGCTCATGCTGGCACTGCAGCTGAAATCAAGTTTAGTATCTGTTCTTATCAGTTGCTGTGGCTGCTGGTGGTATAGTGGTGAGCATAGCTACTTCCCAAGCAGTTGATCTGGGTTCAATTCCCGTCTATCGCAGGAGGCAATTCAGAATCAGTACAATATCTAATAAGTCCCCCTACCAGGGGTAAATTGTTTGGAGAGAGGGCCTGTAGGTGGGGGGCAAGGAGGTTTTGGTGGAAGAGCCAGAGGAGTGCCCCCTGGGCTAGCGTGTGTGGTGGTGACAACAGCCGGAATGCATTTGGAAATGCTCTAGCATCAGCCGGTGCAGTATCGATTCTTCTCAGTTTAATACCGTATACGTCCCCTATCTTGGGACCCTATATTTAATGGATATTTCAAACACGGAAAACGGAAAAAGAGCTTGCTCTGGCCAGGGGAGCGTCTTTCCCACTGCAGCTAAGGGGACGTGTCCATGCTCTGCCTATCACAGGTCATGAGGCAGATAAAAGAAGAACAAAAACAAACATGAGTGCAACTTCTAATACGTCCCCTATCCGGCTAAATTGTTTGTAGAGTGGGCCTGTAGGTGGGGGGCAGGCTGGGGCAAGGAGGTTTCGCTGGAAGAGCCAGAGGAGTGCCCCCTGGGCTAGTGTGTGTGGTGGTGACAACAGCCGGATGTATTTAGAATGACGACGCAGGACCCCAACTTAAAAATTTAGCATCAACCGGTACAGTCGTAAATTATGAGATTGATCAAGTGTGGCATGACTTTTTAGATGGAGATTGCATGTGGTCACGTACTCCCTGGAACCCCATAGTCACCCCTTCTCTGATGTGCTAGCCCAGAACATTCTCTTCCCCAATTCGCAAGACATTTTGCTGTTTCCGTGTGCTGACAGTGGGGATTTACCAGTGTTGTCTGAGGAGGTGGTGGACAATGGCGAGACACAGGTGTCGGGGGGTGAGGTAGTATGGGAAGCAAGTTACAGTGGGGACTCCTTGGGGGGACTTTCTCATGATGGGACAGATTCAACTTGGGTGGATCAGGCACAGGAACAGATCAATTTTTGGGGGGGTTTATTTAACTTTTATTTAGCAAAAATAACCACAGAGATATTTATTCGTTATCTTCTCTGCGCAGTCTGGCGTTGGGGTTCCTCACTTTGATGGCGAGCTGTGCCGCTCTCTCCACAATGGTCTGTAGGTTCTTAGATGGAGACTTTGTCAGCGATTTCAGTACAGAAGGACTTGTTGCTCATCCACAGAACCTCGTCCTCCTTGACATTGTGGACAAGGAATTTGCTGAACCCTGTGAGCAGCATGTGTTTGGTCTTCTTGTTGCTACCGTATCCAATGTTTGGCAATATAGATTCGCAAGTAATATTATTTTTCACACCTATCCCAAAAATAAAAATGTATGCAGTATGGGCAAATAAAACTTGGAACTGGAATTGGAGAGAGGGCCTGTAGGTGGACCTCCGAAAAAATTGTTTGAATAGAGGGCCTGTAGGGGGCCCTCCCGAAAAATTGTTTGAAGAGAGGGCCTGTAGGTGGACCTCTGTAAAAATTGTTTGAATAGAGGGCCTGTAGGGGGCCCTCCTGAAAAATTGTTTGAATAGAGGGCCTGTAGGGGGCCCGGTGAAATCCAGGCTTTGTTCATTTTAATAAGCGTCAGCCTGTCAGCGCTGTCAGTTGACAGGCGTGTACGCTTATCGGTGATGACGCCACCAGCTGCACTGAATACCCGCTCTGACAGCACGCAGGCCACGTGTCCAGCTTTGAAACCCAGTAGTTGTATGGAGCAGAGTGATCGCTACGGACGTTGGTATGGTCAGCTAGGTACTCCCTCACCATCTTTCTGTACAGCTCCCCCCTACTCTGCCTAGACTGGGGACAGGTGACAGTGTCTTGCTGGGATGACATAAAACTGGCAAAGGCCTTGGAGAGCGTTCCCCTGCCAGTGCTGGACAAGCTGCCTGCTCGCCTCCTCTCCCCCGCTACTTGGCCCACAGAACCATGCCCTCTGCCGCTAGCGGCGTCAGATGGGAAGAATTGTTTCAGCTTGTGCACCAGGGCCTGTTGATATCTATTCACTCTGATACTCCTTTCCTCTGCAGGGATGAGAGTGGAAAGGTTCTGCTTGTACCGTGGGTCCAGGAGAGTGAACACCCAGTAATCGGTGTTGGAAAAAATTCTTCTAACGCGAGGGTCACGGGATAGGCAGCCTAACATGAAGTCTGCCATGTGCGCCAGAGTCCCAACACGCAAGAATTCCCTCTCCTCACTGGCCTGACTCTCCATTTCCTCCTCCTCCTCCTCCTCCTCCAAGTCTTCCTCTTCAGCCCATACACGCTCAAGAGATAAGGACTGAGCACTGGTACCCTCTACTGTCCCGCCGACATTCTCCTCCTCTTCCTCCTCATCCTCATCCCCCTCCTCCGATACGCGCTGAGAAACAGACCGGAGGGTGCTCTGGCTATCAAGCGACGTATCTTCCTCCACCGTCTCTTGTTACAAGCGCAAAGCATCCGACTTGATGCTGAGCAGTGAGTTTTTCAACAGGCAAAGCAGCGGGATGGTGAGGCTGATAATGGCGGCATCGCCGCTGACCATCTGTGTTGACTCCTCAAAGTTGCTCAACACCTGGCAGATATCAGACATCCACGTCCACTCCTCATTGTAGACTTGAGGAATCTGACTGACCTGACTACCAGTTCTGGTGAAAGATGACATCTGGCAGTCTACAATCGCTCTACGCTGCTGGTAAACTCTGGATAACATGTTTAATGTGGAATTCCATCTCGTGGGCACGTCGCACAACAGTCGGTGAGCGGGCAGTTGTAGGCGGCGCTGCACTGCCCTGAGAGTGACAGCATCTGTGGTCGACTTGCGGAAATGCGCACAGATGCGGCGCACCTTGGTGAGCAAATCAGACAGATTGGGTTATGTCTTGAGGAACCGCTGAACTATTAGATTGAACACGTGGGCCAGGCATGGCACATGTGTCAGTCTGCCGAGTTGCAGAGCCGCCACCAGGTTACGCCCGTTGTCACACACAACCATGCCTGGCTTGAGGTTCAGCGGTGCCAGCCACACATCGGTCTGCGCTGTGATGCCCTGTAACAGCTCTTGGGCGGTGTGCTATTTGTCACCTAAGCTCAGCAGTTTGAGCACCGCCTGCTGGCGCTTACCCACGGCACTGCTGCTGCGCCTAGAGCTACCGACTGAAGGCGCCGTGCCCACGGATGGTAATTCGGTGGAGGAGGAGGGGTTGGAGGAGGAGGAAGAGGCATAGTACGTCTGAGAGACCGTGACCGAGGTAGGCCCCGCAATCCTCGGTGTGGGCAGTACATGAGCGGCCCCAGGGTAATTCTTGGTCCCAGCCTCCACCAAGTTAACCCAATGTGCCGTCAGTGAGATATAGTGTCCCTGCCCAGCAGCACTTGTCCGTGGTTAGGTGGACCTTCTCAGAAACAGCGTTGGTCAGGGCACGGATGATGTTCTGTGACACGTGCTGGTGTAGGGCTGGGACGGCACATCGGGAAAAATAGTGGCGGCTGGGGACGGAATACCGAGGGGCAGCCACTGCCATGAGATTTCGAAAGGCCTCGGTCTCTACCAGCCTATAGGGCAGCATCTCCAGGCTCAGCAATTTGGAGATGTGAACGTTGAGGGCTTGGGCATGTGGGTAGGTGGAACTGTATTTCCTCTTGCGCTCCAGCGTCTGCTGTAAAGACAGCTGAACGCTGCGCTGGGACACGGTGGACGCTGTGGAGGATCGTGGAGGCGAAGGTGTGGTTTTCCGGCGGGAGGCGCTCGTGCCAGGGTCCTGGGCAGGGGGTTGACTAGCAGAGGCAGCGAGTGACGCGGGGGGTTGACTAGCAGAGGCAGCGAGTGACACAGGGGAAGGAGCAGTGGTGTGACCCGCAGTAGGTGGTTCCATTGAGTGGGGTGTTTAGCACTCATATGCCTGCGCATGCTGGCGGTGGTTAGGCTAGTAGTGGTGGCACCCCTGCTGATCCTGGTGTGGCACAGGTTGCACACCACAGTCCGTCGGTCATCCTCACTTTCTTTAAAGAACCTCCAGACTTGCGAACATCTAGGCCTCGCCACGGGAGCTTCACTACATGAAACAGTTGCTGCTGATGCACCAGCTCTGGCCCTGCTTCTCCCTCTGGCCACACCACTGCCTCTTACAACCTGTTCTGGTGCAGCACTCGCCTCCGCCTCAGAAGCACTGTCTTCACTCGGCATATCAACCCAGCTTGGGTCAGTCACCTCGTCATCCTCCGATTCCTCAGTCTGCTCCCTCCTCGGAATTCCTCCCCTAACAACAACTTCACCACTGTCTGACAACCGTGTCTCCTCATCGTCCGACACCTCTTTACAAACTTCTTCCACTAAGTCAACATTGTCATCATCATCATCATCACCCACAGACTGCGACAGTTGGAAAACTTGGGCATCGGGAACGAGGTCAGCAGCAACCTGAGAAGTGGTTTGTGACTCTGGGAAGGGTCCAGAAAACAGTTCCTGAGAGTATGCCGGATCGCATTCCAAATTTTCCTGGGAGGGGGCAGACTGGGGGAAGGAGGTTGAGGTGGAGGAGCCATAGGAGTGCTTTCTTGGGTAACGTGGGTGGACTGCGTGGAAGACTGACTGGTGCACAAATTACTTGAAGCATTGTCCGCAAACCACGAGATCAGCTGTTCGCACTGTTGTGGTTTCAACAGTCCTCTACCACGTGTCCCTGTAAGTTGAGACATGAAGCTAGGGAGTGTAGCTCTGCGGCGTTCCCCTGCTCCCTCATCAGCAGGTACTGTCTCACCCTGCCCAGGACCACGGCCTCTGCCCCCTGCAGTAATTGAATGCCCACGCCCACGCCCTCGCCCTCGACCCTTAGCCCTGGGGTTCAACATTTTTTGTATATAGGTGTATGATAAAAAAAAAAAATAAAAATTAAGTCCGGTAGAATTAAGTGACGTACAGAAAGTGTCACCTGGACAGATTATACGGATTGGAGCGAATGTGCTGAACTGTGACACACAGAAAGGTTACACGCAGCTGAGTCAAATGGATTTGTATCACTGAGCTAAAACAACTGAAAAAATAATTTTTTTAATATTTGTTTTTTTATATATTTTTTTTAATTTTGTTTTTTTGGGAACGTGACATGCAGGAACTATGGTAGGACTGACTGACACCCTGTTAACGGTGGCTATTTAGTCTGCGACCCAGACAAATGTCGCACAGAGAGTTTTCTGGATCAAGCGGTAGATGATATTGGTAGCAAATGACTTGGTTGTATTGTGTGACGTACAGAAAGTGTCACCTGGACAGTATATACGGATGGGAGCGAATGTGCTGAACTGTGACACACAGAATGGTTCCACACTGATGTGTGCAATGGATTTGTATCACTGAGATAGAACAATAAAAAAAAAACAGGGTTAGATATGGCGATAGCTGCACTACTAGTGCCAGCCAGCCAGCCAAGCCAGGAGACGAAAAAAATTCTTCTAGCCCTTAGAAGGGATGTCGGGTTCTTTGTGGGTGAATCCTGCCTAACAGAGAACTAAATTCAGGCCCTAACACTGTCCCTGAAAGGCAGCAGCTCTATCCCTAACGACATCCAGACGGCATCTGAGCCGAGCACCGCGGTCAGTCGGTAGTATATTCCAGGGTCACCTGATCAGGCCAGCCAACCCCTGCTATCGACATGTAAGGGCCCCACGTGATGCTGGGTGTACCGCAGAGTCTCCTGGCTTGTGATTGGCTGTGTTTATAGGCGCCAAAAACGCACGATGCGGAAGTTGCCATTTCCTCGAGTATGGCGAGATACTCGTCCGAGCTGCGAGTACTTACGAGTACCCTAATACTCGAACGAGCACCAAGCTCGGACGAGTATGCTCGCTCATCTCTAGTTAGAACAGTGAAAACCAGGGAACTGCCAGGATAGCGCTCTTACGCTTAGCTGAAAGTCAAACCTCTTGGTTGACACAATGGTTCCACACCCACTGATCGCTCCAGCCATTTTCTGCCTGATACTGTCCTGCACTTCTTATAGGGGAACTCTGGCTGAGATTGATGAAATAAACTCTGGTTGGTACTGCTTAAAGGACCCCCTGGCACTAAGTCAGTGCCCAGTATGTTTAAGCACTGTTTATGTGCACAGGGTTTTCCATGCCACACAGGGATTCTCACAAGATTGCTACTCTAAGCTAAAGTGTCTGTTAGCTGCTCTTCCCAAAACATGCATAATAATTAGGGAAGCGGGAAGGCAAACCACCAGTAGCATCATCTCTGTAGCCTCCTTATTTGCTAGGCGCTTACTCCTATGACCCGTGCAGCTGCAGGATGTCACTGGAGAAGCTGTAATCTGCAGGACTTTGCTGTTCTGTTTAGACAATCAATATAAGTATGAAATAAATCCAGGAATGTGCAGACGATGGGGAAATGTGGCTTATCCGCTAAGGTTTCGTGAGTTCGTTACATAAGTGAAAGCAATGACTGGAGAATGATTTCTACTGTAGCAGAGGACAAGTCCAGAGACTATTGGAAGGGCCACACACCGGGCTCCAGCTGGGCGCCAGAAGAATCAGAAGTCCAACGATACTGGACTTGATACTTGATACTACAAGACAACATGAGAGAAAGTCCACCTGAAAATGGAGATCACAGTCCTGACCTGAACCTCATCAAGATGCTGTGGAAGAACATCCAAGGGGCTTGAAAGCCTCCAATGTGGCCCACTGAAAGCAACTTTGTACAGAAGAATAGACCAAAATTCCACGTGCCCCCTTAGCCAGTTATCTGCAGCTCATGATACCTCAAGTGAGGGGCCACAATTATATTAACTAGTAAGAGCTTCCATTGTAGAAGCCCTCATTAGTACAAGACAGGAGGCCCAGGGAGCGGTGAGTATGGCACTGCTAGCGTTGCAATGGCATTACTCACTGCTCCCCAGTGCTTTTCTCCGGGTGCTAACACAGCCGCATGTACTGAAAGGGTAAAGCGTATGACTGATGATGTTCAATGTGAGGACACAATGATTGCTGCATAAAGAGCCAGGGTGGTGGCAGCTCTGGAGAGGAGAGTTATTTTTGTTGTTTTTGTTTTCTGCTCTAAGGTGTACTTTTAGGGGACAGAGGAGTTAGATGGATGTTACAGGGAGCAGCGGCCTGATCTGGCATCTATATGAATTTGGGGGCTGGAGGACCCAATCACATGAATCTTTCACCTTACAGGAACCGTTCAACCATATCTGCCACCAGACAGGTATCTCGGTCAAATTTTGCTAGTATGGCCCCTGTGTGGCATTAGATATTTTGGTAGTGTCTCTTTATGGTAATATGGTCCCTGTATGGTAACATGTATGCTGTATCATCTTTGTATGGTAATAGATATGGTGGACTGGTATCTATATCCTTGTAGATATTGCGGTATGGCACGTGTACAGTAGTAAATATGGTGATTGTGCCCCTGTGTAAAGAAATATATATATTCTAGTATGGCGCTTTTATTTATAGTGATAGGATTTCTACATTTCGGTATGATGGTACTATCCCTAAACAGTGGTATGGTCCATATGAGTCAAATACTAGGAGTTCACGTCAAAAGCAAAATCAGTAATCAGAAGCAATGTCAGATAAAACAGCAAAGGTCAGTTATCTAGAATAGTAAACTCACAGAAGCTAGAGGCTTACAACACCAGTCACAGGTCTCTGTACCGTGGTAGATGTGTCAGTACAGTGGTATATATGACTGAATGGGCTCTCTGCAGTAGTGGATATGGTAGTGTAGTCTTTGTTAAGTGTTAGATATTATGAAATTGTATCTGTACAGTTGACTATGTGGTGGTATGGTCTCTGTACAGTGGTAGATATGATGGAAGGGTCTCAGTACAGTGGTAGACATAGCACAATAGTCTCTGTACCATGGTAGATTTGGCAGAATGGTCTCTGTACATGGTGGATATGGTAGCATGGTCTCTGTACATTTGTAGATATGACTGAATGGGCTCTCTGCAGTAGTCTATATGGTAGTGTGGTCTTTGTAAAGTCGTAGATATTATGAAATGGTATCTGTACAGTGGTAGATGTGGTGGTATGGTCTGTGTACAGTGGTAGATGTGGTGGTATGGTCTATGTACAGTGGTAGATGTGGTGGTATGGTCTATGTACAGTGGTAGATGTGGTGGTATGGTGTATGTACAGTGGTAGATGTGGTGGTATGGTCTGTGTACAGTGGTAGATGTGGTGGTATGGTCTATGTACAGTGGTAGATGTGGTGGTATGAACTGTGTACAGTGGTAGATGTGGTGTATGGTCTATGTACAGTGGTAGATGTGGTGGTATGGTCTGTGTACAGTGGTAGATGTGGTGGTATGGTGTATGTACAGTGGTAGATGTGGTGGTATGGTCTGTGTACAGTGGTAGATGTGGTGGTATGGTCTATGTACAGTGGTAGATGTGGTGGTATGAACTGTGTACAGTGGTAGATGTGGTGGTATGGTCTGTGTACAGTGGTAGATGTGGTGGTATGAACTGTGTAACAGTGGAGGTGTGTGGTATGGACTGTGTACAGTGGAGGATGTGGTGGTATAGTCTATGTAATATGTGGTAGATGTAGTGGTATGGTCTGTGTACAGTGGTAGATATGGTGGTATGGTCTATGTATAGTGGTAGATGTAGTGGTATGGTCTGTGTACAGTGGTAGATGTGGTGGTATGGTCTATGTACAGTGGTAGAATGTGGTGGTATGGTCTATGTACAGTGGTAGATGTGGTGGTATAGTCTGTGTAAGTGGTAGAAGTGGTGGTATGGTCTATGTACAGTGGTAGATGTGGTGGTATGGTCTATGTACAGTGGTAGAAGTGGTGGTATGGTCTGTGTACAGTGGTAGATGTGGTGGTATGGTCTATGTACAGTGGTAGAAGTGGTGGTATGGTCTGTGTACAGTGGTAGATGTGGTATGGTCTATGTACAGTGGTAGATGTGGTGGTATGATCTGTGTACAGTGGTAGATGTGGTGGTATGGTCTGTGTACAGTGGTAGATGTGGTGGTATGGTCTGTGTACAGTGGTAGATGTGGTGGTATGGTCTGTGTACAGTGGTAGATGTGGTGGTATGGACTGTGTACAGTGGAGGATGTGGTGGTATGGTCTCTGTATAGTGGTAGATGTGGTGGTATGGTCTATGTACAGTGTAGATGTGGTGGTATGGTGTATGTACAGTGGTAGATGTGGTGGTATGGTCTATGTACAGTGGTAGATGTGGTGGTATGAACTGTGTACAGTGGTAGATGTGGTGGTATGGTCTATGTACAGTGGTAGATGTGGTGGTATGGTCTGTGTACAGTGGTAGATGTGGTGGTATGGTCTATGTACAGTGGTAGATGTGGTGGTATGGTCTGTGTACAGTGGTAGATGTGGTGGTATGAACTGTGTACAGTGGTAGATGTGGTGGTATGGTCTGTGTACAGTGGTAGATGTGGTGGTATGAACTGTGTACAGTGGAGGATGTGGTGGTATAGTCTATGTATAGTGGTAGATGTGGTGATATGGTCTGTGTACAGTGGTAGATGTGGTGGTATGGACTGTGTACAGTGGAGGATGTGGTGGTATAGTCCATGTATAGTGGTAGATGTGGTGGTATGGTCTATGTACAGTGGTAGATGTAGTGGTATGGTCTGTGTACAGTGGTAGATGTGGTGGTATGGTCTATGTACAGTGGTAGATGTGGTGGTATGGTCTGTGTACAGTGGTAGATGTGGTGGTATGAACTGTGTACAGTGGTAGATGTGGTGGTATGGTCTGTGTACAGTGGTAGATGTGGTGGTATGGACTGTGTACAGTGGTAGATGTGGTGGTATAGTCTGTGTACAGTGGTAGATGTGGTGGTATGGTCTGTGTACAGTGGTAGAAGTGGTGGTATGGTCTAGTACAGTGGTAGATGTGGTGGTATGGTCTATGTACAGTGGTAGAAGTGGTGGTATGGTCTGTGTACAGTGGTAGATGTGTGGTATGGTCTGTGTACAGTGGTAGAAGTGGTGGTATGGTCTGTCTGTACAGTGGTAGATGTGGTGGTATGGTCTATGTACAGTGGTAGAAGTGGTGGTATGGTCTGTGTACAGTGGTAGATGTGGTATGGTCTATGTACAGTGGTAGATGTGGTGGTATGGTCTATGTACAGTGGTAGATGTGGTGGTATGGTCTGTGTACAGTGGTAGATGTGGTGGTATGGTCTGTGTACAGTGGTAGATGTGGTGGTATGGACTGTGTACAGTGGAGGATGTGGTGGTATGGTCTCTGTATAGTGGTAGATGTGGTGGTATGGTCTATGTACAGTGGTAGATGTGGTGGTATGGTCTGTGTACAGTGGTAGATGTGTGGTATGGTCTGTGTACAGTGGTAGATGTGGTGGTATGGACTGTGTACAGTGGAGGATATGGTGGTATGGCCTGTGTATAGTGGTAGATGTGGTGGTATGTCTCTGTACAGTGGTATATGTGGTGGTATGGTCTGTGTACAGTGGTAGATGTGATGGTATGGACTGTGTACAGTGGTAGATGTGATGGTGTGTACAGTGGAGGATGTGGTGGTATGGTCTCTGTATAGTGGTAGGTGTGGTGGTATGGTCTGTGTACAGTGGTAGATGTAGTGGTATGGTCTGTGTACAGTGGTAGATGTGGTGGTATGGTCTCTGTATAGTGGTAGATGTGGTGGTATGGTCTATGTACAGTGGTAGATGTGGTGGTATGGTCTGTGTACAGTGGTAGATGTGGTGGTATGGTCTTTGTACAGTGGTAATGTGGTGGTATGGTCTTGTACATGTAAATGTGTATGGTAGTATGTGGTGGTATGGTCTATGTACAGTGTAGAGTGGTGGTATGGTCTCTGTGTAGATGTGCAGTGGTAGATGTGGTGGTATGTACAGTGCTGTGTACAGTGGTAGATGTGGTGGTATGATCTGTGTACAGTGGTAGATTGGTGGTAGGTCTGTGTACAGTGGTATATGGTGTGCGTAGATATGGTTGGTTTCCGTCTCTGTACAGTGGTAGATGTGGTGGTATGTCTGTGTACAGTGGTAGATGTGGTGGTATGATCTGTGTACAGTGGTAGATGTGGTGGTATGGACTGTGTACAGTGGTAGATGTGGTGGTAAGGTCTGTGTACAGTGGTAGATATGGTGGTATGGTCTCTGTACAGTGGTAGATGTGGTGGTATAGTCTGTGTACAGTGATAGATGTGGTGGTATGATCTGTGTACAGTGGTAGATGTGGTGGTATGGACTGTGTACAGTGGTAGATGTGGTGGTAAGGTCTGTGTACAGTGGTAGATGTGGTGGTATGGACTGTGTACAGTGGTAGATATGGTGGTATGGTCTCTGTCCAGCGGTAGATATGGTGGTATGGTCTCTGTACAGTGATGGATCTGGTGGAATGGTCTCTGTACAGCAGTAGATATGGTGGATTGGGCCCAGTACAGTACTGTAGATCTAGGCAGGTGGTCTGGGCTTGCACCTTGTACATGGTGGATACATTAGATGTTTATTTTGGAGACACTGGAGCTACTGAATGTTCTTTTTTGCCATCGTTTCAGGAATTTTTCCCACAGTCCCTGGGAGTATTGTGGTCGTCTCTGTGGAATTTCTTCTCTTACAGTACAGTTGGCTGGATCTCCATTGTTGGCTGCTTCTGGAACCACATGCATGATGATTATGAAAGAAAATTGTAAAACCGCCAAATAATATACCTTACTGTACATCTCCGGTTATGATGGTTATATGTTTGGGACGTATCTATAGAGAGTGTGGGGTAAGACCGGCCCCTGTGCTGCTTTAAGGACCACTGATGCGTCTGCAGTGAGGGCCTGACCAGTGCAGCCTTACATCTTGGACATCTTGGTATTTGTGCTATAAGCCATGGATGAGCATCCGGTTGTGGTCACCCACAGCTCCATACGTGGTGAGCACAGTCCACGTGAGCTGATTGTGTAAGACACGACTATGGATAAAATCTTTCATATAGCAGATTATGTAATCCTGATCTACATCAGCGCATTACTGATACTGTACACCGGGGATTATCACACTCATCATTGTATCCGCATTTATAGACAATATCGTTACAGTAACGACTTCATTACATAGCACATATAAAGTAGTCTAGGATGTATGCAGCAGATTAACTTGTAAAATGCGATATGAGGTGACATCTACTACATTATCTGTACTCAGAGAGTTATCACTGTGTTATCTGTGGTGTTACATAGGACTGCAGGTGACATCTACTACATTATCTGTACTCAGAGAGTTATCACTGTGTTATCTGTGGTGTTACATAGGACTGCAGGTGACATCTACTACATTATCTGTACTCAGAGAGTTATCACTGTGTTATCTGTGGTGTTACATAGGACTGCAGGTGACATCTACTACATTATCTGTACTCAGAGAGTTATCACTGTGTTATCTGTGGTGTTACATAGGACTGCAGGTGACATCTACTACATTATCTGTACTCAGAGAGTTATCACTGTGTTATCTGTGGTGTTACATAGGACTGCAGGTGACATCTACTACATTATCTGTACTCAGAGAGTTATCACTGTGTTATCTGTGGTGTTACATAGGACTGCAGGTGACATTCTACTACATTAATCTGTACTCAGAGAGTTATCACTGTGTTATCTGTGGTGTTACATAGGACTGCAGGTGACATCTACTACATTATCTGTACACGAGAGTTATCACTGTGTTATCTGTGGTGTTACATAGGACTGCAGGGTGACATCTACTAATCATATCTGTACTCAGAGGTTATCACTGTGTTATCTGTGGTGTTACATAGGACTGCAGGTGACATCTACTACATTATCTGTACCCGAGAGTTATCACTGTGTTATCTGTGTGTACATAGGACTGCAGGTGACATCTACTACATTATCTGTACTCAGAGAGTTATCACTGTGTTATCTGTGGTGTTACATAGGACTGCAGTGACATCTACTACATTATCTGTACTCAGAGAGTTATCACTGTGTTATCTGTGGTGTTACATAGGACTGCAGGTGAACATCTACTACATTATCTGTACTCAGAGAGTTATCACTGTGTTATCTGTGGTGTTACATAGGACTGCAGGTGACATCTACTACATTATCTGTACTCAGAGAGTTATCACTGTGTTATCTGTGGTGTTACATAGGACTGCAGGTGACATCTACTACATTATCTGTACTCAGAGAGTTATCACTGTGTTATCTGTGTTGTTACAATACTCACCTCATCCATTTGCTCGTGGATGTGCCGTCGTTACCATCTTGATTTAAAAAAAAAAAAGGCCAGATCACCACGTCATCACGCTGAGCGGACATGTTTTCGTCGATCAAGATGGCCATGATGGCACCTCCATGAGAAAATGGATGAGGTGAGTATGTTTTTTTTGTTTGTTTGTTTGTTTGTTTTTTTTACCGCCATTTCAGGAAAAATTGTTTTGTTACCGTAAAGCGCCAGGAAATTCGGCTTTGTCGCGAATCAAATTTTACCTGAAATTCGGATTGAAGGCAATTCGTTTAGCTTCGATTCGTTCAACACTGGTCTGTACTCAAAATTACTGCAATCCCTTCACTGCCATAGACCACCAGTGATGTTATCATTAACCCATTACAGCCCTAGCCCTTCAGTGGTGTTACATCAATCTTTTCCCTACTCTAGAAGCTCTGCACTACATGGACCACCAGGGATGGCGTCATTAACCCCCTTGGAGATGCCTAAAGCCCTTAAAATCATTTGTAAAGTGTTCCCCTATTGAGTGGGTGTGGATATTTACAGATATATGATATAGGCCACGTTAATGTGTCTTTCAGGGCATGAAGGGCCCCCACGCTGTTTGTGGCCAGCAGCCCTGTATAGGGTTAAATAGCACGAGACGGCAGATGACTCAGATGTAAGAGGAAATCATCAGATTTCTCCACAGCAGGGCGTCAGCCGTGTGCCCAGCTGCACAGCCACAGTCAGCACTTCAGTCCTATGATAGATCTTCTAAACTCGGTACAGAACCCGGTTACCCACCACCACCATCATGTAGAAATACAGCAGGTTTATCCCTAATTTAAAGTGCACCTGACACATAGGAACATACACCAGATGAGGTGTCATCACTATCCTCCATCCAGATCCCCTGCTGATCCTAAGTAGACTAAACACTTATTCCTTGAACCACATCTCCTGGATATTCCAGTTCTCTCATCTGTTTATCACATGTCAGAGAGCAGCAGTTTGTGCTCCAGAGCTGCTCTTCCTACTGGAAGTGTGGACATCGGCACTCATTTTGGAGACTCAGGTGAGCGGTCTTTTGTCATCCAGTCCCAGGAGCTACATGGACCCTGCCTCCGACTGCTTTTGTCTCCATGTCTTTGGCCGTTGGACGTGTTGCTCCCATGGTCATCATTGCTCTGTACTGTCTGTACTACTTGGATCTATGTACACAGTGAGAAAGCAAGGTAGGATAGCCCTCATGACAGCCCACATGCCCTTTGGGAGCTAGGCAGGCAAAATCTTCAGTTCCAGCTGCTGAAGTGACAAATGGTGTCTGGCCAACTCTTGACATCTCTGCTCCACTGAGGCACAAGTTATATCAGTCATGACTCTGGTGAAATGGACATGCTTCATTCTCAGTGATGTCACTAGTCTAGTGAATGGATAGGCTGCGTTCTCAGTGATGTCACTAGTCTAGTGAATGGATAGGCTGCATTCTCAGTGATGTCACTAGTCTAGTGAATGGATAGGCTGCATTCTCAGTGATGTCACTAGTCTAGTGAATGGATAGGCTGCGTTCTCAGTGATGTCACTAGTCTAGTGAATGGATAGGCTGCATTCTCAGTGATGTCACTAGTCTAGTGAATGGATAGGCTGTATTCTCAGTGATGTCACTAGTCTAGTGAATGGATAGGCTGTATTCTCAGTGATGTCACCAGTCTAGTGAATGGATAGGCTGCATTCTCAGTGATGTCACTAGTCTAGTGAATGGATAGGCTGCGTTCTCAGTGATGTCACTAGTCTAGTGAATGGATAGGCTGCATTCTCAGTGATGTCACTAGTCTAGTGAATGGATAGGCTGTATTCTCAGTGATGTCACCAGTCTAGTAAATGGATAGGCTGCATTCTCAGTGATGTCACTAGTCTAGTGAATGGATAGGCTGTATTCTCAGTGATGTCACTAGTCTAGTGAATGGATAGGCTGCGTTCTCAGTGATGTCACTAGTCTAGTGAATGGATAGGCTGTATTCTTAGTGATGTCGCTAGTCTAGTGAATGGATAGGCTGCATTCTCAGTAATGTCGCTAGTCTAGTGAATGGATAGGCTGCGTTCTCAGTGATGTCACTAGTCTAGTGAATGGATAGGCTGTATTCTTAGTGATGTCGCTAGTCTAGTGAATGGATAGGCTGTATTCTCAGTAATGTCACTAGTCTAGTGAATGGATAGGCTGTGTTCTCAGTGATGTCACTTGTCTAGTGAATGGATGGGCTGCATTCTCAGTGATGTCACTAGTCTCTAGTGAAATGGATAGGCTGCATTCCCAGTGATGTCACCAGTCTCTAGTGAATGGATAGGCTGCTTTCTCAGTGATGTCAACAGTCTCTAGTGTATGGATAGGCTGCATTCTCAGTGATGTCACCGCTGTTCTCTAGTGAGTGGAGAGGCTGCATTCTCAGTGATGTCACCGCTGATCTCTAGTGATGGATAGGCTGCATTCTCAGTGATTTCACCGCTGATCTCTAGTGATGGATAGGCTGCATTCTCAGTGATGTCACCGCTGATCTCTAGTGAATGGATAGGCTGCATTCTTAGTGATGTCACTAGTCTAGTTAATGGATAGGCTGTATTCTCAGTGATGTCATAAGTCTAGTGAATGGATAGGCTGCATTCACAGTGATGTCACTAGTCTAGTGAATGGATAGGCTGTATTCTCAGTGATGTCACCGCTGATCCCTAGTGAATGGACAAGCTGCATTCTCAGTGATGTCACTAGTCTAGTAAATGGATAGGCTGCATTCTCAGTGATGTCACCAGTCTCTAGTGAATGGATAGGCTGCATTCTCAGTGATGTCACTAGTCTAGTAAATGGATAGGCTGTATTCTCAGTTATGTCACCAGTCTCTAGTGAATGGATAGGCTGCGTTCTCGGTGATGTCATTAGTCTCTAGTGAGTTGAGAGGCTGCATTCCCAGTGATGTCACTAGTCTAGTGAATGGATAGACTGCATTCCCAGTAATGTCACCACAGATCTCTAGTGAATGGATAGGCTGCTTTCTCAGTGATGTCACCAGTCTCTAGTGAATAGATAGGCTGCATTCTCAGTGATATCATTAGTCTAGTGAATGGATAGGCTGCATTTCAAGTGATGTCACCACAGATCTCTAGTGAATGGATAGGCAGCATTCTTAGTGATGTCACCGCTGATCTCTAGTGATGGATAGGCTGCATTCTCGGTGATGTCACCGCTGTTCTCTAGTGATGAATAGGCTGCATTCTCAGTGATGTCACCGCTGTTCTCTAGTGATGAATAGGCTGAATTCTCAGTGATGTCACCAGTCTCTAGTGAATAGATAGGCTGCGTTCTTAGTGATGTCACTAGTCTAGTTAATGGATAGGCTGCATTCTCAGTGATGTCACTAGTCTCTAGTGAATAGATAGGCTGTGGTCTTAGTGATGCATTTTCAGTGATGTCACTGCTGATATCTAGTGAATGGATAGGCTGCATTCTAAGTGATGTCACCGCTGTTCTCTAGAGAATTGGATAGGCTGTATTCTTAGTGATGTCACCGCTGATCTTTAGTGAATGGATAGGCTGCATTCTTAGTGATGTCACCGCTGATCTCTAGTGATGGATAGGCTGCATTCTCGGTGATGTCACCGCTGTTCTCTAGTGATGAATAGGCTGCATTCTCAGTAATGTCACCGCTGATCTCTAGTGAATGGATAGGCTACATTCTCAGTGATGTCACGAGTCTAGTGATAGGATAGGCTGCATTCTCAGTGATGTCACCGCTGATTTCTGGTGAATGGATAGGCTGCATTCTCAGTGATGTCACCGCTGATCTCTAGTGATGGATAGGCAGCATTCTCAGCTAGGTTACCGCTGATCTCTAGTGATGGATAGGCTGCATTTTCAGTGATGTCACCGCTGATCTCTAGTGATGGATAGGCAGCATTCTCAGCTAGGTTACCGCTGATCTCTAGTGATGGATAGGCTGCATTTTCAGTGATGTCACCACTGATCTCTAGTGATGGATAGGCTGCATTCTCAGTGATGTCACCGCTGATCTCTAGTGAATAGATAGGCTGCATTCTCAGTGATGTCACCGCTGCTCTTTAGAGAATGGATAGGCTGCATTCTCAGTGATGTCAACGCTGTTCTCTAGTGAATGGATAGGCTGCATTCTCAGTGATGTCACTGCTGATCTCTAGTCAATGGATAGGCGGCATTCTCAGTGATGTCACCACTGATCTCTAGAGAATGGATAGGCTGCATTCTCAGTGATGTCACCGCTGATCTCTAGTGAATGGATAGGCGGCATTCTCAGCTATGTTACCGCTGATCTCTAGTGATTAGATAGGCTGCATTCTCAGTGATGTCACCGCTGATCTCTAGAGAATGGATAGGCGGCATTCTCAGTGATGACACCGCTGATCTCTAGTGATGGATAGGCGGCATTCTCAGTGATGTCACTGCTGATCTCTAGTGAATGGATAGGCGGCATTCTCAGTGATGTCACCGCTGATCTCTAGTGAATGGATATGCTGCATTCTCAGTGATGTCACCGCTGATCTCTAGTCAATGGATAGGCTGCATTTTTGGTGATGCCACCGCTGATCTCTAGTGAATGGATAGGCTGCATTCTCAGTGATGTCACCGCTGATCTCTAGTCAATGGATAGGCTGCATTTTTGGTGATGCCACCGCTGATCTCTAGTGAATGGATAGGCTGCATTCTCAGTGATGTCACCGCTGATCTCTAGTCAATGGATAGGCTGCATTTTTGGTGATGTCACCGCTGATCTCTAGAGAATGGATAGGCTGCATTCTCAGTGATGACACCGCTGCTCTTTAGAGAATGGATAGGCGGCATTCTCAGTGATGTCACCGCTGATCTCTAGTGAACGGATAGGCGGCATTCTCAGTGATGTCACTGTTGATCTCTAGTGAATGGATAGGCGGCATTCTCAGTGATGTCACCGCTGATCTCTAGAGAATAGATAGGCTGCATTCTCAGTGATGTCACCGCTGATCTCTAGTGAATGGATAGGCGGCATTCTCAGTGATGTCACCGCTGATCTCTAGTGAATAGATAGGCTGCATTCTCAGTGATGTCACCGCTGATCTCTAGTGAATAGATAGGCTGCATTCTCAGTGATGTCACCGCTGATCTCTAGTGATGGATAGGCGGCATTCTCAGTGATGTCACTGCTGATCTCTAGTGAATGGATAGGCTACATTCTCAGTGATGTCACCGCTGATCTCTAGAGAATGGATAGGCGGCATTCTCAGTGATGTCATTAAACCTGTGTTTTTGTTATGGGGTCTTTCAAGGTAAATTATGGGTCACATATAAAATATTTATTTTCTTTTTACTTTTCCTGTATGTGATTTGTTTTTCTTTGATCTAATTCCACTCAGTGCAAGCAAATGACCTCTGTTTACTTTACATCTCCTGCTTTGCGGACTGCGGCTCAGGCCTTCAATGATGTCAGCTCCTTAGGGAGGTTTCTTCACGAGTTCCCTATGATGTTGTCCTACTTTCGCCTTAGTTTTGTATGTAACATGTTCCCTCCATTGGTACCTGGATCCTGGAAAGGAAAAAGCCTGTTGTATTTCAGTGGGGTAGAGACTGAGCATAGACTGTTTACATCTGCCCTGGAGTTTCTCATAAGACATGGTCGGTCTGGCACTAGTATGGACGTTGAGGATCTGCTCTTTTCTTGGATGTTTCTTCACTCAGACCTCTGGACCACCTGGAGGACTATTAGACAGGCATTCAAGACAGCAGTGCATAGAAAACCAATCTTGGGAAACAACTTAGGAATATCCAAGATGGTATTACTGTTCCTACACAGGTAGTAAACAAAGATGTGCGATGAGCTGAAGATGGTTCACTGTGGACTGTTACCACAAGAAAACCTGAAAAGCTGTACTGTATAAAACTTGGACAATGTGCTGTAGGTAGGTATCAGGGGTCTTACAGGAGTAGTGGATTCTTAAAATTCCAGGGGTAGATAATAAAAAGAGATTTAAATATGTTAAAAAAATAACTCTCACCTTTTAAAATGCTTTCCATTTCAGTTGCCATGGCTACCAGCAGTCCCTGCTGGACCAGAATTGATAGAGACCCATTCTTGGCCTCAGTGTTCACTGGTAAGCCTTAGGAATGACTTGCCATTCTTGCATGTGACGACTTAGGCCAGCAAGTGGCTGTTATAGTGTCCAAAATTTCAACAGAAAGAATAGCTGCTACTTTTACCATGAAATTGGACGGAATTTCCGACGGAGAATAAACAGAGCCTGGGATAGGTTCTCACCCTAGAACCTCTGCAAAGAAGTAAGGCCTTTTCTAGTTGGAATCCGAAGTTACAGTCGTAAGAAAAGTCATCAGTTGGTGATGAGTTGGGTACAGAGTTGTCATGAGCAGTGTGAAGTCAAAGGGAAGCAAGGGGTTGTCGTTGAAATCAGTCAGGAAGCAACAAACCAGAGGGAGATATGAACAGATGCCTAGAGCATGGCCCAAGGGTCAAAACCAAGACGTTGAAGTACTATGCAAGGAGTCCGAAGGAGCAAGGCTTAGTTAAAATCCAGAGGGTAAAAGGCCGGGTCAAAACATTGGTAATGAATCTTACATACAGGCTGGGATATCCAACCAGATCTTCACTGCCACCTCATGACATCATCAGAGCAGGCGGGTGTAGACCCTACATAGACTACAGCTGCAGGAAGGGGGGTGATGCTGGAATAGGGCAAGGTGAATATCAGGTGGGACCAGTGACCACAGTTATTCTAAGAAACCTCCTTACTTTCATGTATGTACAGCAGAAGCAGTGTGTGGACCAGGAGAACTCTGTTTCATCAAGACCTAACTCCTTCAAGAAAACCTAGTGCTATAGGAATAGGATTATCTGTTGCCTCCTTTATTGTTCATGTCATTTCCTCTAGCTCAGATGGAAAACGTTGACTTTTCAGGATTTTGTTGACCCATTCTTTGTGGGATCTGTGAACTATTTTTCCTTCAGTCACAAGTGTTGAGTCATGACCACAGAATTCCTCATCCAACCCATAATGGTGTGCTACTACTGTGTAAGCAACCCTACATGTAGAAGACTTGTCATTAGACATTAGATGTGATCCCTACTGACTGTTCATGTGTCCACTAAAGGTTCAGTATGAAATTCAGGAGAGGGATAATTCAAGGGATGGACAACTCCTACTTGTTAGAACAGTCCCTTGGCAATAATCTAATCACAAATTATCCTCTTACCGAGAACCCGAGCGATCTGCAGTGATCTGTTGAAACACCTGGCGGTAAAGGTGGATTTACATGGCCTGAACATCGGGCAGATTCCTGAGAGCGCTCGTTCCTTACAATCTGTCCGTGTAAATGTGCCTCCGATGAATGAGCAAACCTCTCGTTCATCGGGTGATCCTGTCGCTTGTGTAGGCAGCAGATCATGCGGTCTAAACAGTGATCTGCTGCCCAGGAACAATGCAGCTGTATGAGGACAAGCAATCCTCATACCGTGAAGGAGATCGCTGCATGTAAATGTGTCTCCTCCACTGAATGAGCAGAAGACTGGCGAGAAGGAACGCTTCCCTCCTGACAATCGGCTGTACACTGCAGCACGTAAACCCGCCTTAGGGCTTGTTCACATCACCGTTAGGGCTTCCGTTCTCCTGCTCCGTTATAGGAGCAGGAGAACGGAAAGGGCGGATTCGGGACATAACTGAGCCCAACGGAGCCTAAGGGACCCCATAGACTATAATGGGGTCCGTTAGGTTTCCGCTCAGAAGATGATTTTTGAAGCGGAGACAAAAGTTATGCATGCAGGACTTTTGTCTCCGCTTTAAAAATCATCTTCTGAGCGGAAACCTAACGGACCCCATTATAGTCTATGGGGTCCCTTAGGCTCCGTTGGGCTCAGTTATGTCCCGAATCCATCCTTTCCATTCTCCTGCTCCTATAACAGAGCAGGAGAACGGAAGCCCTAACGGTGATGTGAAGGAGCCCTTAAAGGGGTATTCCCATCTCACAAATGTAGTTTGTATAGTTAGATATAGCAATACCAATATTATTACTAATAGAATGTATTTATATAAAATGTACCGTTTAGAAGATTTTCCTATTTGTATATCCATTGTCCCACACACATCAGTCAGGCCGTTGCCCCTGGTTACGGCCACCGTGGCCATGTAGTAGTGGAGGCCGGCTTGCTTTTGTTCAAACCTGCTCTGAGGTAACTGCTGTATTGTGAACACACATTGTATGATCATGTGGAGACACATCTTAGGGTTGTAGCATTTTTGTCTGCGCTTCCAAAACGCAGAGAAACGGATCCTATGGAGCAGGATCCGTTTATAAAGTCTGCGTTTTGGACTGGTAGCGACCCAAACACAGATGTGAAAGTCCCCTAAGATGTCTCCCCACATGCTCATGCAATGTGCGTTCACGATACAACAGTTACCTCAGAGCAGGTTTGAACAGGAGTAAGCCGGCCACCACTACTACAAGGCAGCTGTGGTCGTAACTAGGGGCAACGGCCTGACTGATGTGTGTGGGACAATGGATATACAAATAGGAAAATCTTCTAAACGGTACATTTTATATAAATACATTCTATTAGTAATAATACTGGTATGGCTATATCTAACTATACAAACCACATTTGTGAAATGGGAATACCCCTTTCAGTGTTCATTTTGTCTGCATCACCACACAGCGCCTATTCATATTTATTGGTTGTATAGGTAATGTAAGACAGGACAGGTCCACCAGAGCGGGACATGCCAGGATGCCTATCTACATCAAAAGCTGATAACAATTTTCCAAAAAAATTAGGAAAATTTTGGAAGTGACTGCAGAATGATGGCAGAAAAAAACCTGTTGGAAGTTTGTGCTAGTCTTTATTAAAGATTTCCAGCAGTAGTAGTTACTAAGACATGTGAGGAGCGGTGGCAGAGCTGCAGTATAAAGCACAGGTGATGAAGAACCAGACAGGAGGTGGGTTCAGTGGATCATAGCTATGGCTGTGTTCTAACATAGTAAAGATAAAGAAAAATCCGACAACACTGAAAGTGCAGGGACTAGAGATGAGCGAATCATTCAAAATTGTATTCGCCGAACTTTTCATAAGATTCGTATATTCGACAAATATATTTGTTAAATCTGCATACAAAATCTATGTTATTATGTGGCGTTTGACAAACATTCGCGCACTAATAACGAACGTTCAGTTTTAAAAGGTACACAACTTCTTTGAACACGTACGCATGAGCGTACAAATTGCGTACGAAAATGACGGGCTTTGCTGGAGCAGAATGGAGGAGCAGGAGGAACCCTCTGAGTCTGACCCCTGGCTACATATGGATACTGTATCAGCAGATGACAGCAGATCATCCGGCTGAGACTGAGATGAGCGTGCCATCCACTCCACTACCTCATCCACTTTCTCCTCCACTACAATTTTGCGCCTTGGTGGGTTAGCCTGGTGGAACATCGACCAAGTATTGTGAATACTAAAAGTAGAAGCTCCGGCGACAGGTCCTTTGGCACTGCTGCACTGTGACACCTTCTCCTTTTTTTTGGAGCTCGAGGTCTGGCTGGAACTGGACCCCTTTTACTTTTCCATGCCAGACATTTTCACTTGACTGTGGCCCTGCAGCTGGTCTTTGTTTCTCTCCCTGTCTCTCTCCCTGCCTGATTAATTACTGGCCCTGCACTTGCCCTGCAGTATCCCTGATATGTGTAATATGGATTCCCAGAACAATTAAATCCCAATTTCAACAACACAGGTCTCAGTGTCTCAGAACTTCACACACTGTGCTTCTGCTCGTCTCAGCAGTATCAGCAGAAGTGATGCGTCACTGGCTTACCGAGCCTGAGCCAATCAGAGCAAACCCTGCCCATTAGGTCAGGTGACCGCTTTCTTCACGGGCTTTTACGCACGAATAACAAACTAACAGTAAAAGTTCGCTAATTACTTGTATTCGTATGCAACAGCGTATAGAGTAACTTATACGTAGCATTAGCGTACAATTTATCGGACAAGTACGTAGCGAATGCGTAGAAAGCCTTAGGAACATTTTTAAATCTTAACGGAGCCTAATTCGGATTTGCTTCGCAGCTGAAAATTTCCAAGAGTCGATACGAATCAACGAATCGACGAATAGATTCGCTCATCTCCAGCAGGGACTTGTATGATATCATCCTGGGGCCACATTTACTCTACCTCTGACCCTGGACCTGGTTCACTTTTTCCTCCCTGACTTCTACTTGCCCTGCCGTCTCTCCTACATTGAAGCTGTGGTTGTATATTTTCTTTCCGTGCACCTGTGCTACTTCACCGTATCACAGAAACGTGTGTTGGCGGTGGATTTTGCAAACTGTTCATTTCCACCTGATCTTGTGACTTGGAGAGAAGTTTTCCTCTGCAGACAAAGAGCCTTGTGTAGCTCTGGACGAAGCCTTCGACGTTTGCTGAGAAGATGAATTTTTCTAAATCAGGCAAAGTGCTTGAGTGAGCACATGGCGTCTGTTGGCAGGACCCTCCCCGGCCACCACCTCAATGTTAACAACCCGCCCTGCCCGCCTCTCTCCTCCACTCCATGGATGGGACTGTGGTCTACCCAAGTGGCCGGCCAAGCCAAACAACTGCCTCTTAGATCCAGCTCTGGAAGAACTTTCTATTTTTCGTTCCCATTAAACTGAAAAACATGGATTGGGCAGATGTTTATTTGTGGAGGCTGAGGGCCACTGACCGGGAATATTTCTACTAGCTGCAAGCTTGTAAGTACCGCTGGTGTACTCCCCCCCCCCCCCTTCCCTTTTAAGAAACACTTAACCATGTCCCATGCTGAAGAACACATCTCAAGGGATGGCTACTCAGATCTTTTTTTGCAAAGCAGGGACAATAAACATGGTCACCAGTTGGGCTTCCAAAGAAGTTAAAACCCAGCTTTCTCAACTCCCTGAGGGCAATCTATGGGTATCTTTTATGTTGTGCTACATACTTAGGTAGAGTTGTCATTCAGGAGTCTGGAGTATATGGTATGGTGGAAAGCACAGTGGCTACATCCAGGGCAGACCTTAGGGGTACAGGGGTATAGAGGGCATCCGCTTTTACTACTGAAGGAGGCATCAATAATCAGGGACCTGGTGCCCAAACAGCTGCACTGGATACAATAAACAATGGCAGTGCCATTTTCATACCTTTTGGAAACTTTATTTAGACACTGTATACAGTACAGTATATAGTGGTGGTGATCAGGCACTATATAGTAACATAGTTTATAAGACCGAAAAAAGCCCTCTGTCCATCCAGTTCGGCCTGTTATCCTGCAAGTTGATCCAGAGGAAGGCAAAAAAAACCCCTGTGAGGTAGAAGACAATTTTCCCCACATTAGGGGTAAAAAATTCCTTCCCGACTCCAATCAGGCATCAGAATAACTCCCTGGATCAACGACCCCTCTCTAGTAACTATAAGGCCTTGTTCACATATCAGTTATTTCTATCAGTTATTGTGAGCCAAAACTAGGTGCCGTTTAAAAACACAGAACCGGTGCAGATCTTTTCATTATACCTTATGTCTGTGTAGCCTCCACTCCTGGTTTTGGATCACAATCACTGATGGAAATAACTGATCAAATAACTGACGTGTAAACATGGCCTAACCTGTAATATTATTACCCTCCAGGCCCCTCCTGATCTCTTATAGTGAACTTACCATCACCACCTCCTCAGGCAGAGAGTTCCATAGTCTCACTGCTCTTACCGTAAAGAATCCTCTTCTATGTTTGCGTACAAACCTTCTTTCCTCCAGACGCAGAGGATGTCCCCTCGTCACAGTCACAGTCCTCGGGATAAATAGATGATGGGAGAGATCTCTGTACTGACCTCTGATATATTTATACATAGTTATTACATCTCCCCTCAGTATAGTATGTGGTGGTGTTGATTAAGCAGTGTATACTGTGTAATGGTTGTGGTCAGGCATTCTATAATATATAGTGATGATCAAGCACTAAAGTGCTTGTATGCTCGGGTGCTCTGGCCGAGCACTAGGGGGTGTTCGAGTGCTCGGCCGAGCACCCGAGCATAATTAAAGTCAATGGGAGTAAACCAGGAAGAACGGGGGGTGCCTGGTTTACAAAAGTGCCCAAAATAAAAAAAAAGGTCCCTAAATGTCCCTCTTAGCCCTTAAAAGGGCTTTTATTTGTGTTTTGTTAAATAAATTATTTCCCTGCCTAGCGCGCCTCTATCACTACACTATCTGTCCCTCCTTGCGGCAGCTCTCCCTGACTAAGAATGGCTGGTCACGTGTCACCGGGTGCTATATATATTGCTAAAATAGAACGGGTCCAAAGAAGAGCTACAAAAATGGTGGAAGGTCTAAAACATAGAACTTATCAAGAAAGACTCCGAGTTCTTAATATGTATAGTCTGGAGGAAAGAAGAGAAAGGGGGGACATGACTGAAACCTTTAAATATGTTAAAGGACTGAATAAAGTTCAGGAGGGAAGTGTTATTAATAAGAAACAGAACACAAGAACAAGGGGGCACAATCTGAGGTTAGTTGGGGGAAAAATCAAGAACAACATTAGAAAATATTATTTCACTGAAAGAGTAGTAGAAGCTTGGAACAAACTTCCAGCAGAGGTGGTTGATAAATCCACAGTAACTGAATTTAAACATGCCTGGGATAAACCTGTATCTATCCTAAGATAACAATAAAGGATAATAAAAGGGCGACTAGATGGACCAGGTGGTCTTTTTCTGCCGTCAATCTTCTATGTTTCTATGTTTCTATGTTTCTATATAGCACCCGATGACGCGTTCCTGGCCAGCCAATCAGTGTAATGCCAGTAGCTAAGATGGCTACTGGCATTACACTGAATGCCATCCCTCCCCGCACGCTAATTAATTAGCGTGCAGGGAGGGGACTCGAGCATGGCGCTCGAGTACACCTGGTGTTCGGCCGAATGCTCGGCCGAACATGCTCGCTCAACACTAATAATATATATTGGTGAGGATCAGGTGCTGTATATACTGTGTAGTGGTTGTGATCCACCACTCAATACCATATACGTAATGGTGGTGATCAGGTTGTGTACGGTGGTGGTTATTAGGCACTATATAGTGTGGGGTGGTGATCAGGCAATGTATACTGTGGTGGTGATCAGGCACTCCATAGTACAGTCATGGCCAAAAAGTTTTGAGAATGATACAAATATTAATTTTTACAAAGTCTACTGCTTCAGTTTTTATAATGGCAATTTGCATATACTCCAGAATGTTATAAAGAGTGATCAGCTTAACAGCAATTACTTGCAAAGTCAATATTTGCCTAGAAAATGAACTTTATCCCCCAAAACACATTTCAACATCATTGCAGCCCTGCCTTAAAAGGACCAGCTAAAATCGCTTCAATGATTGCTCCATTAACACAGGTGTGGGTGTTGATGAGGACAGGGCTGGAGATCAATCTGTCATGATTAAGTAAGAATGACACCACTGGACACTTTAAAAGGAGGCTGGTGCTTGGCATCATTGTTTCTCTTCTGTTAACCATGGTTATCTCTAAAGAAACACGTGCAGTCATCATTGCACTGCACAAAAATGGCCTAACAGGGAAGAGTATCGCAGCTAGAAAGATTGCACCTCAGTCAACAATCTATCGCATCATCAAGAACTTCAAGGAGAGAGGTTCTGATGTTGCCAAAAAGGCTCCAGGGCACCCAAGAAAGATCAGAAAGTGCCAGGACCGTCTCTTAAAAGTGTTTCAGCTGCGGGATCGGGCTACCAGCAGTGCAGAGCTTGCTCAGGAATGGCAGCAGGCAGGTGTGAGTGCATCTGCACGCACTGTGAGGCGGAGACTCTTGGAGCAAGGCCTGGTCTCAAGGAGGGCAGCAAAGAAGCCACTTCTCTCCAGAAAAAACATCAGGGACAGACTGATATTCTGCAAAAGGTACAGGGAGTGGACTGCTGAGGACTGGGGTAAAGTCATTTTCTCTGATGAATCCCCTTTTCGATTGTTTGGGACATCTGGAAAGCAGCTTATTCAGAGAAGACGAGGTGAGCGCTACCACCAGTCTTGTCTCATGCCAACTGTAAAGCATCCTGAAACCATTCATGTGTGGGGTTGCTTCTCAGCCAAGGGAATCGGCTCTCTCACAGTCTTGTCTAAAAACACAGCCATGAATAAAGAATGGCACCAGAATGTCCTCCGAGAGCAACTTCTCCCAACCGCCCAAGAGCAGTTTGGCGATCAACAATGCCTTTTCCAGCATGATGGAGCACCTTGCCATAAAGCAAAGGTGATAACTAAATGGCTCAGGGAACAAAACATAGAGATTTTGGGTCCATGGCCTGGAAACTCCCCAGATCTTAATCTCATTGAGAACTTGTGGTCAATCATCAAGAGACGGGTGGACAAACAAAAACCTACAAATTCTGACAAAATGCAAGCATTGATTGTGCAAGAATGGACTGCTATCAGTCAGGATTTGGTCCAGAAGTTGATTGAGAGCATGCCAGGGAGAATTGCAGAGGTCCTGAAGAAGAAGGGTCAACACTGCAAATATTGACTTGCTGCATTAACTCATTCTAACTGTCAATATAAGCTTTTGTTACTCATAATATGATTGCAATTATATTTCTGTATGTGATAAAAACATCTGACAAACACACATAAAAACCAGAGGGCAGCAGATCATGTGAGAATAGAAGATTTGTGTCATTCTCAAAACTTTTGGCCATGACTGTATATGATGGTGGTGAATGCTTGTCTGGCATCACTGTTTTTTCCATGTTCTATCTTACAAGACTGTTGATTGGGTGTTGAGGTGTTCACTATGTCTGCTGGATGAAAGTGTGCACCATTCGTGCAATTAATGGACTTTGAAAGTCAAATAGAGGGACTTTGAGAAGCTAGATTGCCCATCATCAATTCTGAGAAATGGTTAGACAAGAAGTTCCTGTAGTGCATCAGTGGTGTTGACAGAGGAGGGCATTCGACCGGGTTCTGGAGTATAAGAACAGCAGTTGTATCTCAAATGTGCCGCAAAAGAGTCCATTAGAGGCATGGGTGGTAAACAATGTTCTGAAAGTGGGTGCTGCTTTGATACTAATAATGGGCGCACCAAAACTTGCAGGAAGACTAGTGAGCACCTTCTGCCCTCATGCATAGTGTGGACACACATGGCCAACATTAGGTGTCTTGATGTGGGGTGCCATTAGCTTCTGTGGCCATTCCCACCTGGTATTCGTTGAGAGAACACTGACCAGCCTTTGGAACCAGTCCTACTGTCTTTTTTGACTCAGGAGATGAGGTTATCAGAATAATGTCTGTCTACAAACTGCCTGTGCTATACACTGTGCTCTTCAGGGTATCCAGCAGCTCCATCACCAGATCTCACCCTCATAGAGAATATCTGGGACTGGATGGGGCAATGGATGCACAGCAGCCAACAACCACCTCAGCTGGACTACGGCTTCAAGTTGAAAGAGCTTGAAAGGACCATGATAAGATATCCAACATCTGTATGACCACTACCAGCCATTAGCACCATGAAGGAAGATGCCACCCTGTATTAATGTGACCATCCCGCAATGTATAGCCTGCTGCAGAACCCAAAATAAAGGGGACACCACCTTGGCTGTGTGATCATTGACCAAGCACTGCCACCAGTTTATAGTTTGTTGATCTCCGCTCAATTGCATTAAGTTTTCCAAGTCTTCTTTTTCATTTATTTGAACACTGCATGGTACATCACAAGTAGAGCTGGTCCTGGTTCTCATCCAGCTTTCCCAGAAATATGTAATAACCAAAATCTGGAAAGCCATCCTGATGGAAGGCCCCTTACTCACATCTGTTTTGACAACAAAAATGGCCCCATGACAGCAGCCATCACAGATCAGAGTCTTGGAGAGCTACATTGTGGGAGCTTTATGGAAAGGATATTAATTGTCACCGAGCTTTCCCAGGCACACGTTTAGCACTGCAACTTTTCAAGTCTTGAAGCCTGTAGTGTTTCTGGCGCTGATGAGCCATTATGTAAGTGCCTCCTGAGACAATCCTGTCTGCATTCTCTATGACTGGTATAATGGTGGTCCTGAAGGGATGTCATGTGACAGATTTTCCATGTTTGGCCCCTCATTGCAGTGTGTGGGCGATCCGTCCTGACAAGCCAGGATTGTTCCCGAAGAATGCAACAAAATTGGTCTCAGGGCGGACGGGAATGTCATGAACATGTAGTCAGAACCCCTCCACCCTTCAGCTCAGACACAGCTCACTCCATCTGTGATTGCAACCCACTAGGATTCTTTATGCTACATCTGAAGTCGCTTCGTTCAAGACGTTGGATTAATACTGTACAGAGATTCGTCTCCATACAGTATTCAAATGTATGGACTCCGATGAGGTGAAGTCGTG
Source organism: Rhinella marina (assembly GCA_900303285.1). Lineage (NCBI taxonomy): Eukaryota > Metazoa > Chordata > Amphibia > Anura > Bufonidae > Rhinella > Rhinella marina. The sequence continues at coordinate 56,638 of ONZH01004390.1, forward strand.
CGTGACTTTGGAGTTCAAGTTTTAAAGTGGTTTTTCACTTTAAAAATCAACTATCAAAGTTATTCACCAAAGTCAAGCACGACTTCACTAATAAGTGACTTCGTCTCATCGGAGTCCATGTATTCTAATACTATATGGAGACGGATCTCCTTACAGTATTATTCCAACGCTTTGAACCACGCGACTTCAGATGAAGCATCCGAAGCCCGCTTTGCTTGTTACTAGTTGCAATATAAGGTCAGAACTGTGCACAACTGTGTTCTCCAGTTCAGGGAAATTAGAGAATTTTAAAGGGGTTATCCCACAAATAATGTTAAAAATTAAAATCAGACATCATATAGTCCATGACAATACCTTTCTAACAAAGCTAGGACCAGCCCTGTACCTCACATGGATCCAGAGATCTCCCCATTCATTGCTCTGCTAGATTCATATCAAGCTGACAGCTCAAGGGGAGTGTCTTTTCTGCTGCAGCTAAGGAGGCGTGTCTCAGCTCTCCCTATCACAGCTCAGGAGGTGTGTCTCAGCTCTCCCCTATCACAGCTCAGGAGGCAGTTAAAAGTTGAAACTGAGCATGTGCGGCCTGCTCAGTGAATAGGTCAAAGAAATAAGAAATTAAGTGGTCCTATACAGATACATTTTATTGAATACCTCAGTAGCTATACCAAATTTTTAATGACAAAATACAAAAGTAATTCAGATCCAGGTGCCGGTTTGAAAACTGTAAAATATTTTTCGTGAGACAACCCCTTTAAGGGCCTAGTGATTAGTCCCTTCACTAATTGTAAACAGTAAGACTAAGAAGCATTTCAGTGTAACGCATGGCTAAGGAACAGAATGGAAGCCTCAGTCTGAGTTGAGACACAAGGGGGATTTTAGACTACGTGATACTCCAGTAGACGTTCTGCTTAGTTGGAGTCATTGATAATAGCTGTCCTTTATCTAAAAGAGGGCCCTTAAAAATCATGTGTGTAAAATAACATGTAAAATGCTTGCTGGTGCTGAACTGGCATTGTCCTGACGCTCCCACAATCCTCCACGAATAGAAACTGAAGCAGCCAAGTCATTGAGTAATTTTTGGACTTGGGCCTATTTGTATATTGGATTAGAAGGAATTCTGGACCATCAGGCTTTGGATTAATGATGGCTCCCTCCATACATTGGAGGAACAGGAGGAGGCGGGAGATCATTGAGCTTTTTGGACGGGTAAGTAGTCATTTCCAGCATATACAGCACTTAGAGATGCCTTTGTGGCCACCAGTAAGAAGCGATAACTACAACTCTCTGCTCTACAACTACTACTTACATCTCATTCTCATAGCGCAGGCCGCCCCAGTCGTATTCCATTTCCCGCTGTAGGCTGTAATTACTGCTCTGTACGGTTGTTTTTTATTTATGGGTGGTCAAGAGCCTACCAAAAATTTTAAGAATATCAATACAGACCTGACTCTGCAATAACAGATTTGCTATATCTGTGGATATACCCAATGCTTTTGTCTGTCACCAATCTGAGATGTGCATACAACCCTTCACTTTCATCTGTATTATTTTCTTCCTAGCTGTACTTTGGCTCCTAACAAGAGATGAGCGAATCTTTAATTGCATTCTGTAAAATGTGAATCAGACTGACATTGCTTCCACTTCTTCTTCCAATATATCACCAACCTTGCCTCATTACTTAACTTGCATTTTCTAAGTTCTTAAGGTTTCTGCTAAACTAAAATCCAACCCGTTCTCCTTTACTAGGTCCAGGGAAAAGACCATGCCTCTCAGGGACGTGGAAAAAAAGAATAAAAAATTCTAGTACAGTTTTACTGTGCTCTTATTAAGAGAAACACAATAAGAGACTTACAGCTGTGATAATGTTTTATGCCTAAAAAACAGAAGCAATGATGTTACATAGAAAGCTATCGAGACAACTAAAATATCATCCTCAGGCAAAATATAACAGTGTCTGAAGAAAAAAAGCAATATATAAAGTATATATGTAAAAGAGCAGAGGCATGGTGTACGGACATATAATGCTGTCCCTATGTAAAACAATATAACTACTATAGTACTGCTCTTATATACAAAAATATAACTACTATAATACTGCTCCTATGTACAAGAATATAACTACTATAATACTGCTCCTATGTAAAACAATATAACTACTATAATACTGCTCCTATGTACAAGAATATAACTACTATAATACTGGCTCCTATGTACAAGAATATAACTACTATAATACTGCTCCTATGTACGAGAATATAACTACTATGATACTGCTCCTATGTACAAGAATATAACTACTATAATACTGCCCCTATGTACAAGAATATAACTACTATAATACTGCCTCCTATGTACAGGAATATAACTACTATAATACTGCTCCTATGTACAAGAATATAACTGCTATAATACGCCCTATGTACAAGAATATAACTACTATAATACTGCTCCTGTGTACAAGATATAACTACTATAATACTGCTCTATGTACAAGAATATAACTACTATAATACTGCTCCTATGTACAAGAATATAACTACTTATAATACTGCTCCTATGTACAAGAATATAACTACTATAATACTGCTCTATATACAAGAATATAACTACTATAATAACTGCTCCTATGTACAAGAAATATAACTACTATAATACTGCCTCCTATGTACAAGAATATAACTACTATAATACTGCCTCTATGTACAAGAATATAACTACTATAATACTGCTCCTATGTACAAGAATATAACTATACTATAATACTGCTCCTATGTACAAGAATATAACTACTATAATACTGCCTCCTATGTACAAGAATATAACTACTATAATACTGCTCCTATGTACAAGAATATAACTACTATAATACTGCTCCTATGTACAAGAATATAACTACTATAATACTGCTCCTATGTACAAGAATATAACTACTATAATACTGCCTCCTATGTACAAGAATATAACTACTATATAATACTGCCTCCTATGTACAAGAATATAACTACTATAATACTGCTCCTATGTACAAGAATATAACTACTATAATACTGCTCTCCTATGTACAAGAATATAAACTACTATAATACTGCTCCTATGTACAAGAATATAACTACTACTACTATAATACTGCTCCTATGTACAAGAATATAAACTACTATAATATGCTCCTATGTACAAGAATATAACTACTAAAATACTGTTCCTATGCACAAGCATGGCATGCTCTTATATACAAGAATATAACTAGTATAATACTGCTCTTATGTAAAAGAATATAACTACTATAATACTGCTCTTATGTACAAGAATATAACTACTATAATACTGCCCCTATGTACAAAGAATATAACTACTAGAATACTGCTCCTATGTACAAGAATACAACTACTATAATACTGCTCCTATGTACAAGAATATAACTACTATAATACTACTCCTATGTACAAGAATATAACTACTATAATACTGCTCCTATGTACAAGAATATAACTACTATAATACTGCCTCCTATGTACAAGAATATAACTACTATAATACTGCTCCTATGTACAAGAATATAACTATATAATACTGCTCCCTATGTATAAGAATATAACTACTATAACACTGCCTCCTATGTACAAGAATATAACTACTATAATACTGCATCCTATGTACAAGAATATAACTACTATAATACTGCTCCTATGTACAAGAATATAACTACTATAATACTGCTCCTATGTACAAGAATATAACTACTATAATACTGCTCCTATGTACAAGAATATAACTACTATAATACTGCTCCTATGTACAAGAATATAACTACTATAATACTGCCTCCTATGTACAAGAATATAACTACTATAATACTGCTCCTATGTACAAGAAATATAACTACTATAATACTGCTCCTATGTACAAGAATATAACTACTATAATACTGCTCCTATGTACAAGAATATAACTACTATAATACTGCTCCTATGTACAAGAATATAACTACTATAATACTGCTCCTATGTACAAGAATATAACTACTATAATACTGCCTCCCTATGTACAAGAATATAACTACTATAATACTGCTCCTATGTACAAGAATATAACTACTATAATACTGCTCCTATGTACAGAAATATAACTACTATAATACTGCTCCTATGTACAAAGAATATAACTACTATAATACTGCTCCTATGTACAAGAATATAACTACTATAATACTGCTCCTATGTACAAGAATATAACTACTATAATACTGCCTCCTATGTACAAGAATATAACTACTATAATACTGCTCCTATGTACAAGAATATAACTACTATAATACTGCTCCTATGTACAAGAATATAACTACTATAATACTGCTCCTATGTACAAGAATATAACTACTATAATACTGCTCCTATGTACAAGAATATAACTACTACTATAATACTGCTCCCTATGTACAAGAATATAACTACTATAATACTGCTCCTATGTACAAGAATATAACTACTATAATACTGCTCCTATGTACAAGAATATAACTACTATAATACTGCCTCCTATGTACAAGAATATAACTACTATAATACTGCTCCTATATGTACAAGAATATAACTACTATAATACTGCTCCTATGTACAAGAATATAACTACTATAATACTGCTCCTATGTACTATGTACAAGAATATAACTACTATAATACTGCTCCTATGTACAAGAATATAACTACTATAATACTGCTCCTATGTACAAAAGAATATAACTACTATAATACTGCTCCTATGTACAAGAATATATAACTACTATAATACTGCTCCTATGTACAAGAATATAAACTACTATAATACTGCTCCTATGTACAAGAATATAACTACTATAATACTGCTCCTATGTACAAGAATATAACTACTATAATACTGCTCCTATGTACAAGAATATAACTACTATAATACTGCTCCTATGTACAAAGATATAAACTACTATAATACTGCTCCTATGTACAAGAATATAACTACTATAATACTGCTCCTATGTACAAGAATATAACTACTATAATACTGCCTCCTATGTACAAGAATATAACTACTATAATACTGCCTCCTATGTACAAGATATAAACTACTATAATACTGCTCCTATGTACAAGAATATAACTACTATAATACTGCTCCTATGTACAAGAATATAACTACTATAATACTGCTCCTATGTACAAGAATATAACTACTATAAATACTGCTCCTATGTACAAGAATATAACTACTATAATACTGCTCCTATGTACAAGAATATAACTACTATAATACTGCTCCCTATGTACAAGAATATAACTACTATAATACTGCTCCTATGTACAAGAATATAACTACTATAATACTGCTCCTATGTACAAGAATATAACTACTATAATACTGCTCCTATGTACAAGAATATAACTACTATAATACTGCTCCTATGTACAAGAATATAACTACTATAATACTGCTCCTATGTACAAGAATATAACTACTATAATACTGCTCCTATGTACAAGAATATAACTACTACTATAATACTGCCTCCTATGTACAAGAAATATAACTACTATAATACTGCTCCTATGTACAAGAATATAACTACTATAATACTGCTCCTATGTACAAAGAATATAAACTACTATAATACTGCTCCTATGTACAAGAATATAACTACTATAATACTGCCTCCTATGTACAAGAATATAACTACTATAATACTGCTCCTATGTACAAGAATATAACTACTATAATACTGCTCCTATGTACAAGAATATAACTACTATAATACTGCCTCCTATGTACAAGAATATAACTACTATAATACTGCCTCCTATGTACAAGAATATAACTACTATAATACTGCTCCTATGTACAAGAATACTAACTACTATAATAACTGCCTCCTATGTACAAGAATATAACTACTATAATACTGCCTCCTATGTACAAGAATATAACTACTATATACTGCTCCTATGTACAAGAATATAACTACTATAATACTGCTCCTATGTACAAGAATATAACTACTATAATACTGCTCCTATGTACAAGAATATAACTACTATAATACTGCTCCTATGTACAAGAAATAAACTACTATAATACTGCTCCTATGTACAAGAATATAACTACTATAATACTGCCTCCTATGTACAAGAATATAACTACTATAATACTGCCCTTGTACAAGAATATAACTACTATAATACTGCCTCCTATGTACAAGAATATAATACTATAATACTGCTCCTATGTACAAGAATATAACTACTATAATACTGCTCCTATGTACAAGAATATAACTACTATAATACTACCTCCTATGTACAAGAATATAACTACTATAATACTGCTCCTATGTACAAGAATATAACTAACTATAATACTGCTCCTATGTACAAGATATAACTACTATAATACTAGCTCCTATGTACAAGAATATAACTACTATAATACTGCTCCTATGTACAAGAATATAACTACTATAAACTGCTCCTGTGTACAAGAATATAACTACTATAATACTGCTCCTATGTACAAGAATATAACTACTAATAATACTGCTCCTATGTACAAGAATATAACTACTATAATACTGCTCCTTTGTACAAGAATATAACTACTATAATACTGCTACTATGTACAAGAATATAACTACTATAATACTGCTCTATGTACAAGAATATAACTACTATAATACTGCCTCCTATGTACAAGAATATAACTACTATAATACTGCCTCCTATGTACAAGAAATATAACTACTATAATACTGCTCCTATGTACAAGAATATAACTACTATAATACTGCTCCTATGTACAAGAATATAACTACTATAATACTGCCTCCTATGTACAAGAATATAAACTACTATAATACTGCTCCTATGTTACAAGAATATAACTACTATAATACTGCCTCCTTATGTACAGAATTATAAACTATATAATACTGCTCCTATGTACAAGAATATAACTACTATAATACTGCTCCTATGTACAAGAATATAACTACTATAATACTGCTCCTGTGTACAAGAATATAACTACTATAATACTGCCTCCTATGTACAAGAATATAACTACTATAATACTGCTCCTATGTACAAGAATATAACTACTATAATACTGCTCCTATGTACAAGAATATAACTACTATAATACTGCTACTATGTACAAGAATATAACTACTATAATACTGCCTCCTATGTACAAGAATATAACTACTATAATACTGCTCCTATGTACAAGAATATAACTACTATAATACTGCTCCTATGTACAAGAATATAACTACTATAATACTGCCTCCAAGGTAATCAATTCACTGTTTCTAATAATTACATCATTTTTTAACACTGATAACATGAACAGAGATATGGAATCTGCAAAACAAGTCTATTGACTTTTAGATGTTCTCCCGTTCTGCGGCCCCTTCCTCTGGTTTCAGACGTCAGTTTCATGTGACTTACATTTTTTATTAAACCCTTAAATAATAAAATAAAGAAGAGGAAAAGGTGGGAGGAGGAATCTGCTTACAGGCTGCAATCTGCAGACCTCGAGAAATGTGCAGCAGGAACACATTTACATAGATTTGGTGGAATTCGTTCATGGTCTCTTCACCCCCCGCCGTTCTGAAGACACTGCATGCTGGTTGTCACTTGTGTGTCCCAGTTGGAGAAAGTTAACAGACAGCCGAGTAGAATGTTTACTTCAGTTTAATGATTTTTTGGAATTTTTTGGATATCGGTAGAATGCTTTGTATACTCTGTGTAGCCCCTCTTACTGCAATTATGTCCACATTTTATTGAGATCTCGATCATCTCTTCGTCTTGTCCATAAAACCTGTTTAAGTCTTATCCTGAACATCTGGAGAGAGTCATCAGCTGTAAATGTGTGATCCTGTGACCTCTGCATGTTCTGAAACCAACCCGAGTCTAATAAGAAACATGTGTCTGTGGCTTAGCCAAGGCTTCCTCTGGAAACCGTGAGGAGGCCACCGAGATGATCCACCTCGTATCCAAAACAGCAGCTATGAGCAAAGATGTCTTGTCACATTGACCCAGACAAGAGAATGCCCGGATTACGAGGAGATTAACCTGGCAGTCCTCAGTGTAGGCAATTTGTTCTAAATGGGGTGAATTGTTTATTTGTAGTTGCAGTACATACGTAGGCCGATCAGCCACAGCATTAAAACCACTGACAGGTGAAGTAGTAACATTGACTAGGACACCTACCATGGAAGGGAGATAGATGAGGCAGTACGTGTACAGCTAATTATTTTTTCTAAATTGATTTGCTAGAAGAAAGCAAGATGAGCAGATGTAAGGTTCTGAGCAACTTTTACAAGGGCCAAATTGTGATGTCTCGAAGACTAGGTTAGACGATCTCTGAAGAGGCTGGTTCTGTGAAGTGTTCCTGGTATAGAGTGGTTAGTACCTACCAAAAGTACATCGTCTAAGACATACCTCCCAACTTTGGAGACAGAGAAAGAGGGACAAATTGTGCGTCGCAAATTTTTTTTGCACTAGGCCACGCCTCTAACTCCGCCCAAAACATAAATATACACCTAATCCTACCCAGTCCCATTACTGTCCCACATAGTAATTATTCCCCAGTTATGTGCCCCCATTAATATGTCCTGTTATGTGCCCCCCAGTAATATGCCCAGCTGTGCCCCCAGTAATATGCCCAGCTGTGCCCCCAGTAATATGCCCAGCTGTGCTCCCCCTATAATATGGCCACATTGTGCCCCCCAGTAATGTTTTTCCCCTAGTAATAAGCCCACATTGTGCTCCCCAGTTTATGTTGTGCCCACAGTAATATGCCCAGTTGTGCCCCCCCTATAATATGCCCACATTGTGCCCCCCAGTAATGTTGTGCCCCTAGTAATAAGCCCACATTGTGCTCCCCAGTTTATGTTGTGCCCACAGTAATATGCCCATATTGTGCTCCCCAGTAATGCTGTGCCCCAGTAATATGCCCATACTGTGATCTCCAGTAATGCTGTGCCCCCATTAATATGCCCACACTGTGCTCCCCAGTAATGCTATGCCCCCAGTAATATGCCCATACTGTGATTTCCAGTAATGCTGTGCCCCCAGTAATATGCCCATACTGTGATTTCCAGTAATGCTGTGCCCCCAGTAATATGCCCATACTGTGCTCCCCAGTAATGCTGTGCCCCCCAGTAATATGCCCATACTGTGATTTCCAGTAATGCTGTGCCCCCAGTAATATGCCCATACTGTGCTCCCCAGTAATGCTGTGCCCCCACTAATGCTGTGCCCCCCAGTAATGCTGTGCCCCCACTAATGCTGTGCCCCCCAGTAATGCTGTATCCCCAGTAATGCTGTGCCCCCAGTAATATGCCCATACTGTGACCCCCAGTAATGCTGTAACCCCCCAGTAATATGCCCATACTGTGACCCCCAGTAATGCTGTACCCCCAGTAATGCTGTGCCCCCAGTAAATATGCCCATACTGTGCCACTCACAGAAAAATTTAAAAAAAAAATAAAAACCATATACTTACCTTCTTCCTAGCAGCATCACCAGCAGGAGATCTTCTTCTGTAGTCTGGAGGGGGCAGAGTCAAGGCGGACTGGCGGCCGGCTCTGCCCCCCTCCCAGACCGAATGTGTAGAGAGCAGAAGGGAGGTACGGAGAGCCTGCAAGGGGCACTGGAGGGATTATGGATGAAGCAGTGAGCCGATTCCGTCTCTCTGCTTCATCACAATACAGGCAACTGTCTCTGCGTTCTATGGACGCAGGGAGAGCTGCCAGTAACCGGGACATAGCTCCCCCGTACCGGGACAGCGGGACAGCCCCTGCAATCTGGGACTGTCCTGCTAGATCCGGGATGGTTGGGAGGTATGTCTAAGGAAATGTTGACAAGGTCTTGGACATCTAAGTTCAGGACATGTATGGAGCAGCCTCACAAAGTGATCCCACTCCATACACGGTTGATACCCGGCCACAATGACCGGTACTGGTGATGATGGAGACCCCCCACAGTTAAACCGCACAGATGCCACTGTCATTAGCGACCACAGCGTCTGTCCTCCGATCAGAGCCCCCACGGTGAAATTCAAAGGGCTCCGATCGGTTGTTGTGAAAGCCTGGGGCCTTGTGAAGGCTTCCTATGCTGTCATAATGAGCTCCCTGAAAAAAATTCGATTCACCTACTTCGCTGAATTTCATGAAGAAATTCAATTTGTGACAAATTACTTAGTCACGAGGCGCATTCTATGCTATGTAGCTGGCGCAATGACAGGAAACGGCAACTGCGCCGCCCTCCATCATTATACCCCCTCAGATTCTACCTTCATCGCTGATAGCGGCATCTGAGATTAAAATTAAGGCCTTTCAGGGGCTAATCCAGTTAAAAAAAAATATTCACCTCATCCATGTGAACGCGGAGAGGTCATCGAGGCCATCTTGATTGAAAACCACGGGGCAAATTAAGTCATCACGCTGAGAGGGCGACACAGTTGCTGTTTCCCATCATTGCACCCGCTACATACAAAGGAATGTGCTTTGAGACAAATTCTTTTGTCACAAATTTAATTTCTTTGTGAAATTCAGTGAAGCAGCCGAATCAAATTTTTCATAACTTCGCTCATCTCTAGTGCTGACCTGCAGAATAAGGTTGTCTTGTCATTTTTAGCGCAAATTGAACACCTTAAAGGGGTATTCCGGTTACCATAAATATAACTTATGTTTTAGACTAATTCATCATCAATCATTACCTCATATAATGTCAATTTCACATATTTACCGTTCAGTAGTTATAAAGCACTTTTCTTCCCCTGCTACCCACTGTGTTTCCTCATAAGTTACCATGGCACCGACCTGTAGTTCTGAGCCTTTGTCAGGTCAGGCATGCTCAGTGTGTTGCTATCAGTTCTCTAGCTAAATGTCAGTGCGCTGCTGATTACTGAGTGGAGGGGGCGTGTCTGCACTGTGATATCAGGCAATCAGTGAACAGCAACACTCATGAACAAGCAGAAACTTACAGCAGGAAAGCTAGGCATTGTGGGGATTGTAGTTTTGTGGGGGAAGATCGGGAGCCATGATACTCTCAGTGTACTGCAGGCTCACACAGGAGCTAGACAAATGGATTGCAGGGTAAAATGAAGCTCTGGTTATATGTATAGGTATGGGTTCTGGTTATATGTACAGGTATGGGTTCTGGTTATATGTACAGGTATGGGTTCTGGTTATATGTACAGGTATGGGTTCTGGTTATATGTATGGTTAGGTATGGGTTCTGGTTATATGTATAGGTATGGTGGGTTCTGGTTATATGTACAGGTATGGGTTCTGGTTATATGTACAGGTATGGGTTCTGGTTATATGTACAGGTATGGGTTCTGGTTATATGTACAGGTATGGGTTCTGGTTATATGTATAGGTATGGGTTCTGGTTATATGTACAGGTATGGGTTCTGGTTATATGTACAGGTATGGGTTCTGGTTATATGTACAGGTATGGGTTCTGGTTATATGTACAGGTATATGTACAGGTATGGTATGGGTTCTGGTTATATGTAAGGTATGGGTATCTCTGGTTATATGTATAGGTATGGTTTCTGGTTATATGTATAGGTATGGGTTCTGGTTATATGTACAGGTATGGGTTCTGGTTATATGTATAGGTATGGGTTTCTGGTTATATGTTATATGTAGGGTATGGGTTCTGGTATATGTGTACAGGTATGGGTTCTGGTTATATGTATAGGTATGGGGTTCTGGTTTGGTTATATGTACAGGTATGGGTTCTGGTTATATGTATAGGTATGGGTTTCTGGTTATATGTACAGGTATGGGTTCTGGTTATATGTACAGGTATGGGTTCTGGTTATATGTACAGGTATGGGGTTTCTGGTTATATGTATAGGTATGGGTATATATGTACAGGTATGGGTTCTGGTTATATGTGTACAGGTATGGGTTCCTGGTTATATGTATAGGTATGGGTTCTGGTTATATGTACAGGTATGGGTTCTGGTTATATGTACAGGTATGGGTATGGGTTCTGGTTATATGTACAGGTATGGGTTCTGGTTATATGTACAGGTATGGGTTCTGGTTATATGTATAGGTATGGGTTCTGGTTATATGTATAGGTATGGGTTTCTGGTTATATGTATAGGTATGGGTTCTGGTTATATGTATAGGTATGGGTTCTGGTTATATATATATGTACAGGTATGGGTTCTGGTTATATGTACAGGTATGGGTTCTGGTTATATGTATAGGTATGGTTCTGGTTATATGTACAGGTATGGGTTCTGGTTATATGTATAGGTATGGGTTCTGGTTATATGTACAGGTATGGGTTCTGGTTATATGTACAGGTATGGGTTCTGGTTATATGTACAGGTATGGGTTCTGGTTATATGTACAGGTATGGGTTCTGGTTATATGTACAGGGTATGGGTTTCTGGTTATATGTACAGGTATGGGTTCTGGTTATATGTACAGGTATGGGTTCTGGTTATATGTATAGGTATGGGTTCTGGTTATATGTACAGGTATGGGTTCTGGTTATATGTACAGGTATGGGTTCTGGTTATATGTACAGGTATGGGTTCTGGTTATATGTACAGGTATGGGTTCTGGTTATATGTATAGGTATGGGTTCTGGTTATATGTACAGGTATGGGTTCTGGTTATATGTATAGGTATGGGTTCTGGTTATATGTACAGGTATGGGTTCTGGTTATATGTACAGGTATGGGTTCTGGTTATTATATGTACAGGTATGGGTTCTGGTTATATGTACAGGTATGGGTTTCTGGTTATATGTATAGGTATGGGTTCTGGTTATAATGTACAGGTATGGGTTCTGGTTATATGTACAGGTATGGTTCTGGTTATATGTACAGGTATGGGTTCTGGTTATATGTATAGGTATGGGTTCTGGTTATATGTACAGGTATGGGTTCTGGTTATATGTACAGGTATGGGTTCTGGTTATATGTACAGGTATGGGTTCTGGTTATATGTACAGGTATGGGTTCTGGTTATATGTACAGGTATGGGTTCTGGTTATATGTATAGGTATGGGTTCTGGTTATATGTACAGGTATGGGTTCTGGTTATATGTTACAGGTATGGGTTCTGGTTATATGTACAGGGTATGGGTTCTGGTTATATGTATAGGTATGGGTTCTGGTTATATGTACAGGTATGGGTTTCTGGTTATATGTATATGGTATGGGTTCTGGTTATATGTATAGGTATGGGTTCTGGTTATATGTACAGGTATGGGTTCTGGTTATATGTATAGGGTATGGGTTCTGGTTATATGTACAGGTATGGGTTCTGGTTATATGTATAGGTATGGGTTCTGGTTATATGTACAGGTATGGGTTCTGGTTATATGTACAGGTATGGGGGTTCTGGTTATATGTACAGGTATGGGTTCTGGTTATATGTATAGGTATGGGTTCTGGTTATATGTACAGGTATGGGGTTCTGGTTATATGGTATAGGTATGGGTTCTGGTTATATGTACAGGTATGGGTTCTCTGGTTATATGTACAGGTATGGGTTCTGGTTATATGTATAGGTATGGGTCTGGTTATATGTACAGGTATGGGGTTCTGGTTATATGTATAGGGTATGGGTTCTGGTTATATGTACAGGTATGGGTTCTGGTTTATATGTACAGGTATGGGTTCTGGTTATATGTATAGGTATGGGTTCTGGTTATATGTACAGGTATGGGTTCTGGTTATATGTACAGGTATGGGTTCTGGTTATATGTACAGGTATGGGTTCTGGTTATATGTACAGGTATGGGTTCTGGTATATATATACAGGTATGGGTTCTGGTTATATGTATAGGTATGGGTTCTGGTTATATGTACAGGTATGGGTTCTGGTTATATGTATGGTATGGGTTCTGGTTATATGTACAGGTATGGGTTCTGGTTATATGTACAGGTATGGGTTCTGGTTATATGTATAGGTATGGGTTCTGGTTATATGTATAGGTATGGGTTCTGGTTATATGTACAGGTATGGGTTCTGGTTATATGTATAGGTATGGGTTCTGGTTATATGTATAGGTATGGGTTCTGGTTATATGTACAGGTATGGGTTCTGGTTATATGTACAGGTATGGGTTCTGGTTATATGTACAGGTATGGGTTTCTGGTTATATGTACAGGTATGGGTTCTGGTTATATGTACAGGTATGGGTTCTGGTTATATGTACAGGTATGGGTTCTGGTTATATGTACAGGTATGGGTTCTGGTTATATGTACAGGTATGGGTTCTGGTTATATTGTACAGGTATGGGTTCTGGTTATATGTACAGGTATGGGTTCTGGTTATATGTATAGGTATGGTTCTGGTTATATGTACAGGTATGGGTTCTGGTTATATGTACAGGTATGGGTTCTGGTTATATGTACAGGTATGGGTTCTGGTTATATGTACAGGTATGGGTTTCTGGTTATATGTACAGGTATGGGTTCTGGTTATATGTACAGGTATGGGTTCTGGTTATATGTACAGGTATGGTTTCTGGTTATAGGTACAGGTATGGGTTCTGGTTATATGTACAGGTATGGGTTCTGGTTATATGTATAGGTATGGGTTCTGGTTATATGTATAGCTATAGCGCATTAAGATCATAATTGGATTTGTGCAAGAAATTGTGGGTCAAGAGTTTTGGTGGTTGGGGGGACCTACACAATATTTGGCAGGTGGTTTTGAAAAACAATAACCTGCTCAAGCTGCACCCACATCTTCAAAGAAAATCACAAACCCCAGAACAAAACCCGCCAGGAAAGTAGTAATTGTGGTTAGTAATACAGGATCATACAGGAAAAGTATTGTAAACAGAGTCCTTTAGTAAGTGGTTATCTATGTGGACAATTGCTGTAAAGAACCCAATAGGAAATCAGACCCTAAAGGAAAACATCTAGAGGGACAGACCCATACAGGAAAAGTACTGTAGACATTTAGAACTCATAGGAAGTGGGCTCTTAGAGGAGAAGGTACAAAAGAACAAGACCCCAGAGGAACACATGTCTAGAGGAACAGAACCATACAGGAAAAGTACTATAGACATAGAGAACCCATAGGAACTAGGATTCCAGAGGAGAAGGTGCAAAAAAAGACCCTACAGGAATACATGTCTAGGGGAACAGAACCATTCAGGAAAAGTACTATAGACATAGAGAACCCATAGGAAGTGGGATCCTAGAGGAGAAGGTGCAAAAGAACAAGACCCCAGAGGAACACATGTCTAGAGGAATAGAGCCATTCAGGAAAAGTACTGTAGACATAGAGAACCCATAGGAACTAGGATTCCAGAGGAGAAGGTGCAAAAAAAGACCCTACAGGAATACATGTCTAGGGGAACAGAACCATTCAGGAAAAGTACTATAGACATAGAGAACCCATAGAAAGTGGGATCCTAGAGGAGAAGGTGCAAAAGAACAAGACCCCATAGGAACACATGTCTAGAAGAACAGAACCATTCAGGAAAAGTACTGTAGACATAGAGAACCCATAGGAAGTGGTCTCCTAGAGGAGAAGGTGCAAAAGAACAAGACCCCAGAGGAACACATGTCTAGAAGAACAGAACCATTTAGGAAAAGTACTGTAGGCATAGAGAACCCATAGGAACTAGGATTCCAGAGGAGAAGGCGCAAAAGAACAAGACCCTACATGAATACATGTTTAGGGGAACAGAACCATATGTGAAAAGTACTGTAGACATAGAGAACCCATACAAAGTGGGATCCTAGAGGAGAAGGTGCAAAAGAACAGACCCCAGAGGAACACATGTCTAGAGGAAGAGAACTATATATGAAAAGTACTGTAGACATAGAGAACTCATAGGAAGTCGGCTCCTAGAGGAGAAGGTGCAAAAGAACAAGACCCTAGAGAAACACGTGTCTAGAGGAACAGAACAATTTAGGAAAAGTACTGTAGACATAGAGAATCCATAGAAAGTGGGACCCTAGAGGAACACGTCTTGAGGAACAGAATTGTACAGGAAAAGTACTGTAGACGTATAGAACCCATAAGAAGTGGGGTCCTAGAGGATCAATAAACTAAATCTCTAAAGGAACACATTTATAGGTACAGAAGAATGATACAGGAAATTATATCGGATACAGGCAAATTGCTGTAGACATAGAGAACCCATAAGAAGGGGACTCCTAGAGGGAATGGTGTGAAAGAACAAGACCCTAGAGGAACAGACCCATACAGGAAAGTACTGCAGACATAGAAAACCCATAGGAAGTGGTATCCTAGAGGAAAAAGTGTGAAAGAACAAGACCCTAGAGGAGCACATGTCTAGAGGAACAGACCCATACAGGAAAGTACTGCAGACATAGAGAACCCATAGGAAGTGGTATCCTAGAGGAAAAAGTGTGAAAGAACAAGACCCTAGAGGAACACATGTCTAGAGGAACAGACCCATACAGGAAAGTACTGCAGACATAGAGAATCCATAGGACGTGGTATCCTAGAGGAAAAAGTGTGAAAGAACAAGACCCTACATGTCTAGAGGAACAGACCCATACAGGAAAGTACTGCAGACATAGAGAACCCATAGGACGTGGTATCCTAGAGGAAAAAGTGCATACGAATAAGATCAGGCAGGAACACATGTCTAAAGGAAAAGTACTGAAGACATAGGGAACCCTTATAGAAAGTGGAACCCTAGAGGAAAAGTTACAAAAAACAAAAAGGAGCAAAAGACCAAGACCCTTGAAAAACTAGAGAAACAGAACAGGGAAAGTGCTGTAGACATACAGAACTATATAGAGACTGGGCCCTTAGAGGACAAGTGCTAACCGTCTGGTGAATGGGCTGGGGATGAGCTGCACTAGTGCTCAGGAGTCATTTGTGGTCCTGATGGGAGTTTACTGTAGGACTTCAGCTTGATGTAAATGCACATTTCTAAAGGAATTGTCTAACATACTTTTTTTTCATTGACATGGTGTGTGTCGGGGGTGAGAGCGGGTTGGCTTGTTGGCTGCAAGTGCATGCGGAGTAACTGACTTGTTGCAGAAACTGCTCATGGGCTATAATATAATCTCCATCATAACCAACCAGAGTGCTGCTTTCCATTCTCTAGTGCAGTGCGGATCTAGGAGTACAAAGAGTTAATGAAAGCACCAGGAAACAATATTTTTCCATGGGAGTGGTTGGGTAAATATGTTTGGTTTTTAGATTTGCAAGAAAAAAAAATATTTGTCTAACAATTCAGCGGAAACGTTCAGGACCATGTGCCGACTGAACCGCGGGATACGTCGCTCTAAAGTCCTGGTAAGCGGGGCGTGTCCTGATCCAACACTCAAACTAAGTCATATAGACATACAGATGTAGTGGTACTGATCAGTGGCGTACATAGATCATGGGGCCTAATAGCAAAAATGAGAATAAAAAATCTGAGTTGACCCCCCCCCCCAAATACAAAGTACATTTATTACAGTGAAGGTATGGGATGTTAGGGTGATATTGATGAAGAAAACCGGGTTAATTGACAAAAGTGTATTTAGCAGTTTTTTTGTGTTCTTGAGCCTGAGCCATTGCAGCACTGTACATGTACATAGCAGAGCAGAAAAATATATGCCCACTGCTCAAAAAAATAAAGGGAACACTAAAATCCCACATCCTAGACCTCAATGAATGAAATATTCCAGTTGCAAGTCTTTATTCATTACATAGTAGAATGCGGTGAGGACAATATAACATAAAATAGATCAATGTTAATCAAAATGAATATCCCATGGAGGTCTGGATTTGGAATAATACTCAAAATCAAAGTGGAAAATCAAATTTCAGACTGATCCAACTTCAGTGGAAATGCCTCAAGACAAAGAAATGAGGCTCAGTAGTACAGTCGGGAAAAAAGTATTTAGTCAGCCACCAATTGTGCAGGTTCTCCCACTTAAAAAGATGAGGTCGGCCTGTAATTGACATCATAGGTAGACCTCAACTATGAGAGACAACATGAGAAAACAAATCCAGAAAATCACATTGTCTGATTTTGAAAGGATTTAATTGCAAATTATGGTGAAAAATAAGTATTTGGTCACCTACAAACAAGCACAATTTCTGCCTCTCACAGACCTGTAACTTCTTCTCTAAGAGGCTCCTCTGTCCTCCACTCATTACCTGTAGTAATGGCTCCTGTTTGTTATCAGTATAAAAGACACCTGTCCACAACCTCAAACAGTCACACTCCAAACTCCACTACGGTGAAGACCAAAGAGCTGTTGAAGGACACCAGAAACAAAACTGTAGACCTGCACCAGGCTGGGAAGACTGAATCTGCAATAGGCAAGCAGCTTGGTGTGAAGAAATCAACTGTGGGAGCAATAATTAGGAAATGGAAGACATACAAGACCAACTGATAATCTCCCTCCAATCAGGGGCTCCACGCAAGATCTCACCCTGTGGGGTCAAAATGATCACAAGAACTGTGAGAAAAAATCCCAGAACCACACGGGGGGACCTAGTGAATGACCTGCAGAAAGATGGGACCAATGTAACAAAGGCTACCGTTAGTAACACACTACGCCGCCGGGGAGTAGTGCCCAGACGTGTCC
>ONZH01004391.1:0-31731 GCA_900303285.1 Rhinella marina
CCAGCACCTCCAAGGCGTACAGCGCCAGTTCAGGCCACGTGTCCAGCTTTGAAACCCAGTAGTTGTATGGAGCAGAGTGATCGCGCGGACGTTGGTATGGTCAGCTAGGTACTCCCTCACCATCTTTCTGTAAAGTTCACCCCTACTCTGCCTAGACTGGGGACAGGTGACTGTGTCTTGCTGGGATGACATAAAACTGGCAAAGGCCAGTGCCTGCCAGTGCTGGAAAAGCTGCCTGCTCGCCTCCTCTCCCCCGCTACTTGGCCCACAGAATCACGCCTTCTGCCGCTAGCGGCGTCAGATTGGGAAGGATTGTTTCAGCTTGTGCACCAGGCCTGTTGATATTGATTCACTCTCATACTCCTTTCCTCTACAGTGATGAGAGTGGAAAGGTTCTGCTTGTACCGTGGGTCCAAGAGAGTGAACACCCAGTAATCGGTGTTTGAAAAAATTCTTCTAACGCGAGGGTCATGGGATAGGCAGCCTAACATGAAGTCTGCCATGTGCGCCAGAGTCCCAACACGCAAGAATTCCCTGTCCTCACTGGCCTGACTCTCCATTTCTCCTCCTCCTCCTCCTCCTCCTCCAAGTCCTCCTCTTCAGCCCGTACATGCTCAAGAGTTAAGAAGGATTGAGTATTGATACCCTCTTCTGTCTCCCCGACATTCTCCTCCTCTTCCTCCTCATCCTCATCCCCCTCCTCCGATACGCGCTGAGAAACAGACCGGAGGGTGCTCTGGCTATCAAGCAACGTATCTTCCTCCACCGTCTCTTGTGACAAGCGCAAAGCTTCCGACTTCATGCTGAGCAGTGAGTTTTTCAACAGGCAAAGCAGCGGGATGGTGAGGCTGATAATGGCGGCATCGCCGCTGACCATCTGTGTTGACTCCTCAAAGTTGGTCAACACCTGGCAAATATCAGACATCTACGTCCACTCCTCATTGTAGACTTGAGGAATCTGACTGACCTGACTACCAGTTCTGGTGGAAGTTGACATCTGGAAGTCTACAATCGCTCTGTGTTGCTGGTAAACTCTGGATAACATGTTTAATGTCGAATTCCATCTTGTGGGCACGTCGCACAACAGTCGGTGAGCGGGCAGTTGTAGGTGTCACTGCGCTGCCCTGAGAGTGGCATCATCTGTGGTCGACTTGCAGAAATGCGCACAGATGGTGCGCACCTTGGTGAACAAATCAGACAGATTGGGGTATGTCTTGAGGAACCACTGAACTATGAGATTGAACACATGGGCCAGGCATGGCACATGTGTCAGTCTGCCGAGTTGCAGAGCTGCCACCAGGTTACGCCCGTTGTCACACACAACCATGCCTGGCTTGAGGTTCAGCGGTTCCAGCCACACATCGGTCTGCGCCGTAATGCCCTGTAACAGCTCTTGGGCGGTGTGCCTTTTGTCACCTAAGCTCAGCAGTTTGAGCACTGCCTGCTGGAGCTTACCCACGGCACTGCTGCTGAACCTAGAGCTACTGACTGAAGGCGCCGTGCCCACGGATGGTAATTCGGAGGAGGAGGTGGATGAGGGGTCGGAGGAAGAGGCATAGTACGTCTGAGAGACCGTGACCAAGGTAGGCCCCGCAATCCTCGGTGTGAGCAGTACATGAGTGGCCCCAGGGTCAGACTCGGTACCAACCTCCACCAAGTGCCGTCAGTGATATATAGTGTCCCTGCCCGGCAGCACTTGTTCATGTGTCCGTGGTTAGGTGGACCTTCTTAGTAACAGCGTTGGTCAGGGTACGGATGATGTTCTGTGAAACGTGCTGGTGTAAGGATGGGACGGCACATCGGGAAAAATAGTGGCGGCTGGGGACTGAATACCGAGGGGCAGCCACCGCCATGAGGTTGCAAAAGGCCTCCGTCTCTACCAGCCTATAGGGCAGCATCTCCAGACTCAGCAATTTGGAGATGTGGATGTTGAGGGCTTGGGCATGTGGGTGGGTGGAACTTTATTTCCTATTGCGCTCCAGCGTCTGCTGTAAAGACAGCTAAACGCTGAGAAGGGACACATTGGTGGAGGTTGTGGAGGATCGTGGAGGTGAAGGTGTGGTTTTCCGGATGGAGGAGCTCGTGCCGGGGTCCTGGGCAGGGGGTTGACTAGCAGAGGCACAGTGGAAGGAGCAGTGGTGAGACCCGCAGGAGGTGAACGGCCTTGGTTCCAATGAGTGGGGTGTTTAGCACTCAAATGTCTGCGCATGCTGGTGGTGGTTAGGCTAGTAGTGGTGGTACCCCTGCTGATCCTGGTGTGGCACAGGTTGCACACCACAGTCCGTCGGTCATCCTCAATTTCTTTAAAGAACCTCCACACTTGCGAACATCTAGGCCTCGCCACGGGAACTTCACTACGTGAAACAGTTGCTGCTGATGCACCAGCTCTGGCCCTGCTTCTCCCTCTGGCCACACCACTGCCTCTTCCAACCTGTTCTGGTGCAGCACTCGCCTCCGCCTCAGAAGCATTGTCTTCACTCGGCTTATCAGCCCAGCTTGGGTCAGTCACCTCGTCATCCTACTCAGCCAATCACAAGCCAGGAGACTCTGCGGTACACACAGCATCACGTGGGGCCCCTACATGTCCATAGGCAGGGGTTGGCTGGCCTGATCAGGTGACCCTGGAATATACTAGTGACGTCCGGCGGTGCTCGGCTCAGAGGCTGTCTGGATGTCGTTAGGGACAGATCTGCTGCGTTTCATGGAGAGTGTTAGGGCCTGGATTTAGTTCTCTGTTAGGCAGGAGTGATCTCAAAAGAACCCAACAGCCCTTCTAAGGGCTACAAGACACTTTTTTGGTCTCCTGGCTGGGCTGGCTGGCATTAGTAGTGCAGCTATCGCCATATAGAACAGTTTTATTTTATTGTTTTACCTCAGTGATACAAATCCATTTCATACAACTGTGTGGAACCATTCTGTGTGTCACAGTTCAGCTGTCCACTCACCACAAACCACAATCCGTATTTTCTGTCCAGGTGACCCATACAGTATGTCACGTAATTAAAAACAGTCTTTTGCTCTCACTGTTACCGCTACATTACAAAAATCTGAGTGCGACATTTTTCTGGGTTGCAGTCAAAATAGCCACAGTAAAGAGGGGCTGAGTTTGCTCTCTGATATTTTCTGCACGTCACGTTAAAAAAAAATATATATATATAAAAAAAAAAAAAAAAAAATAGTTTTTCTGTTGTTTTATTTCAGTGATACAAATCCATTTCATACAGCTGTGTGGAACCATTCTGTGTGTCACAGTTCAGTTGTCCAGTCACCACAAACCACAATCCGTATTTTCTGTCCAGGTGACACATTCTGTACGTCACGTAATTAAAAAAGGTCTTTTGCTCTCACTGTTGCAGCTACATTACAAAAATCTCTGTGCGACATTTGTCTGGGTTGCAATTAAGCAGACCAAGTTTGCCTAATCTTATAGTTTCAGTGTAATTGCTCCATACTGCACGGTACGTAATAACATACGTAATTTTGCTCTAACATCCACCTATATATATAAAGCACAATCCGTATTTTCTGTCCAGGTGACACGTTCTGTACGTCACGTAATTAAAAAAGGTCTTTTGCTCTCACTGATACAGCTACATTACAAAAATCTGAGTGCAACATTTTTCTGGGTTGCAGTCAAAATAGCCACAGTCACCAGGGGCTGAGTTTGCTCTCTGAAATTTTCTGCACGTCACGTTAAAAAAAATATATATATAAAAAAATAAAAATTAATAAAAAAAAAAAAATAGTTTTTTTGTTGTTTTATCTCAGTGATACAAATCCATTTCATACAGCTGTGTGTAACCATTCTGTGTGTCACAATTCAGCTGTCCACTCACCACAAACCACAATCCGTATTTTCTGTCCAGGTGACACATTCTGTACGTCACGTAATTAAAAAAAGGCTTTTGCTCTCACTGTTACCACTACAATACAAAAATCTCTTTGCGACATTTGTCTTGGTTGCAATTAAGCAGACCAAGTCTGCCTAATCTAATAGTTTCAGCGTAATTGCTCCATACTGCACGGTACGTAATAACATACGTAATGTTGATCTAACTTATTCACCTATATACAAAGCACAATCCGTATTTTCTGTCCAGGTGACACATTCTGTACGTCACGTAAATAAAAAAGGTCTTTTGCTCTCACTGATACAGCTAGATTACAAAAATCTCTGTGTGACATTTATCTGGGTTGCAATTAAGCAGACCAAGTCTGCCTAATCTAATAGTTTCAGTGTAATTGCTCCATACTGCACGGTACGTAATAACATACGTAATTTTGCTCTAACTTATCCACCTATATATTAACTTGTTCAGATTGAACAAGTTTGTGGGTTTCAGTACAGCAGGCCCATTTTTTTTTGTACATATAATACACTTATATACAGAAAATGTTGAACCCCAGGGCTAAGGGTCGAGGACGAGGGCATGGGCGTGGGCATTCAATTACTGCAGGGGGCAGAGGCCGTGGTCCTGGGCAGTGAGAGACAATACCTGCTGATGAGGGAGCAGGGGAACGCCGCAGAGTTACACTCCCTAGCTTCATGTCTCAACTTACAGGGACACGTGGTAGAGGACTGTTGAAACCACAACATTGCGAACAGGTGATGTCGTGGATTGCGGACAATGCTTCAAGTAATTTGTCCACCAGTCAGCCTTCCACGCAGTCCACCCACGTTACCCAAGGGAGCACTCCTCTGGCTCCTCCACCTCAACCTCCTTCCCCCCAGTCTGCCCCTCCCAGAAAAAATTTGGAATGTGATCCAGCAGGAACTGTTTTCTAGACCCTTCCCAGAGTCACAAACCACTTCTCAGGTTGCTGCTGACCTCTTTCCCGATGCCCAAGTTTTCCAACTGTCGCAGTCTGTGGGTGATGATGATGTCATTGTTGACTTAGTGGAAGAAGTTTGTAAAGAGGTTTTGGACGATGAGGAGACACGGTTGTCAGACAGCGGTGAAGTTGTTGTCAGGGCAGGAAGTCCAAGGGGGGAGCAGACTGAGGAATCGGAGGATGACGAGGTGACTGACCCAAGCTGAGTTGATAAGCCGAGTGAAGACAGTGTTTCTGAGACAGAGGCGAGTGCTGCACCAGAACAGGTTGGAAGAGGCAGTGGTGGCCAGAAGTAGAAGCAGGGCCAGAGCTGGTGCATCAGCAGCAACTGTTTCACGTAGTGAAGCTCCCGTGGCGAGGCCTTGATGTTCGCAAGTGTGGAGGTTCTTTAAAGAAATTGAGGATGACCGACAGACTGTGGTGTGCAACCTGTGCCACACCAGGATCAGCAGGAGTGCTACCACTACTAGCCTAACCACCACCAACATGCGCAGGCATATGAGTGCTAAACACACCACTCAATAGAACCAAGGCCGTTCACCTCCTGCGGGTCCTACCACTGCTCCTTCCTCTGTGTCACTCGCTGCATCTGCTAGTCAACCCCCGGCCCAAGACCCCGGCACGAGCGCCTCCCGCCGGAAAACCACACCTTCGCCTCCACGATCCTCCACAGCGTCCACCAATGTGTCCCAGCGCAGAGTTCAGCTGTCTTTACAGCAGACGCTGGAGTGCAAGAGGAAATACAGTTCCACCCACCCACATGCCCAAGCCCTCAACGTCCACATCTCCAAATTGCTTAGCCTGGAGATGCTGCCCTATTAGGCTGGTAGAGACGGAGGCCTTTCGCAATCTCATGGCGGTGGCTGCCCTTCGGTATTCGGTCCCCAGCCACCACTATTTTTCCCGATGTACCGTCCCATCCCTACACCAGCACGTGTCACAGAACATAATCCGTGCCCTGACCAACGCTGTTTCTGAGAAGGTCCACCTAACCATGGACACGTGGACAAGTGCTGCCGGGCAGGGACACTATATATCACTGACGGAACATTGGGTTAACTTGCGGAAGA
Source organism: Rhinella marina (assembly GCA_900303285.1). Classification (NCBI taxonomy): domain Eukaryota; kingdom Metazoa; phylum Chordata; class Amphibia; order Anura; family Bufonidae; genus Rhinella; species Rhinella marina. The sequence continues at coordinate 5,904 of ONZH01004391.1, forward strand.
CTGGGCCCGAGTCTGACCCTGGGGCCTGCTCATGTACTGCCCACACCGAAGATTGCGGGACCTACCTCGGTCACGGTCTCTCAGACGTACTATGCCTCCTCCGCCGACCCCTCCTCCACATCCTCCTCCGAATTACCATCCGTGGGCACGGCTCCTTCAGTCGGTAGCTCTAGGCACAGCAGCAGTGCCGTGGGTAAGCGCCAGCAGGCAGTGCTCAAACTGCTGAGCTTAGTTGAAAAAAGGCACAGTGTCCAAGAGCTTTTACAGGGCATCACGGCGCAGACCGATCTGTGGCTGGCACCGCTGAACCTCAAGCCAGGCATGGTTGTGTGTGACAACGGGCGTAACCTTGTTGCTGCTCTGCAACTCGGCAGACTGACACATGTGCCATGCCTGGCCCACGTGTTCAATCTCATAGTTCAGCGGTTCCTCAAGACATACCCCAATCTGTCTGATTTGCTCACCAAGATGCGCCGCATCTGTGCGCACTTCTGCAAGTTGACCACAGATGCTGCCACTCTCAGCCTCACCATCCCGCTGCTTTGCCAGTTGAAAAACTCACTGCTCAGCATGAAGTCGGATGCTTTGCGCTTGTCACAAGACACGGTGGAGGAAGATACATCGCTTGATAGCCAGAGCACCCTCCAGTCTGTTTCTCAGCACATATCGGATGAGGGGGATGAGGATGAGGAGGAGAGGAGAAGGAGAATGTCGACGAGACAGAAGAGGGTACCAGTGCTTCTTAACTCTTGAGCGTGTATGGGCTGAAGAGGAGGACTTGGAGGAGGAGGAGGAGGAGGAGGAAATGGAGAGTCAGTCCAGTGAGGAGAGGGTATTCTTGCGTGTTGGGACTCTGGCGCACATGGCAGACTTCATGTTAGGCTGCCTATCCCATGGCCCTCGCGTTAGAAGCATTTTTTCAAAAACCGATTACTGGGTGTTCACTCTCTTAGACCCACGGTACAAGCAGAACCTTTCAACTCTTATCCCTGTAGAGGAAAGGAGTATGAGAGTGAATCAACATCAACAGGCCCTGGTGCACAAGCTGAAACAATCCTTCCCATCTGACGCCGCTAGCGGCAGAGGGCATGGTTCTGTGGGCCAAGTAGTGGGGGAGAGGAGGCGAGCAGGCAGCTTGTCCAGCACTGGCAGGGGCACGCTCTCCAAGGCCTTTGCCAGTTTTATGTCACCCCAGCAGGACACTGTCACCTGTCCCCAGTCTAGGCAGAGTAGGGGTGAGCTTTATAGAAAGATGGTGAGGGAGTACCTAGCTGACCATACCAACGTCCGGACCGATCACTCTGCTCCAGACAACTACTGGGTTTCAAAGCTGGACACGTAGCCTGAACTGGCACTGTACGCCTTGGAGGTGCTGGCCTGCCCTGCCGCTAGCGTGTTATCAGAGCGGGTATTCAGTGCAGCTGGTGGCGTCATCACCGATAAGCGTACACGCCTGTCAACTGACAGCGCTGACAGGCTGACGCTTATTAAAATGAACAAAGCCTGGATTTCACCGGAATTCAAATCTCCTCCGGGGGAAAGCAGCTAAAGATTAACATTACTTATGTATCCGATTCCTCTTCTCTACTCCTCCTACTCCTCCTCCTCCTCCTTGTCGTCTTTGCCTAACACTGACCGAAAAAACGTAATTTTTTAGAGGTCCAACTGGCACTCTTTTAGCACAATTTTTCCGGAGGGCCACCTACAGGCCCTCTCTCCAAACAATTTTTCAGGAGGTCTACCTACAGGCCCTCTCTTTAAACAATTTTTCCGGAGGGCCCCCTACAAGCCCTCTCTCTAAACAATTTTTTCGGAGGTCCACCTACAGGCCCTCCTTCTAAACAATTTTTCCGCAGTGTCAACTACAGACAGTGTAAAACAATGTTTCAGGAGCGTCAAACAGGCAGTCCAAAACTATTTTTCAGGAGGCGCAAGTACCGACATTTAAAAAAAAAAAAATTTCTGAGGGTCGACTTTATATACTCCGAAAAGAAAAAAATTTTGGAGGCTCAACAAAAGCCATTTCACTGTATTCTCAGTCGGACAAAGTCATTGGTGGTGTAACCGCCATGCTGTGTCAGGCAAAATTTTTGGGTGCTTCACCAGCTAGCGCATACTAACTCAGTCACTCTGCTGTCACCGCCGCCCTACAGGGCCACGAAAATTTTTTTATGTGGTTCGCCTGCTCCCGCAGTGTCACTTGGTCACTCTGTTGTCACCGCCATGCTGCGTCAGGCTAAATTTTTGGGTGACTCACCTGCTACCTCATCTAACTTGGTCACTTGTTGGTGTCACCGCCATGCTGTGTCAGGCTTATGCCTGCATCGTGTGGCTGGGGATAGGAGAGCAGTGCCAGCATGTGCATGGGTGATGGACCTTCGTTGCACCTAGTTGGGTGCTTCCCTAACATGTGATGGGCATGTGACTCGCCTTTCTTTGTCTGGGTGAGCAAAATCGCCATGAGGGTAACCACCAGGCTGTTGCAGGAGAATTTGGGGTAATGGTGGGATTAGGCAGCCTCAGAGGCATCCATGCATGCTGCCCTGCTGTTTCCTGTTCATTTCCGTGCTGTTTCCATCATTTTCTGATGTTTCCAGGTTTTCACCCAGCCTTCCCTAGGCAGAGCCTTGGTCCCATGCAAAAAATGCTCGAGTCTCACATTGACTTTAATGGGGTTTGTTACTCGAAATGAGCACCCGAGCATCGGGAAAAGTTTGTCTCGAATAACGAGCACCCGAGCATTTTAGTGCTCGCTCATCTCTATTAACAACCTGTTACAAGACAATAATGATAGAGTAATTTTGATGGATCAGATCCACCCCGTCCTGACCTCTGTAAGGTAAGGAAGTAGATCAAGATATGCACATATGCTGAATCCTATGAATGAAAATGAGTATATCTCAAGCGTTTTCTGTGCGGAGCCTCTTTGGTGTCAGCTTTCCTGATCTTCTTCTCACTCTACCCGATCTATCAGGCTGGATGGTTTCCCCGGGTGCAGGTGGAGTTATAGTCGGTAGGTCTGATAAGTCCTTGACTTGTGCCCAGTCTTCTAGTGCAGAACGGGGTATCTCCAGAACATCTAGAAGCTTGCCAGCATCTTCACTGGAACGAATGGTGTATCTGGTGCCCTCAATTGTAGTTTGGAGGCCAAATGGAAAAAGCCATCTATATTGCACGTTTTTAGCTCTTAGTGCATCTGTGATGGGTTTTAAAGCACGCCTTTTCCTCAGGGTAAGGGGAGCAAGATCTTGGAAAATATGTACTGTATTTCCTGATCTTCAATAAGACACGTTCCTTCTTCTCTATGTTGGCGAAGAATTGCCTCCTTAGTGCGAAAGTCCAGGAGGCGGCATATAACATCCCTAGGAGGATCTTGCGGTTTAGGTCTTGGCCTCAGAGCTCTGTAGACTCTCTCTATAGTTGTTCGTTCTGTATTGTCCTTACCCAGCACTGTTACAAATATTTATTGAACCGTGGTTAATAAGGACTCAGGAGCTATAGTCTCTGGAATGCCTTTGAGTCTGAGGTTATTTCTTCTCCCTCTATTGTCCTGATCTTCCACATAGTCAAAGAGACAGTTCAGGTATGCTTGACATTTTATATAGTTGTCATTAGTGGCTGTAGAATGCTCACTTATAGCAGATTGCAAGTTTTCCAGAGATTCAACTCTGTGCCCCAGTGATTTAAGATCTTGTTTGATATCATTCAGATCTTCAACTAAAGGTTGTAGTGCTTTAGAGAGGGCTCTGTCCAGAGTTTTTTGCAGAAAAGACCTAGAGAGAGGTAAATCTGATTGTAATATGTTTTCTGAGTCACTAACATCTTCCTCAGCTGAATCTTCTCTAAAGGAGGCACCTGTCATTTTTGCAGGAGAGTGTGATTTCTGAATAGTAGAGGGTTTTTGAGGAGTGGAGTTGTTCCTCTTTATAAACTTGTCCATGTCTCCTCTGATACTGTTTGGTTTTTCAGTGGCACCAGAACTCTTAGAGTTACCATATTCAACCATTCTGAGCAGGTTGTTGTGGATATGGTAGCGGTGAGGGAGCAAGTGGGGGAAGCTCACATGTACATAAAGTGAATACATAAATCTGCTCCTCCGTAGTTTTGGAGAAAGAAAAAATTGGGTCAATGGCCCTTTAAGACAAAAAATATCTGTGCTGTGGACAATTGCTCAGCAGAATGATACTGAGTTCTTGACTTGGCCCTGACAGTGGATGTGTAGAGCAAGAGTGTCTGAAAACTGTCAGGTATATTATGTGAGGACGCCACTCACCGCTCCTCAGGTCCTTGTCAAGATGGTGACTGGCTTGCACAAAGCGCGGGTAAGCGATGGTAATTGGCAGTCTCTTCCGCTGAGTGAAAATATTACCTCAATGAGTACAGACCAAGTAAAAGCAGGAGGGAAAGAATTCTCTGGTGGCATTTTAAATGTCAGGTGAGGCTCGTTCAGGATGGCGGAGAAATAGTTGGGAGACAGCGTTCGGTGAGGCCGGAACTTTAGGCCGCGGCTTGAAGTCTGGAGAAGGCCGCAATTTTAAAAGTTCACCGATGTAGAAGTTTTCGGTCTCTGGTGAGAGATGGGGTCTTCCTGGACACAATTATGTTGATGTAATGCAGTTTGTCACAGGTTGAGACCTCTTTTATGCTGCTTTTAAGTCGCATGGAGAGGAGAGAGTTCCGGACACGTCTTGCTCCGTCGGCAGTTGGCTCCGCCCCCCAGGTCACAGGGGTGATTTCACAGCAAGGCTATATTGGGTAGCTACACCCATTCAAATCATAAGCCATCCTTGGTACACTAAAGTCTTTTTAAGGAATGACCATGAACTATAAACAAAATACTTCAAATCTGTTCACCCACCTCTCCCATAGAGCTCTCCAGACAGGGATAATTTTTAAAGTTAGGTATTGTTTAGGTATTGTTGAAATAATTGGCAGCAAATGTATCACATGTTTCATGATGTTTGATTGATTTGGTATATGTCTAAACAAGACACTTTTGTGTTTTCTAAAAGTCAAAGTTGATAAATCTGGAGTGAAACCATACTCACTTTCCAACCTATTTTTCAAACCCAAAGAAAGTGATGTAAAAATGTAAAATGATACTAAAGTTTGTGTAAATAACTAAAAAACAAATCACAGTTTTGATGAATGTGAATAGATAAGAATCATCATGTACAAACCACACAGGGGAAACAGGGGTCTGCTTTTGCATTGCTCATCAATTCTTGTTTTTTTGTTTCTCTAAATATTGATTTATCTGGATTTCTTGGATGGTGGACATTTTAGAAATTCTGTTTCATTCACATATTCCCCATAATCCCTTAGTTTTTTAGTAAGCAAAATGTTGAAAATGTTCAACAGAATGTTTTAACTTGGCCTTTAGTAAGCACAGAGTCCTTCACCCCTTAGTGACCACCAATATGTCTTTTTACACTGGGGCCACAGGCTGGGCTGCTGCCTTTTTATGGAGGTCCAATCTAAGTGCTGCAAGAGTCTCTCATACAACGGAGAGGTGGTGCTTGGCTCTTTCATGAGATCAGTGCTTCTGCTCTAATGGCCTAGATAATCAGAAGTGCTTATCTGGGCCATTTAACCTCTTACAAGCCTCAGGCAAGAGCACATGCGGCATATAAGTGGTTACAGAGGGAGCAGATTTCATCTGTCTCCCATATGCACCCCATGAATGAGATCACAGAGTGTTGATGTCTGTGCAAGCAGATGGGGACTTAGTGAAGGTCTCAGGCCTGCCTCCAGCATTTCAGATGCAGCCTGCTGGTGAATGTCAGTAAAGCAAAAACATTTTATTTTTTTATTTTTATTTTATTTTATTACAAAAAGGGGTTTTATTAAGCAAAAGTAGTAAAACTATGTGTATTTGTATCTTTGTAATCATACTGACCCAGAGAATAAAATTATGATTTTATTTATGCCGAAAACATTTATAATGTAAAAATTGTGGATACATTGCTGTTTTTTTTCCCCCATCTCCCTCCCAGAAAGAGTTAATAAAAGTTTATAAGTAAATTATGTGCACCCCAAAAGGGCACCACTGAAAACTACAACTTTTACTGCAAATAAACTCAACAAAATAACAAAATAATGAGAAAAATAAAAAAGTTTGAGCTTTTGAAAGGCAGCAATGAAAAATTAACCAAAAAAATTTGGTCATTAAGGCCAAGCGGAATTTTATAAAACACACTGTCATCAAATGACTGTTTTAATGCTTGATCACCAGTGATTATTAGTGAGCCACAGAGCAGAAATCATTAGACAGGGCTGCCTACTAGCCTTGTCAATCAAAGGGGGGGGGAGTGTTCGGAGTACAGAGGGGTGTATCAGTACCGGTACTCCAACTGTCTAATATGCATTCTGATAAAATTTTATCTCCACAATGCTCCAAGCGATAGAGAAAATAAAAATATTGTTTTCTTCAACATGATCAAGCCTTCCAGGCGATTGAGGCTCTTTAAGGTCCAGACGTTCCAAATTAATCTCAAGTTCATTTTGTAGATCAGTCTGATTTTCCATTGTCCTTCAGGTGGGTCCATCTTATACAACATTCACTTATAAATATTCTGCCAATTTCTCTTCAACACCAAACACGATTACTACCTAATTGTTAAATCCATATTCTTGATTGTGTTTGAATACACAATGTCAGATGAAGACAAATTCCAAGTATTTACTTTAAATCACTGTGATGACCTCCAAAAAATGAAGAATTAATGAGTGAAGCATTTATCAGTTTTTTTTCTGATAGCTAAAACCAGATTGTGATGCATATCCCTTTTTTCTATTCTGTTTTTATTTTCTGACTGCTAATTTTCTAATTCTATTTCATCGACATGATTATGGGTTATGGGATTATCATTGGTTCAGAGGCTGACAAACATCCTGTTAGCCAATCAGGGGCAGGTTCTGTCATAAACTCATCTGTCCGATCTCTGTCTTCGATGCGGCCATGCTGGGAGAGACGCACTTCTAAGCCATGCAAAAGCATCCTTAGCAACAGCGTATAATGCTCTGTTTCTCCTTACAGTGGGCATTCCTATGTGATAGTGTTTCTGACTAATGAAGAGCCGATTCATGACCTATCAGGTTTTGATTCTGGAATTTGGTGCTTTATTTAAACCCCTTCCTGGTCATACAACAGTGACAGTTTCTGACTCACTACCTGTGTTCTTGGTTTCTGTGCTTATTGGATTTCTCAGTCCTCTGATCTCGGCTTGCCTTGTGACCACTCTCTGTTTCTCATTTGGTACTGCATAGCCTGCCTAGTTCATACCCATTTACGTAAGACCCTGTTTTTGTGTTGTTTTGTCTGTTGGTGTTTCTCTCTGCATCTTAGTAGTATAGGGACCGTTGACCAGTTGAGGTCTTGCCACCTAGAGCTTGTACTGCAATTAGCTAGGGAAAGCAGGCTGAGTTCTAGGTCAGGTCTGACTGAAAACCTGTAGGGAAGTTTAGCCGTCAACCTATGAATAAGGCTCATTGATGGGAAATGACGGTTTTATTAAAACAAAATAACAAAACTTTATTAAAAATTAAACAGGTAAAAAAGCCGGTCCCTATTGAAATAGGTGTATTATTGTTTATATACACCTGATATTTGGATGAGACTGGGGGGGTGTATGTCTGTTAATGGATGAGCACAGTTACTCACCCCTACCCTCATACATATTATGATTAGTCTCTACTAGAGATGAGCAAATGTGCTCGTAACGAGCACTCTAGCGCTCGGCTCCCCTGCGCTCGCATGGGCCACGTATCCGGATCTATCGGGTGAGGAGGACGGATCCGGATGCTTGTGCCCATGAGAGCGCAGGGGAGCCGAGCGCTACAGTGCTCGTTACGAGCATGTTCACTTATCTCTAGTCTCTACCCAAAAATGCCACCACAGTGAGTCACCACTGATAATGTGGCCCCTAGAAATAAGGAGCTATAGATCGATTGGAGCCTGTGGTGCTAAATCGCTAAGGTCAGGTCTAGGAGGAGTAGTTATAAGTTATGGTAAACCACTAACATAACCTCAAAATGACCGAGTCTCCGTTAGCACATATCTGGCAGTGTTTTGGTTTGCAACAAACTGCCTGTGGGATATGAGGACCTCCGAATCTGACACTGACCCTATGCAATATTCCTACTCAGAGAGATGATGTACCGACAGACAACAATCCGGTCCATTACTTCTGTGCCCAGGTAGGTTGGTTAGAGTAGTGGTACCCACATCTGTCAGTACTAGCTCTTGTGGCTAGCTAAAGCCCTAACTCTAGGTCAGGGCTCACTCTACAGAGAATTGTCCATTCCACAGATAACTTTGACCCACATCTCTATGGACTGGGGTAGATTGGTCGTCTGGTCAGATGGGTTGTCTAAGATGTGTGTCTTTAAAGAAACTTCCTGACCTGAAAGAATCGGTGGTTTTGTTTGTGGACAACATCCTAAGATTGTATGGCATTATCTCGGATCGAGGTGTCCAATTTGTCTTGAGATTCTGGAGACAATTTTGCAACAAATTGCAGATCAGACTCTCCTTCTCATCTGCTTTTAATCCTGAGACATATGGACAAATTGAAATGGTCAACCAGGTCTTGGGGCAGTTTTTAAGGTGTTTTGTTTCTGCCAAAATGAGTGGAAAAGGTTTTTGCCCCAACAGAGTTCGCTATTAAAAACTATGTCAGCTCCTCTAGTGGTATCTCTTTTCTTTTGTCTCTGGGTCCAGTTCAGTGAATCTTGCGGTGGATGCCATCATTGATGATTTTGCACAGTTTGTACTAAAAAAGGGCTCAAAGCATCCAATGTAAAATATCTAACAGGAAACAGTCTTTGGGTCCAAACTTAGTGTTGGGTGAGCTTGTCTGGCTTTATACTAAAAATTTGCATCTCAGAGTACCATCAGTTAAATTTGCGCCTAAGTTTATTGGACCATATAGAATCCTGTCTGTTATTAATCCGGTATTTTTTTGTCTTCAGTTGCCTTCCTCGCTCAGGATATATAATGTCTTCCGTAAGTCATTGCTAAAAAAAAATACATTTCTCCTGTGATTTCTCCACCTAAACCTCCTGATCCAATGGTAATTCAGGACAAGACTGAGTATGAGGTGGAGAAGATTCTTGACTCCCGGAAAGTTCAGGGTGTTGCAGTACTTAATCCATTGGAAGGGGTATGATCCTGAGAAGAGAACATGAGTGCTTGTTCAGGATGTTTATGATCCTTGCCTAAATAGTAAGTTCTATTTATAGAAGTCTGTTCCCCATGTTGAAGGTCCAGTGAAGGATGGGTGGTTGTGGTTTAATATCACAATGTTGTACATGTCCTGGCTCCAGTGCTGGCTCTAGCGCTGGGTGAGATGCACTGACAGGGCATGCTCCCAGTGACGCCATTGCATCCCAAACAATAGAGCGCAATGCTCTATTTCTCCCAGCAGCATGTGTGTGTTTGCTTTGCGGCATTGTCGGTGGGCTGAGTAACAGCCTAGCTGCCTGGCTGCCCAGTGGCTGTGTGGATTGGATCATGTTCTATAAAGCACCAAGTCATTGGATCTATCAGGTTCTGATCCTGGGACTCAGCGCTCTATTTAAATTCTCTCCTGGCCATTCACCTTTGCCAGTGATAGTCTCTGACTCACTAGTTGTGTTCCTGGTTTCTGTTTGTGTATTTTTGGATTACTTTTGTTATGACCTCAGCTTGCCTTTTTGACCACTCTCTGTCTAATGTATTGGTATTGAGTTTCTCATCTGGTTCTGATCTTGGCTTGGTTTTTTGACTACTCTCTGTCTCTTGATTTGGTACTTCATTGTCCTCCTGGTTCTGACTCATTGTAGGACTCTTTTTTTGTGTCTTGTTTTGTCCCTTGGTGTTATTTGTCTTGCACCTTAGCAGGGTAGGGAACATCAAGCAGTTCAGAACTTGCTACCTAGAGCTTGCACTGCAAGCAGGCAGGGAAAGAGGGCAAGATTTCAGTTGGGGCTCACTGTCCATATCCGTCCCTACCTACTGACATTACATTGACACTACCATTTGTGTGTATAAATATAGGCAGACATCTGCCAACATTGAGGCATACTGTTTGGATGTTTGTTCCCAGTAAGCCGCAATCTTTTTGCATAACACTAGGTGTGTTTAAACACCATCTTTACCACAATAAGGAAATATTTTTAGAACATTTATAATATAAAACGAATAACACACGTGACAGCAAGCTCAGCCATGTGTTTACTCACTGCTATATATTCCAGAGTCATTGCTGTCATTGCGTTAAAGATCCTAAAAAGGGGGGGGGGGGGGAGAAAGATCAAAATGTGAATCTTTTTTTACTTGCATACAATAGAAAAAAAGTATAAAATGAATGGGTGCCACAAGGAAATATCACATTCCCATATGATACAAAATATAAACTGTCATGCCTTTATACGATTTGCAGACAATTCTGGACATGTTAAGGACATGTTTTTACAGGACGTCTGAAATGGGTCATTGGTTTTTGCTTTGTATCCCCTTTTCTTCTCTCTTACAAAATCTCATAATGAGTCCCAATGCGCGATTCTATGTGGTATTCGAACTGTACCATTTCCAGGCTTCAAGCTAGTATGGTGTAAAAGGTGGCTAAGGTTACCATGTAAAAACACACCATGACTTCCTGAAAAGAAAAGGATTGTTGAAATCAGATAATCTTTCCCTAAAGGGCTTTAGCATGAGTCTCATTAAAAATGCTCCACAACCAGTGATGAGGTCCCACTGGGACAACAATGTTGAAAATTGTAGAAACTTAGCCTTTGACGCTGCTAAACCCTTAAATGCTACTAAAGCATGACATGCTTGACCTTAATCTGATGTTTGGCCTCCCCTGCACGAGAGTCATACATTTCCAGAAGTTAAGACATGAGCTGCTCATACAGAGTTTTAATATTTTAAATTTGCCAATTTGTAATGCTATAAAAAATACTTTCTTACAGTGTAAAATCTGTTTTTATCCATCCTCATCATTTCTTTGCACCCCTCCATCTTATCTTGCTCAGTGAATTCAATGCTATTGACTGTAGACAATTGCACAGAGGGAACAGTATGAGTACAAAAGCAGAAGTGTTCTAATTCTGCATAATAATAAATATCTACATGACATTCATAATGAATGAAAAGCTACACGAAAATCCCTGCAGAGTGCAGTAATTTCTGCCTTGACCACTTATCTTCCATTATCAGCTGGTTGCATAGAAGATTCTCAGAAATCAAATTTTATGAGATATTTATCAGTAAACAACACACTTATTGTAATATTGTTATATTTTGTATGCAAAGATTATAATGCTTACATTGTAATGAATATTATTCTATAGAAAAGTGTGAGGGAATGATATATTATGAAGAAGCAAGTTGATTCCACTGTTATTTGACAGTTTTACTTTTTTGTTTTTACTTTTATTTATGTTTGACTGTGCATTTTGGGTAAAGTAACGTGGCGCTACAGCATTACTACCACTGTTAAAACCATATTGGATAGACTATTGTCCAACATCACACTTTAAAGTAGTGCATTGTACATTTTCTAAAGGCCTGTGGTGTGATGATGGGTTCTCTTGTCAGGGACCACCAAGAGCATACTAGGCTCCTGAGAAGGGTTTAACTTTGGGAGGTGGCTATTGCAGTGTACCTAGGAACTTATTAAAGTAAGCATTTTTTTCATCTACTATTCTCCCTTTTACTGTTTAGGGTTACAATAGGATACCACATTATGCTGGTTATAATTAAGTTTATGTAATTAATGATTACGTTTTAGAGGAAATATCTCTATAATTTCTTAAATGTTATTCAGACTGCCATAGTGAATAAGACAGTTCTATGAACATAGAGACTGCTTGTTCATGTATGATCAAAGAGACATTCCAGAGAAACACATTTGGTTTAAAGCAGTTGTGTCAAGTTCCAAAGTTAAACCCTTTCCAAAGTTCTCTATGCTTACAAACTTCGTGGCCTCTTCAAAGGTCTTTAGCACCTGACAAGTGTCTCAGGTGAGCTACCACTGCCTTTCCTTTAAACAACACATGCTCCCTGCTGAGCCAGTCTACTTCATGACAAAATCATTCACTGCTTTCTTCTGCACAGACTCTCTAGAATATGCAATGTTGAATTCCGATGAGTTGGAATGTCACAGATAAAGCACTGTAGAAGTAGCCTTTTCTGTCACGTTCCTCACCATATAACAATGGCTGAAATGCATCCCTCGATACCGAGGGATACTGGAGGAGCAGTCAAAACACAAGCCAAGGTCAGAAGCCAAGAGGTAACGTAGTACAAGCGGAGAAACAAGGGCGAGGTCAAGTTCAAAGCCAAAGTCAAATAACAGAAGTCACAATGGTACTCAAACACTGGTGATGGTAATAGGACCAATCACAGGCAACTTGTGGCCAGCAGGCTGCCTGTTTAAATAGGCCCAGAAGATGGGTCACGTGACATGGCCAGTGTCACCTGACCAACATAAGAAACCTCAATACACCTGAGCGCCGACTCGTGCACCGCTGGGTGCTCCCTTCCCCTGGGTTGCTACGGATACGAGGACGCCATCCACGTTTGAGGCCGACTCCTCCTCCCTCCGCATCGTCATGGAGACGAGGACACATGCCGCATCCTCTCTCTTGTATAGAAACGGGAGACCAGTGACGCTGCAGAGAGGGAGCACGCCGCTGGCTCCCCATTACAGTCTTTTTTAAAAAGCATTGTACCATGGAGGGAGAATGTATTTTTTCCTTCAGGTTCACGGCTGCCATTATGTTGCACCCATTGTTACTGACCACCTTGTTCAGTTGGAGTCAGTGAGGTTATGGCCACCTGGATGTTTTCTGCTTGATGTAACAGAGGTAACAGAGGTAGCACTCAAACTCTTAAATCAAATTTCATTACTCATCATGATATCCTGAAACAAAAGCCATTGAAAAGACAACTAGTTTAAATAACACATCTCATAAAGTATGTGTGCCAACTCAAATTTTAGCAACTGCTCGTCTTTGTGGCTGCTGTCGTCCAGGCTGATCAGCTCCAACTTGGCATGGAAATGCTTGACTTCACAAATGATAGGAAGGAGGGAGAGTGGGAGAGATGCTGTGCTCTGCTACTGTTGGGGATGGGAGTGTGTCCATGGAAAAGGAAGTGAAGTAGGTGGACAATTGCCTGGTGTGGGAGCTAGGTCGACACTATCTTGGAAGGGGGAAAAAGACCAGTCTTTGTTTCCAGGGTGCTGCAAAAAAACATTGACCCTGTGGGCTGTGAATGACGTGTACAGATATAGAAGAGTTAACACACATGCTTAACTAGATACATTAACTAAAGTAGTTGAGTTAAGCTGATACCTTCAATTTCTTTTCAATGGCTTTTGCTACAGGATATCACAGTGAGTTCAAGAGTCTGAGTTAGGAGTTCCTGTAACAACTGTTTCAGGTGTCCACCATAACGTGAACCTCGCCACACAGTGAAACAGTTGAGGCTGATGGTCCTTCATAGTTTTGTGGCAAGGGGCAGGGGTACACCAAGACTTTCTGCTGCGTGATGCAAAAATTGAAATGGCGTCCCTCATGGCAAGTTCCCTCCAACCCTACTGTAAAAGACATACTTGGAAAACATTACACATGGAATAGTGCTGCAAAATATACAGGGTAATACAGCATACCTCTAAAATAGTAATGTTTCCTCTGATGTAGGAATTCTCTTTTTTCATCTTCTCCATTGAGATCTGCCTGCCATGAAGATTTCTTTCAGCCATCTCTGCAAAGTTTGACAAACAGACATCTTAACTTCCTACTTTTCCATCATCCACCCAACATTCTCAACCCCCCATCCTGCCACCCCAATACTGTACCCACTGTACTATCCTATACTATACTGCAGAAACAGTTTTCCTGAAAATACTAGTACCACACAGAAAGTGCCCCTTCAATAATTATTAGTATACAGTGTCCTAAAAAATAACTGTCCCCAGCAAATAGTGTCACTGACGCTAACAATGTAAACATAATCTCCAACAAAGCAAAGCTGATACTGTTCCACTATGCCCCCTAGAGTAATATTGTTCCCTTAAGTCCCACCAATAGAAATAATTATCTGCCAAAGTGCACTTATTATTAACTGTGCCCCCAGTAGTAATAATTCTCCTTATAATGTGTCCTTTATGATGTGAACCACTGCAAAAAATATGCCTTTATAATGTGTGGTAGTACAAAAAATGCCCCCTTACAATGTGCACCAGGACAAAAAATGTCCTCTTATACTTTATGCGAGTGCAAAAAATACCCACCATAATGTGTACCAGTGAAAAAATTAACATACGAAAATAAATTCCCTCTTCTGTGTGCCAGTTTAGCTTAAAGGGGTTTTCCGCCGATCAGCTATGCTCAGGATAGGTCATCAATATAAGATCGGTGGGGGTCCGACACCCGGCACCCCCGCCGATCAGCAATTTGAAGAGGAGGCGCGCGCCGTATCAGCGCTGCCTCCTCTTCACTGTTTACACGCTGGCCGTAATGGAGGTAGTGGTGAGTAGGTGTAATTACACCTAACCACCCCATTCATTTCTGTATAGACTTGTATGGAAGCGATTCTTCCCATAGAAATGAATGGGGTGGTTAGGTGTAATTACACCTACTCACCACTACCCCCGTTACGGCCAGCATATAAACTGTGAATAGGAAGCAGCACTAATACGGCGCGTGCCTCCTCTTCAAACAGCTGATCGGCCGGGGGTGTCGGACCCCCACCGATCTGATATTGATGACCTATCCTGAGGATAGGTCATCAATATATAAAACTCGGAAAACCCCTTTAAACCTTTCCCGACCAGCGCTGTACTAGTACGGCGCTGGCCGGGTCTTTAAAGATGGATTCCGCTCCTGAGGAGAGTGGGCATTATGGCCGCGGATGAACTGCTATTTCTTATAGCAGACACCCGCGGCTCACGTCCATGACTGGCAGTAATGCTGATCGTGGACATTTAACCCCTCGGGTGCAGCGGTCAATCCTTACCACGGCACCCGAAGGCAGGAAACACCGGTGCGTGCCTGCAGCCGGAGCATGCCTGCAGCAGCCCCCGTGAATGACAGGAAGCTGCTGCATAGGCTTTCCTATGGAGCCCTTCTGTGTAATAGGGCTCCATAGGAAAGCATTGAAATCCTCATAGACTCCATTGGAGTCTATGATATCATCAATCAAATGATTGCTTCTTATAGTTCCCTATGGAAACTATAAAAAAAGTTAAAAAATAAAAAATAAATAACGTTTTTAAAAAATAAAAAAATAAAAATTAAAGTTCAAATCAACCCCTTTCCCGAAAATAAAAATAAAAGTATTAAAACAATAAAAAATACACATCATGGGTATCGCCATGTGCGCAAACGCCCATATTATAAAAATTAAAAAAATAATATCCCATATGGAAAACAGCAAAACGG
This sequence comes from Rhinella marina, assembly GCA_900303285.1. Classification (NCBI taxonomy): domain Eukaryota; kingdom Metazoa; phylum Chordata; class Amphibia; order Anura; family Bufonidae; genus Rhinella; species Rhinella marina. Next base: position 21,339 of record ONZH01004391.1, read on the forward strand.
AAAAAAGCGTCAAAATGGCCGATTTGCCATTTTCTGTCTTATAAAAAGCGATCAAAAAGTCATACACACCCCAGAATGGTATCAATAAAAAGAACAGATCGCCTCGCAAAAAATGAGCCTCCATACAGCTCCGTACACATAAATACCAAATAGTTGATGGGAAGATGGATGGAGCCAAATACAGGACCATTCTGGATGAAAACCTGTTGGAGTCTGCAAAAGACCTGAGACTAGGATGGAGATTTATCTTCCAATAAGACAATGATCCCAAACATAAAGCAAAATCTACAATGGAATGGTTCAAAAATAAACGTATCCAGGTCTTAGAATGGCCAAGTCAAAGTCCAGACCTGAATCCAATTGAGAATATGTGGAAAGAGCTGAAAACTGCTGTTCACAAATGCTCTCCATCCAACCTCAAAGAGCTCGAGCTGTTTTGCAAGGAAGAATGGGCAAGAATTTCAGTCTCTAGATGTGCAAAACTGATAGAGACATACCCCAAGAGACTTCAGCTGTAATCGCATCAAAAGGTGGTGCAACAAAGTATTAATGCAAGGGGGCCGAATAATTTTGCACGCCCCACTTTTCAGTTTTATTATTACAAAAAAAGTTTAAATGATCCAATAAATTTCGTTCCACTTCACAACTGTGACCCACTTGTTGTTGATTCTTCACCAAAAATTTAAAATGTTTTATCTTTTTGTTTGAAGCCTGAAATGTGGCAAAAGGTTGAAAAGTTCCAGGGGGCCGAATACTTTCGCAAGGCACTGTATATGTGTCAGGTAAGAAAGGAATACCACGCACTGAAAAAGATCCCCAGTGTGTTCTTGTCTAAGATGCTGGAAAGGTCATGTCTTGAGGAAGTGTGTGGTTCGCACACAAAATATTTTGTCTTCTTTATCGGAATATAAGAAATTATCTATACCACTTTGGTCCTGGATATATTTACCTGCAGTTCTTGCACCTCAGATTTCTGATGCATACTTTTATTAGCTTTCTATTTTGGGCCAAATTCTCTCTACTATCCTTTTGCTTTAAACAAACCCTTGAGCCTTAGATTCAATAGATAATCTATAGCAAAACCTTTTAGCATCTCTAACAGGACATTAATTTTTGATCTAGTAATGGAACCATTGGCAGAGAAAACAAGGGTAAATCTGGATAAATCTGCAGCGACCAGGCCACAGAGACGTATTTGTGAGTGTATATAGTGTATTGTCGCAGTGGCAGTGAACCGATGGATATATTACTCACAGTTTTGAAGCTGTTGCTTCCTGGACTGGAGTGCAAGTGAGTGGAAGGGGACACCAACTCCTTCGGGGCACTCTCTGGTTCCAGGGGCTCTGCCGGGTGTTGGTGTGAGGTGCCCTTGATGGTGGAAGATTTGGGTGTCGGTCGGCAGGGTCCCTGATAGTTTTGTTACGCCAGCACCTTGCTGTGCAAATTTGTGATGGATTTTGTACAATAAAACTCCCAGAACTTTATTGAGGCTGATCCAAAAGTCATCAATTTGTGCAAAATACATTTATAGCAAGGCAGCTTCTGCAATGGCTCAGGTTAGTTCCCAAAAGTTGCATATAGGGAAGTTTTACTCTATAACAATTAATCTTTCTCCCTTGTTTCTCCAGGCTGGAGGGATGTAATACTTCTGTGGTACTGTATAGTTATATACTTCTTTATCCTCTTTTAGGAATACTATGTTCTGACAGATGGCCTTTCTGTCTTGGGTTATGGTGGGCAGCTGGTAGCTTGTAATCTCTCCACCAAATGCAAAGAAGACTAGAGCCTGATAAAAGACAATTACCTTCCTTTACCAATATTCTCACTCCCTCTCTGGGTTTCCTGGATTTTCTGTAATATTTCCCTTCTCTGGGCTGGTACATGGAACTAACTCAGGAGTTTTTATATTTCTCCAAGATGGCTACTGAGGTGCAGCTTCCTCAGGCATACCACTCTCCTCCTCCTTCTTTTTATCACCCTCTCACTCTGAGAGCAGGGCGGGGTCAGCCCCGGGAGTTTTGTTAGAACTATGCAACATTATGGGAAGTTAAGCACAAGCACAGTTTACATGAAACACAATCACATATTAAGCAGTGTGTTTCAGGACACTGTATCTTCAGAATAAAAGTCCAAGCAGGAAGGTATCTTATTGTGTTGGATAGGGAAATAATGTTTTCTTAAGTAATATATTGAACTGCATTCCAGCACTTGTTTAGTCTACATATTTGTTATAAAAAATAGGTTACACATAAAGAAATACAAATCTAAACACAAAAAGTATCAAACCCCTCAAAAAGAGCAAACTCCATTCAATATAACTACCTACAGAACATCAGTCAGCACTGCTCAAAAAATATACAATCTTTATTGAATAAATATACATAATATACAATGATTAAATTGTATATAATGTATATTTATTCAGTAAAGATTGTATATTTTTGAGCAGTGCTGACTCTGATGTTCTGTAGGTAGTAGTCTATATATTTGGGCCAATAAGATGCCAACAATGAAGTATTTATCACCAGCTAGGAAGTATGGGTATTCCGAATATTTAGTTACACCACAGAGCTTTGTTACTGGAATGACTGAAACACCGTTGACAAAACAACCAGGACCTATGGTAGGTGTTGACAGAATGAGGCTACTTTCACACTTGCGTAATAATCCAGACTCAAGAATGGCAGTTATTGGCTAGAGATTGGGTTTAGTTGAACAGAGTAGATATTGACTTCCAAATTGGAAATAAAATGTAATTTTTTGTCAGAAGAAAATGCTTCCCTCATGCTCATGAAAAAAATGTTATTTACAATATGAAAAGGAGAGATGAGAAGAAGGGGGGGGGGGATTCTGGGGTAAAGCTCACAAGTACATACTTTTGTCAAGCTAGTCAATAATAGTTAGGCAAGTATTGGTATATGAACTATTTATAGATTTCAGAATAGTCAGAATAGTCTAACAGGCAAAAACTTTAATGGTAAAATGGTAAAATATGGTAGAATAGGGACAATAAGTTTTGTTTTGAGACCAGGGAAAGGGATTTGGCATAAACAAATTGTTGAGATAATCAATCATTACACTGGAAAGAGGTGGTGCTCATTTCCTGGGTTGCAGATCCATACACTCAAGTAGAAACTGTTGATCACTTGTGATGTGAAACAATCTTCACTGTATTACCATAACCAAAATAAAGGCATATGTGATATGTTTCATCTAAATAGACTTTTTGATCCTTGTTCGAAAAAGGATGCTAGTCAAAACATTTCATATCTGCCTGTATTTTGTGCTGATCCACGTTTTCTACTTGGCATAACCCCAAAAAATTATGTTCATGTACTATATTAGGCTACTTTCAAAAACTGCATTGTTGTTTTTTGGTATTGAGATCTGGCAGAGGATCTCAGTACCAGAAAAAAAAAAAAACTTTCCGTTTCCTCATGCATTCTGAATTGAATTAGATCCATTCAGGATGCATCAGGATGTCTTCCATTCCGACACTATTCCGTTTTGTGACCAGACAAAACTGAAAAAAAAAAACTGAAAAAAAACTGATTTAAGAAAACTTTGTAAGTCAATTCTGACACATCTGTTTTTTAGGAGCCTAAAACAAAAATGATCCATCACCAATTGACTTAGATTGTTTTCAGTTCCAGATCCATTTTTTCCTGTTTTGATTTCATACAATCGCATCCTAATGGAACAGATGCATCTTGATGAGTAAAATCACAACGGAAATCTGCCAGATCTCTATACCAGAATTAACAACGCAAGTGTGAAAGTAGCCTGGGTGAAGTCATCAATAACATTTCTTTATTTTACAATGGTCTTTGTCCCTTAATCAAATTATTTCAGCATGTATGGAAAATGATGATAAAGGGATACTACTATATTTGTGGTACCAATGCCTGATTATGTCAGACCTTTGGGAGATTTTTTTTTTAATTTAGTAATTCAGATAACAGTTTTGCTACTTCCCAAATTTAGAGGATGAAATGATCCACAGGAATTTAGATATGTTACACAGTCTAAATATCTTATTGCAGCACATGTGTATCAGGATCAAAGGTTTCACAAGTTATTTAAATGGTAAGCCAGGGTATTTTTTATGAGATATTACTCTCTTGGGAATGAGGTACCTGTAACAGTGACCTAAGGAAATAGAGGCCATGGATCATAGTTATATACTGTTTGACATGATAAACTGAAGATTTATCCACTTTATTCAGATTGGGCCTGTAATACTGCTTCAGAGCGTGTAGTTCAAACGCGTTATATTTCAAAAATTGCATTATTACCATTAATACTGTAGGTATCCACTTTTTGGAATGATAAACTGAAGATTCATCCACTTTGATTAGACTATATATTTTTATTTTCTTTGTCACTTGTTAAGATCATAAGTAGTGTTAAGCAAATCAAAGTGAAACATACTTACTTAGTTAATATGGTTGAAAAAAGACATAAGTCCATCAAGTTCAACCAAGGGATAGGTGTGGGCACGAATCCCAGTAGGAAGCTAATTGAATTTGATCTGAATTTCACCACAAATCCAAATTTTCTCTTACAGTTGTGAGCCAAAACCAAGAATAGAGCTACACAGACATAAGGTATAAGGGAAAGATCTGCACCTGTTCTGTCTTAAGAGACACACCTGGTTTTGGCTCACAATAACTGATGGAAATTATTGACCAAAACAATGACATGCAAATGAGGCATTAGTCTCAACAGGTGATCTAAAATATAGGTGTATTTATCTAGTTCATATGCTGCACCTTTAGTAAATAATCTGTTCATGTATACATAGAATTAGTGTCAATCAGACTCATTTCAACGGGCGGTCTAAAATATAGGCACGTTTACCTAGTTCATCTGCGGCACCATTTATACTTAATCTATTCTGTTACACATGTAGAACAATAGTGGAGAGAGAGAGATATATCATATGAAAATATATCATAAAAATATATTATAAAGAATGTTCCATTATTCATATAGTGCTCCTGAGCTAAAAAAAAAAAATCATAAAAAGAGGTATATAAAGTCCATGGATATCCATAAATATTAGTCCATTATTCAGTCCCTCTCAATCTCTGTGAGGGAGGGGAGAAATACAAAAATGCAAGACATACAAAAATATTGATCTTTTTTCTCTGTTTCCTCCCTTCTGTGGGATGATTTTATAAACAGATCAAAGTTTTTGCTTGCTTATTTCTCACAAAGTTCCAGTTGGCTGTGCCTTTGTAACTGTATTTCTGTTATAATGTTTCTTATTTTAGTTTATATTGTGATGTTGCCATGAAGTGCGGTAATTAGATAAACGATCTTGTCTCTCTCTCTCTCTGTGTATATATATATATATATATATATATATATATATATATATATATATATATATATTAGAGATGAGCGAGCACTAAAATAGTCGGGTGCTCGTTATTCGAGTCAAATTTTTCCTGATGCTCGGGTGCTCGTTTCGAATTACGAACCCCATTGAAGTCAATTGGAGACGCGAGCATTTTTTGCAGGGGACCAGAGCTCTGCATAGGGAAGGTTGCGTAAAAACATGGAAACCTCAGAAAATGATGGAAACAGCACGGAAATGGACAGGAAACAGCACGGGCAGCATGCATGGATGCCTCTGAGGCTGCCTAATCGGACCATTATGCCAAATTCTGGGCAACAGCCTGGTGTTGACCCTCAAGACAGTTGAGCTGACCCAGACCAAGATGCGCAAGGCACATGCCCATCACATGTTAGTAAAGCACCTAACTAGGTGCAACAAAGGTCCATCACCGCCTATGGGTGACACCAGTGTCCATGCTGGCACTGCTGTCCTATCCCCCGACCCACGACGTAGGCATAAGCTTGACACAGCGTGGTGACAGCGTGGTGACATCAACAAGTGACCAAGTTAGATTGAGGTAGCAGGTGAACCACACAAACATTTACCCTGACACAGCATGGCGGTGAACCCAGAGTGACCAAGTGAGACTGAGGTAGCAGGTGAAGCACTTAAAATTTTACCCTGACACGGAATGGCGGTGAACGTCACACGCCGCCTGCATGAGATTAGGGATAGAGCTGCTCTCTGTTAGGGCCTCAATTTAGATTTTAGTTAGGCAGAATCACCCACAAAGAACCCAACAGCCCTTCTAAGTGTTACAAGCACCTTTTTTTTGGCTCCTCCTGGCTGCTGCATGAGATTAGGGATGGAGCTCCTGTCTGTCAGGGAGAGTGTTAGGGCCTCAATTAAGATGTTGGTTAGGCAGGAATCACCCACAAAGAACCCAACAGCCTTTCTAAGGGCTACAAGCACCTTTTTTTTGTCAAAGGAAAATACATACAATGCAACCGCACACCGCTAACCAGATAAAGCAAAAATGCCATAGTGATATAGAGTACTCTGAAGCTCATGCTATGCTTGTTTAATAAATTAGAGATTCTTGGCAAATATATTCTGTACAAAATTATCTGAGCCCATTCACCGAATCGTCAACGTGATCTCTGCAGAATGGGAACCTAACACTATTTCCTACATGTTATGTGCCAAACTGTGCTTCCAAATAATCAGGGGGTGTTTGTTCCACATGCATGCTGTATCCACTCTGCCTTTTGCCATTTCTGGTGCTTCGAAGGCCTCCCCTAGTTCAGGAATGCAGACACCAGCATGCATGCCAAATCACTCGGCTTTATAGTTACACTGATTCAAATCAACCTGTGGGGCAGATGGGCTGGTCAGGAGTGCATGACCAAATGGAGTAGCCACACCTCCAGTACAAACTTACAAAGAAAAAAAGAGAAATTTCAGTCAGCACATCCCAGAGCGCAGGTGCTGGTTGCTATGGCTAAATACATGTCAAAGGAAAATACATACAATGCAACCGCACACCGCTAACCAGATAAAGCAAAAATGCCATAGTGATATAGAGTACTCACGTCAACGTGATCTCTGCAGAATGGGAACCTAACACTATTTCCTACCTATTATGTGCCAGACTTGGCTTCCAAATAATCAGGGGGGCGTTTGTTCCACATGCATGCTGTATCCACTCAGGATGTGGGTGCATATCTGAAAACAGAGTGGATGCAGCTGGTGCGCATGCATTGCACGGGCACTCAGCCATTATGCTAGTGTGCACAAACCCTTACACAGATTATTTATTTTTCTCACTTATATAGCAATAACATATGGTCAGAGTTGAGGTAAAGCTAGATGGAGCACAGTACAGAGAAACCTGAATCAGTGTGCTCTGGACCGCAGGCTGAGCAGAACGTTTATCTTCCAAGGCAATGATCCGAAGCACACAGCCTGGACACAGAAGTGGCCCAGCCGGAGCCATAACTCGAACAAGGGGTATAGCTACCATTGAAGCAACGGAAAGGGCCCAGGAGGAGGACAAATGGATTTATTTTCAGGGCCCAGGAAGCAGTGTATATGATGCTTCTAGTCCTAGTATATCTCACCGCTCCCTTTTCTTCTTCTCTGGGCACCTGCACTGCACTAACCCTGGCAGTGCACAGCTTCAGGACCTGAGGTTAGGTGACATCAGGTTAGTGTAGTGCATGCCTAGACACAGTGCAGTATGTAGAGCAGAGGTGCCCATAGGAGAAGAGAGGTAAGGTTTTTTTTTTTGTCAAGTCTGAGGTTTAGTTTTTCCTTTTCAATAAATTAGCAAAGATTTTGAAAATTCTATTTTCACTTTGATGATGGGATCATCAAATGATGCTGGGGGTCATTTGACCTCTGTAAAAAAAAAAGGCCTAGAGACTTTCTGAATGCATGATTGTAGATTTTATAGCTGCTAAGTTTTAAAAAACCTTTACCATTGCCGACACACATCAAGCCATTAAGACATAAAGTGCATCTAATGTCAAATTCTATTGAAAAACGTAGTACTGTGTTATGTTGAGTTACTGTGATACAGCTCTCATGAAGGGCACAGTGAGGATCCACTCTACACAGGTTTAAATATTTTTACCCTTCACCCTTTAATGGCTTTTCCTTTCAGAGTCACCAGTGCACGGGGAGATAAGTTAATATAAATTCACTCATTGTACCAAATGTATTATTAAATCAGGGTGAGGACTTTTAGAAGATTTTCAACTTTTTCTGGAAAATTTCCACCTAGGATATTAGAAGGAACAGATTATATACCTCCTTAAAGAAGACTCACCACTCTACAGTATTTAGTATTGATGTAATAAGTATAGAACTGTATTCAAGGGCTGCACTAAGACTAATGACCAAATATTAATTTGTTTACTTTTCTGTGTGGGCCGTTAGAGATTAAAATGTCTGACACAAATTCAACCAGAAGTCGTAGACTCAGACGATTCCTAGTTCTTATTATGGGTGATACAGCAGCTACTTCTCATGTAAACTGGCTAGTAGGCATGGCAGCTTTGGTGGGTCTAAAGTGGGCCATACACATGAGACAAAAGTAGGGGGATGGTTGATTAACCATCAAAAAACAAGAAACTCAAACTCACCAGAGGATGACAGGAATGTTCAATAAATATAATAGGATATTACTTTTTAGCATATCCCTGAAACTAGTAGCATGCCTCTAGTAAAGTAAATCTGCTAGACAACGGGCACAGGTTGCGAGCCAAAAATCTATCTGATAAACAAGATTCTGCAAAATAATGCATGTTCTTCACCTGCTAACTTTATACAGCAATCACTTTATACAGCAACACCTCAAATGTAATCCCTTTGATGCTTGTGTAGCAGTGGTGACTGGTGTGCAAGAGCACAGAAATGGACTTTTCCCACTTTCTATGTGTGGTTCATTGTCCTCAGATATCTCCAAGACTTACAGTAGAACTAAATTGCCCAGCAACCACTTTACAGTCAAAAAACATGAATGAAGCATGTATCAAAACTGGCAGAAAACAAGAAACTCAAACTCACCAGAGGATGACAGGAACCAAATGCTCAGGGTCATAGTATGAGGAAATGATGGAGCAAGGGAGTGGATAACAGATGTATAGCACAGAGGTGGATGGTGGATGAATGACAGTCAACAGAAATGGAGAAATACTGAACTAATGCTTTCTGAATTCTAATCAGCGATAGTCAGAACCGTGCAAAAGAGCAGCAACAACTTTCAAACAAAGCCACATACTATACTATGTGGAGCTACAGATTCCAAAAAATACACTAAATTTAGTAGAACAACATGTCAGAAAACATAACACATACACTGAACTAGAAAAAGATACGAGTATCAGAATCTGAGAGAAAATGCATATAAGAAACAGTGAACAAAGCCAAGGCTGAATTGAGGATTGGATATAAGTTTGCCTCCTCCTTGCTGCTGCATGAGATTAGGGATAGAGCTGCTGTCTATCAGGGAGAGTGTTAGGGCCTCAATTTAGATGTTGGTTAGGCAGGAATCACCAACAAAGAACCCAACAGCCCTTCTAAAGGCTACAAGCACCTTTTTTTTTGTCTCCTCAAGGCTGCTGCATGAGATTAGGGATAGAACTGCTGTCTGTCAGGGAGAGTGTTAGGGCCTCAATTTAGATGTTGGATAGGCAGGAATCACCCACAAAGAACCCAACAGCCCTTCTAAGGGCTACAAGCACCTTTATTTTTTGTTTCCTCCTGGCTGCTGGCTGGGACTTGTAGTGCAGCTACCTCCATCTTGGCTGCACACTGTCAGGGCGTGAAATTAGAATGTGGTTAGGCAGGAATCATCAACAAAGAACCCAACAGTCGTTCTAAGGGCTACAACGACCTTTTTTTTTTGGTCTCCTCTCGGCTGCTGGCTGGGACTTGTAGTGCAGCTACCGCCATCTTGGCTGCACGCTGCGCACAGTGACGGGTGGTAGAAGGGACAGCACGTGGTCCACACAAACCCAAAAGAAATTGCCCAAAGTCCTCTCAGTACTCATTTTTGCTGCTGGTGCTGCTGCTGTACCTTGGCTTGCTGGGATCTGTAGTGCAGTCTAGGGAAAATGTTTTTTCTATCATTTCTATACACTACAGTCCAGTGAACAATTATGTAGTGTACTGTACATTAGCGTCAGTCTAGGGAATAAGTTTTTTTCAGTTATATGTACTCCAGTCCAGTGAATAATTATGTAGTGTACTGTACAGTAGCGTCAGTCTAGGGAATACGTTTTTTCTTTCAGTTATATATCCTACAGTCCAGTGAACAATTATTTAGTGTGCTGTACAGTAGCGTCAGTCTAGGGAAAATGTTTTTTTCTCAGTTATATGCACTACAGTCCAGTGAAAAATGGAGTGCTTTGTGGTAAATTAGCCGCAGTCTAAAAATTCCTTTTTTTCTCTAAGTTATATATACTACAGTGCAGTGAACAATTCTGTCTTGTGCGGTATAGTAGCCACACTCTAGTGTTGACACCAACAAGTGACCAAGTTAGT
>ONZH01004392.1:0-101473 GCA_900303285.1 Rhinella marina
TCCTGTGAGATGAAGGCCCAGCCCAATACCTTCTTCCCGTTTGATATATATGGGACAAGGGTACTGGTGCTGGTACCAGGGAGATAATACTTCTTACACTATCTTTGGAACTAACTTCACCGAAAGAAGAGAACTCCTCCCAGGGGCATATTGCACCCTCAGTCCCGTCCTAGGTCTAGACGTCGCGGAATTACAAGGAAGAACCCCGATAACCCCTGAGAAGAGATTGGACATCCGCCCAGACACTCCCGTGAGGCTCCAGAAGACGCCACTTGGGTTCGGGAAGGAACTCAAGCATCTTCTTCTGGACTTCAGCCATGAAGAAGAGATCCTGAAGAATCTTCGAGAAACAGAACATCAAGCCACAATCCAGTTGGCAGAACCAAGATTACCAAAATTATGACAGCATTGGAAAAAGACTCAAAGGTTTTGTGGTGGGAGAGCCTTTTTGGATTAAGCCCTAAAGCCACGTCCTTTTTCAACCTACTAATTCATCCAGTGGTAGTTCTCCTGGTTCTGGTTGTCATTATGTATTTGGAACTATGCCTTATTTACCGGAGGGTCAAGACACTGGTGGACCAACTAGAACAGAACCAGGCGGTACTCCACGAGAATAATCGAAGAAGAAGCCTCAGGATGTAACCTGGGTGAAATCCTGAGGCAATGGACGCTATGGACTATTTGACTTTATACTTTGTTATGGACGATCAGGGATATAGGACTGTTTATATCCGGTTATTGATTTTAAGGTTAAGGGGGATGGGTAATGTGTGGTTTTTGTATGTGTGCAGATGGGGAAAAGAATAGGGCTCGTTAGGGATAGGCCCCTTCTTTCCAACATTTGCCACTCCAACCCTATGGATGGTGCTGTTCATAAGGGATGGACTGAATGATAGGCAGTGCGGTGCTCTTTCCCGCGGTTAGAATTTAGGTGCTATGACATCACCTCACACTACAGAAAGTCTGACCTGCCTTGTAAAGACCTGCGTATCTGTCCAAGAGAGAACTTCCTCAATGACAGAATCTGCAAGCAAGATAAGAAGTGTCGGGAGGAAAAGTACTATAGGAGGCCAGTCCACCTGCGTTACGTGGATCCCCCTAGAAGATGTCGAGTGGAGCTGTCCCAGAGTATAACCGGCAAAGAGAAGGCAGTGGGAGCAGCTAGGACTGGAAGACCGACGCTACATGAAGGCTGCGAATGGAGCCATCCCAGAGTCGAATCAACAAGAGACAACAGGGGGAAAAGCTGAGGCTCGAAGACTGTCACTACCCAAATGTGAGGGTGAAGCCATCCCCGAAGTCAGACCAATTGAAGACAACTATGGGAAGAGATACAAGGAAAGAAAACGAGGATCGTTCGATCAGAAGACAGAGATGTCAGGTTACGGTGAAGGGCAGGGAAGAGGTCGCATGTAATGGGAGGTGATGTCTAGGTACCTAAGGACAGGATTACTCTTCAGTCCATCCTGAACTGTCATCCATTGTGAGTAGGGTTGAGGAGGCAAATACATCCTAACACTTCCCCAAAATATGTCGTGTTCCCGACAACAGGGGGATTGTAGAAGGAAGTGTTGGCCCAGAAAATATATATATATGTATATGCATGCATGCCCCTTTAATTAGGCATGTATATATATATATATATATATATATATATATATATATATATATATATATATTATGTGTCTGTGGGCCTTATATCTGGCCTCACAGTATGGCCCCAATCACATGTTGTCTCCCCCACTGTTCTGCCCCACATAATATGCCCCATTCCAAATAATGTGTGCCCAGTACATATAGATATATGTGTATATGCCCCAGAAGTATATACATATATCTATATGTATATAAATGTCCCCATATCCAGGTGCCCCCTTGTTAACCCCTGCAAGCGCATACTAATGCGCTTGCAGATGGCGACCTGATGACTGGACTATTAGTCCAGTCTCAGGCATTTCAAAAGGACAGAGGATCGATAAGATCCTCTGTCCCTTTTGTTACACGCCCTCAGCGCTGCTGGGGGTGATTAACATGACAGGGAAACAAACAGTTTCCCTGTCTCTGCTCCCCTCCCTCCTCCGGCGCTGTAATTACAGTGCCAGAGATAGGAGGGCAGTTCACAGGCAGAGGATCAAAGAGATCCTCCGCCTGTGAATTCCTGTGTGCTTGGGTCCGGCGCGCTGATGTCATATCAGCGCGCCGGCCCCCGGAGTGCACAGCTGCCGGCGTGAGCGTGCAAGCGCGCTCGCCGGCAGTGCGGGAGCACGGGAGCGAGCGCGACCGGGTTTAAATAACCCGATCGCGCTGCGCTCTTCAGGTTGAGCCTTGCCTCTCCAAAGAAGAATCATCTCCTGGGACAACGAGCCGAGGATCTCCCCCTTGGACGACGAGCCACCCCTTAGACAACGAGCAGAACCCCTGGACTGGCTAAGTACCCCCTGCAATAACCCCTGAACCCCTGCTGCCCTGCCATAATCCCTACATTCCATATTAACCCCTGCCCTATACCACCAACGTACCGCTTGATTAACCCCTGAAACCCTGCCCTATACCACCAACGTACCCCTTGATTAAACCCCTGAGACCCTGCCCTACACCACCAACGATTCCAGAAACCTAACCCCTGCAATATAATCACAAATATTATATTACCCCTCCCTGTCATAACTCCTGTACCCCTGCACCCCGATAATTTCTGCCCTGCCATAACCCCTTCACCCTGATAATTAACCCCTGCATTCCCTTTAAGCCCAGCAGACCCCTGTTGTTTACCCCTGTTATTTATTGTAAGTTAACCCTTTGTTCCCAGGGACAATAATTTAGATAGGTTTGGGGAGGGCAGCTATCTATTTGTGTGTATGTGCGTGTAGTTAGTTAGGTCGGTATTGGTGTAGTACTATATTGTTAAATAATAACTAAGTCTGTAGTCGTAGTATTTTGTAAATAAAGTCTTATTACTTAAATACAGCGCGTAGTGTATTTATAGTAGCGTTTCAGCCCGTACTTATAGTACACTTCAGGTCGTGTATAAGGCAGTAGGAAATTATGTAGGTATAAATAGGCAGAACTAGCGAAAGCGGGTTTATGCCTATTTATGAATATTAATTATTGGTACACCCCCAAAATATCAATAAATAATATTCCCTATTACAAGGGTGCTGTCACAAATCCCCCTTTTCCTACCAGGCCAGACAGGTTTGCTTGCTTCCAGCACTGTTTGAGCAATTTGGGCCATCTTTGGTGGCAGCTCTCGAGCCGTCAGTCCATCTAATTCTTGCAATATATTCATCCCTAGTACCACAAGGACCTCTGGATCCATTGCACTCTGTACTACCACCACTCCTTTATTTACCATCTTCTAGCCCCAAAGCTCAATGTCAGCTTGCATGACTCCAACCGTTGGAATGGGAAGACTATTGGCAGCTTTCAGATTCACCCAGTCTGAACTTTTCTGTTGAAGAGTCGAGGGGGTCTCGAAAACTTTCTTGGCCACTGTCGTTACTTGTGACCCAGTGTCTACTAGACAGTACAATTCTACTCCATGAAACTTGGCTGTAATAACTAGACTCTCTCCCACTAAGTCCATAGCTTCCAGCAGGGGGCACAAATCTGTAGTTCCTCCTGCGATTTGCCCCTCAATCACAGATGGAACTAGATTAAATATCTCTGGTTGCTGATAATAAAACAGGGGTTGAAGAGTGGATCACTTTATATGGCGCTGTGTAAGGATTTCTCAATACATCGGAGTTCAGGATGCAGAGGCAGTGGTTTATTATAATAATGTCTACGCGCTTCGGGAGGTCATGCTCCCTTCGTCAGGACAATATACAACACAATGAAAAAACTGCAAGTTTAAAAAGGAGCGCTTTTGGCGCCAAAATGAAGGGGGGTAGACAATTGGTGTGTGTATGGGCAGAGTAACCGCCCATAAACAAATCAATTTAACGGTAGTACTGTTAAAATCCATAGTGTCTAGCACATTATAAACAACATCATAAACATAAATACAAAATACAGAAGGGAAAGCGTGAATAATAGGGAATATTAATAAAGAAAAATGTCAAGGAATAAAGAAAAATAAAATGTCATTTGAATGAATAAAATAGCATTGTTAATCTTAGCTTCACTCAGTATCACATATATTAAAACATGTCTTAATATGGGTATTATGTCTGTTATGTCAAATACATAATAAGGAGGTTATTGTCTTACACCGGCATGAAGAACTCTTTATTATTTTGTATGGTGTAGTGTCCGGTTCTCATCAATAGAAGAAGCTAAGTTTGTCAGCTTGTAGTCAGTTAGCGCGAGATCTCGCAATATGCTGTGTATGTACACTGTTGAGTGGATACATTAATCCTAGGTTACTAATTCCCATGGACAAAATAACAAGGTAATTGATCGCCTGTTATGCAATATCAATCCATGTCACTGTACAGGGATAATAAACACAGTGATGTCACAGTACAGGGATAATAAACACTGTGATGCCACAGTACAGAGATAATAAACACAGTAATGTTACAGCACAGGGATAATAAACACAGTGATGTCACAGTACAGGGATAATAAACACAGTGATATCACCGTACAGGGATAATAAACACAGTGATGTCACAGTACAGGGATAATAAACACAGTGATGTCACCGTACAGGGATAATAAACACCGTGATGTCACTGTACAGGGATAATAAACACAGTGATGTCACCGTACAGGGATAATAAACACTGTGATGCCACAGTACAGAGATAATAAACACAGTGATGTCACAGTACAGGGATAATAAACACAGTGATATCACCGTACAGGGATAATAAACACAGTGATGTCACAGTACAGGGATAATAAACACAGTGATGTCACCGTACAGGGATAATAAACACCGTGATGTCACTGTACAGGGATAATAAACACAGTGATGTCACCGTACAGGGATAATAAACACTGTGATGCCACAGTACAGAGATAATAAACACAGTGATGTCACCGTACAGGGATAATAAACACAGTGATGTCACCGTACAGAGATAATAAACACAGTGATGTCACCGTACAGGGATAATAAACACTGTGATGTCACCGTACAGGGATAATAAACACCGTGATGTCACCGTACAAGGGATAATAAACACAGTGATGTCACCGTACAGGGATAATAAACACAGTGATGTCACCGTATAGGGATAATAAACACTGTGATGCCACAGTACAGAGATAATAAACACAGTGATGTCACCGTACAGGGATAATAAACACAGTGATGTCACAGTACAGGGATAATAAACACAGTGATGTCACCGTACAAGGATAATAAACACAGTGATGTCACCGTACAGGGATAATAAACACAGTGATGTCACCGTACAGGGATAATAAACACTGTGATGCCGCAGTACAGAGATAATAAACACAGTGATGTCACAGTACAGGAATAATAAACAAAGTGATTTCACCGTACAGGGAAAATAAACACAGTGATGTCACAGTACAGGGATAATAAACACAGTGATGTCACCGTACAGGGATAATAAACACTGTGATGTCACAGTACAGGGATAATAAACACAGTGATGTCACTGTACAGGGATAATAAACACAGTGATGTCACCGTACAGGGATAATAAACTCTATGATGTCACCGTACAGGGATAATAAACGCAGTGATCTCACCTACAGGGATAACAAACACTGTGATGCCACAGTACAGAGATAATAAACACAGTGATGTCACAGTACAGAGATAATAAACACAGTGATGTCACCGTGCAGGGATAATAAACACAATGATGTCACAGTACAGGGATAATAAACACAGTGATGTCACAGTGAAGGGAGAATAAACACAGTGATGTCACCGTACAGGGAAAATAAACACAGTGATGTCACAGCGCAGGGATGATAAACACAGTGATGTCACAGTACAGGGATAATAAACAGTGATGTCACAGTACAGGGATAATATACACAGTGATGTCACAGTACATGGATAATAAACACAATGATGTCACAGTGCAGGGAGAATAAACACAGTGATGTCACAGTACATGGATAATAAACACAATGATGTCACAGTGCAGGGAGAATAAACACAGTGATAATAAACACAGTGATGTCACAGTACAGGAGTAATAAACACAGTGATGTCACAGTACAGGGATAATAAACACAGTGATGTCACGGTACAGAGATAATAAACACAGTGATGTCCCCTCACAGAAAGTTAAAAAAAAAATAAAAACCTTATACTTACCTTTTTCCTAGCAAAAGAATCACCAGCAGGAGTTCTTTGTCTCTTGCCCCCGCCCAGACATGAGGCACAGATGAAGGTACGGAGAGAGCTGCAGGGGGGAGGATGGAAGAAGCAGGCAGCCGATTCCAGCTGTCTGCTTCTTCTTGCAACAGGCAACTGTCTCTGCGTACCGGGACAGCCACTGCAATCTGGGACTGTCCCGCTGGATCCGGGACGGTTGGTAGGTATGGGTGTATTTGACTTATGGGTTTGGTTCTGGTGCTACACTTATGTAGTAAACATGGTTCTGATGCTGTTTTGGTGTTTTGAGGAAGGTTTGTCCGGTAAAGAAGCAGCATCCTGAGCAGACCCCATTATAGTCAATGGGGTCTCTTCAGCTCAGGAGCTGGTAAATCTGGTCCTCTAATGATCAAGCTATTGCTACAAACTCAATCATGTATCATATCTGGGATTGCACGTGTGTTAGATCCCAACATGAAAACACAACCAGCTGCCGCCTTTTAACGATTTAAAGCTAATTTAACTATATCACCTTTACATGGTAGGTGGGCCGCTACACATGGGCCAGTGCTGTGTGCTTGCCCCTCAGGCTAAAATTTGCCAGCCAGCCCCTGTCTACACCATCATGAGTCTGTTATACTCTGTGATACAGGGTGGCTTCTGTCTGTCCACAGTAGTGCCTCTCTCTTACGGTGAACATGTATACTGCTTAGCATCAATATCTCTTTGTGGTCATTGAACTTAAAGTGTGACTGCCATTCTATTTTTATAATGTGTAGGGGCAGTGATGCTGACCATTTTTCTAATATACTTTATTTACTGAAATCGTACATTTCTATTAGAAAAATAGCTGTAAAGTGGCCCATTTTGAGCCTTAGCAACGCTCCTCTGTCTTCTGTTTACATAGCTGGAGACTTTCTCCACACTGACTGACACGCTCAACACTAACTGTGTTATGTAAACAGGAGACCACTTTACAGCTATTTTTTTAATAGAAATGTATAATTTCATTAATTAACGTATATATCTCAAAAATGGTCAGTATCACTGCCCCCTTTCGATGATGCTGCCCTCACTTCAGCATCACTACATTCAGAAGCTCTGCTCGCCCCTTCTGAGATCATTTTCTCAGAGATTCTGGCATCCTCTTTACTTCTTCTGCTTAGTAATGCGACATATGATTGCTCCAGGCAATTCTTCAGGCATTTTTCACCACTTTTCCCTACCGCTCTGGCCAGTAATCATTTCAAAAGCTCTTCCATAGTGCTGCAGGCTTCTATTCTTCTGATTCCTGTCAGGAAAAGCTGCTGGGACAGGAATGGGGGTTACATTTACAGCGTCCCAAAAAAATACCTGGGATTGGGAACCAATCACCTAGCAGGTCTCAAGACCTGGATAGATTCTTCTGGAATCTCCTAGCGCCATCCACAGCACAGTTAACCCTTGAAGACCCAGAAAAGGGTAAGAACCATTAATTACTAAAATGTACTAAAAATTTGCTATAATTCCATGGGCTCCATGTGCTCCTTTCAGTAACCCTTTCAAGTCTTTTTTTTTACTCTTGGCCTTCCTTGAGCCATGGCCTTTTTGTTTTTCCGTTCCCATAGCCATATGAAAGCTTTTTTGCTGAACAAATTGCACTTTCTAATAGCACCGTTTAATATTGCATACAATGTAGTGGGAAGATGGAAAAAATTCTAAATGGGGTGAAATTGGGGGAAAAAATGCAATTCTGCCATAGTTTTATGGATTTCGTTTTTACAGTGTTCCCTATGCACTAAACCTGACCTGTTCCCTTCATTCTCTGGGTCAGTACGATTATAGGGATAACACATTTATATAGTTTTTCTTGTGTTTACCTTATTCTGAAACCCATAGCTTTTTATATTTATGCCTATGGAGCTGTGTGATAGTTCAGTTTTTGAGGGGCAATCTGTAGTTTTCAGTGATACAATTTTGGAGTGTGTATGCCTTTTTATAACTTTTATTGACTTTTTTGAGGACGATGAAAAAACAGCAAATTGGCTGTTTTGATTATTTTTCTATTACGCCATTCACCATACGGATAAATACATTCATCTTGTAATAGTTCAGGTGTGTAGGGATGTGGCGGTGCAAATTTTCTCCATATGGGCTCCATAAGAACTATTGCTGCGGTAGCCTCGGATTCTAGAGAGGGACTAAGTCCACTACAAGGAACGAACGGCATCCCTGATCGCCACGCATTGCAGCACTCCTAAGAAAAGCCGCCTTAAATGCCGTGGCCGCAACTGACCACAGCATCAGAGGGATTAAATGCACTACTACAGCATGTGTTACTCTTTGTAGCGATACTGTGGCTGGAAATACTATAAGGCACTATGACAGCAGGTAGTCATTTAAGTTGTGGGGGGGGCTATTATGGCTACAACTACTATAGGAGGCCAGGTACTACAGCATGTTCTTCATTTATATAGCACTTACATATTCAACAGGGGTGTACAGAGATTGTCATCACACACATCACCATGTCCCCACTGGAGCCCACAATCTAACTTTTGAACTAAAAGAGTTGTCCAGGCTACAAATATTGATGACCTATCCTCAGCACAGGCCAATATCAGATCAGCAGGGGTCTGTTCAGCTATTTGAAGGGGCCACAGAATCTTATATCCTGATGAAGAGCCATACTTGGGTATCAAATTTAGTGTTGGGTATAATGTTTGGCGGGGATTAGAAAGAAAAACAAGGACGTCAGCAGCAAAAGCCAATACCCGTAGTTTCTGAGCACCTATTTTGATATTCTGAATGTCAGAATTTGAATGCATAAGATGCAAAGGGGGGTCAAGCGAAAGGGTGAATAAACCTTGAATTTGGGGCAATCCTGTCTGGTTCTACGTAAGCTAATAGTTGGGCAATTCAATCCATTGATGGAAATTGAAGCCTGTGCATGCAATTGGATATAGTGGAGGAAATTTACAAAAGTGGGGCTGAATCCATGGTGTGAAAGGGAGGTATTTAAGAATGTCCATGATACCATATTGAATGCTTTTCAGTATCTAGACTGAAGAGCATTGAAGGGGACTTGTTTGATACCCTTGGATGAATGACGATTTTGCAAGAATCCAAGTTGGGACGTGGTAAGAATAGTAGGGAGAAGGGACTGCAAATGGTTGACTAAAATCTTTGTTAGAATTTTCTAGTCTTGATTGAGCAAAGAAATTTGCCTGTAAGACTGCAGCAGAGTTAGATCTTTGTCGGGTTTAGAATTAGTATGGTGTGGGATTCGTGAAACAGAGAAACTTTGTACACAAATGAGGTTGTATAAGGACTCTAAGGTGGGTAAGATATGTGGTTTTAATAATTTGTAGCATTCTCTGGCTAGCCCATCTCGGACAGGAGATTTGTGATTAGGTAGGTGGAAAATAACTTGGGCAATTGTTTTGCTAGAAATAGGTTGAGATAATTGGGTCTGCTGTTCCAGGGAAAGTTGTGGTAATGTGTTGACACTAAGTAAGTCTTACATCCTCTGGGCATCATGAAAAGGGACAACATACAGTGTTTTATAATAGTGGATAAATTCTTGCTGGATTAGATTTGGGTTGGTGGTATAGTCTCTGATTGAGGCTAGTTTAAAGGGGTTATCCAATATCACAAACAGTCCCCCCATGTACCGGGCCCCTCAGAGGGAATATACTCACACTCCCCGCTCCCTGCACCACTCCTGGTCCCCGCACCCCCGCTACTGCTTCTCCTTGTACACAGATGAAAACACCTGGGGTCGGGGGTGGAGGAGAAGCCAATGGCAGGCGTGGACAAGCTTCCCTAGCGTCACCCATGATCCATGTCCATGTTCCCACCTGCCATTGTTTTAGGATCCTGTGAGGGGCTTTTAGGGGTTTGGTCAGGGAGGCTAGCAGTTTGCCATGTTTGTTACCCCATATTGATGTCTAACCGAATCACAGGACCATTGTGCCTGGCCTAAAAGGAAGGTATCTAGCAATTGCCAAGCTTCCAGGTATTGCCTTTTAGTGGCTGATGTAGGGGCAGAGATATGACAGGAATGTGTGTCTGTTAAGGCAGTGTAGAGAGAGTTG
Organism: Rhinella marina; assembly: GCA_900303285.1. NCBI lineage: Eukaryota > Metazoa > Chordata > Amphibia > Anura > Bufonidae > Rhinella > Rhinella marina. The sequence continues at coordinate 10,330 of ONZH01004392.1, forward strand.
TATTTGGAAGCGTGTGTCTGGTTTCTGTATGCTACATATGATAAAATGTGGCTGCCTTCAAAGTCTTCCAGAAAAGACTGGCATCTTCCATATGAGAAAGGTTATCGTCCACATAATTCGCCTAGGTAGTTATAATAAATTGATGGATGTTGTTAGAGTTAAACAGATAAGATGGGAAGCGACAGTTTCTGCTGGTGGTTTGGGTGGTATTAAGATCTATGGTAATAATTATCAAGTAGCGGCCACTATTAATTTTGATGTCCAAATGGAGGAATCAAGCATCAGGGTCACTATAAGAATCATGGATGTGATAATTCATAGATTTATTAAGTAAGATGGCCACCGCTCTTGATTTAGTGTGATATGATGCAGAAAGGAATTTTGCTATCCATGGTGCTCGGAAAACACATGGGTCAACTTTCTTCCAGTGGGTCTTCTGTAAGACAACTAGGTGTGGTCTGAATTTCTCAAGGTGCAAGAGGACTCTTATGTTTTTAGAGTCCTGAAAACCTTCAGAGATAGATTTATGGTGGTCATGGGTGTAGAGAGGGCTGGTGCTGTGTAATCATCCTATACCTGTCAGGACGCTCAAAAAGTCACAATAATCAGAGGTAATAGTCTCGGGGGCCCCCTTCCCAGTCAGCCCACCTCCCAGACCCAAGAGAGAAAAAGGAGGGTCCTGGCAATCCCCTAGGGAAGCAAACAAAAGAATCAAGGTATGCAAAGAAACATCCGAGAACAATAAAAAACAGCCTTATGGGCTCCACTAACAGTAGCTTAACAAGGAGCAACATGTTCACTATTTAGGGACATATAGGAGGAATCTACTCCATAAATGACAGAATCAGCCCTCCGGGAAGAAATTATGTTTTGCCATCACTGAATATTCAAAGAGATAAGTAATGTCACCCACCCTCACTCTAAGCTTTTCATGGTATTGCAGTTGAAGCTTGATGTTGTTGTCGATGAGGTGCTTGCATATTTCTATAAATGCTTTGCATTTTATAGGGGTTGTCTGGGTTCAGAGCTGAACCCAGACATATCCCCTTTTTCACCCAGGCAGCCCCTCTGAGATAAGCATTGGAGCAGTTCATTCTCTGATGCTCTCCCTTGCCCTGTGCTGTATCGGCTTTTTGTTTACATTTTTACACTGGTAGGCTGAGGCTTACGCCTAGCAATCTTGCCGGTGATGTCACCGGCACTAATAGGCTGGCTTTAGTGCTTCCCTAGCCATTTTACAGCACTAAAGCCTGTCCATTAGGGATGGTGACGTGACAGGAACACCTCCGCCTAGCAGAGACACAGTACGTCACCAGATCTACAGAAAAAGCCCTTGCCCTGTGCAATTCAGCATCTCAAAGGGGCTGTCTGGGTGAAGAAGGGGTCACTGAAGACGAAAAATCTTGGAATATAAGAATCTTGTGCCCCTTTAAATCCAAAGAGCGTCGAAGCTACAAAGAATAATTTCTTTTGTAAGGAAGTGAAAGAACTTGGCAATGCTAGGGCAAGGGAAGTTATGAGTATCTGGGCGTTCTTTGCCCAGACAATGGGCTTTTTATATAAGCGGAATGGGGTGGGAGGTTTGCAGGACCAGGGCTTGGAGAAAGTTATGAGAGAGGAAGTGGAAGAGATCTTCACACTTAAAGGGGTATTCCGTTAAAGTAACTTAATTTTTTAAAAACTACATTAAGGCTGCAAGCTGTGACCCCACCAGAACCCATACCTAAACATATAACCAGAGTTTCAATTTACGTTGCAATCCATTTGTCCTGTGTGAACCTGCAACACACTGAGAGTATCATGGCGTCAGATCTTCCCTCACACAACTACAATCCCCACAATCCCTAGCTTTCCTGTTGTGAATTTGTGCGTGTTAATGAGGGTTGATGTTTGCTGATTGGCTGCCTGACATACAGTCCAGTCACCCCCCCCCCCTCTACTCAGCAATCACCAGCACACTAACACTCCCTTTGTTTCATAAGAGATTTAGCTAGAGTATTGATAGCAACACACCGAGCATGACCTTTGACCTAAGAAAGGCTAACTTATGAGGAACCACAGTGGGTAGCAGAGGAGGAAAACATCTTTTATTACTACTGAACGGTAAATATGTGAAACTGACATTATATTAGGTAATTACTGATGATGAATTAGTCTAAAACATAAGTTACAGTTAGGTCGATATATATTTGGACAGAGACAACATTTTTTCTAATTTTTGTTCTGTACCTTACCACAATGGATTTTGAACAAAACAATTGAGATGCAGTTGAAGTTCAGACTTTCAGCTTTAATTCAGTTGGTTGAACACAATGATTGCATAAAATGTGAGGAACTAAAGCATTTTCTAAGCTCAATTCCTTCATTTCAGGGGCTCAAAAGTAATTGGACAAATTAAATAATTGTAAATAAAAAGTTGATTTCTAATACTTGGTTGAAAACCCTTTGTTGGCAATGACTGCCCGAAGTCTTGAACTCATGGACATCACCAGCGCTGTGTTTCCTCCTTTTTAATGCTCTGCCAGGCCTTTACTGCAGCAGTTTTCAGTTGCTGTTTGTTTGTGGGCCTTTCTGTCTGAAGTTTAGTCTTTAACAAGTGAAATGCATGCTCTATTGGGTTGAGATCAGGTGACTGACTTGGCCTAACTGTATATTTATGGTAACCGGAATACCCCCTTAATTGATTCCTATAAACTGAAGATTACAGGGACGATTTCTATTTTCCAGATCATCAAAGCGGTCCAGGAGAACTTGGGTGGTCTGTGTTTCTTGTTGAGAGCTTGTATTCTGGAGTGTTATCAATGTATCTTCACACTCATTGACTCTTTGCTCTGTCTCATTAATCTGCTGAGTGTTAGTTGTGATTGAGGACAAGGCTTTGTTGATAGACGTGCGTAAGGATTCAAGCTGCTTGTCAAATAAAGGTAGTAGAGTCGGGAGACCTCCAGTGCTACAGCAGCCGCCTGAGGATGGTACTAAGGCAGCATAGTGGTATGAACAGGGGAGGCAGCGAGAGGGCTAGGAGGTGAAGAAGATGAGGGCCATGAAGTTTCATAAATGGGAGGCTGAGAATCTGTAGTTGGTGACAGTGGGCGAGCTGATGGCTAGTGCAGAAAATGCTACTCTTAATAAATCTCCCCTTGTATGCGTTTCCACCTTCATTTGGTGTATCCATAGCTTTTAAGTAAAAGTATACATTTCTAACTATTTTGTCCCTTTCTTACCAGATTTTTCTAAAAATGAAGAATCTGTTTCATGTAATGGGGAACATTAATTTGGTGTTATATGCAGAGTCCATCCACACTCTCCAAGGTGACATGAATTCCATCTGAAGGACTTAATCTTACCATTACTGACAGTTCTAGCTCTCCAGATAATCGTGTGAAGGAGATTTCACAGAAGCTGAAATGTATATGTCTCTTCATATTAAGGAGAAATCTGTTTCAGACAAGGAGGAGAATCTCCTGAACAATGACATGCATATACCTGTAAAACACGTAGATGTCTCTTCATATTAAGGAAGAATCACTTTCTGGTGAAGAGGATAATCTTGTAGATTATTTACAAAATTCATACATTCACATAAAGGAGGAATCAGTGTCTTGTGATGAAGAAGATGACAATGATGGTTTCCATTTCCATCCACCATGACGGCCACATAGAGATTGACCCCTGACCAATGTAGGGACAGGAAGCACAGAGAGAGTTTAAATTGCCCCACCCACCCACATCAGTGTTTTTCCTGTCCCTACATGGAGCAAGTGCACAGAGGGAGTCCTCTCTAGGGAGGTGAAGACTGTATTTATTTTTATATTACTTTTTTATTTTATTGTTTTTTCACAGTAAGATCCAGAGGGTCGGTAGCCCGGGCTTCCCTCCCTCTTATACACTTTTTATGGATCTTTCTCATCCCCCCTGTACCTCCGTGGCATGGGACTAATGCTGGGCAGGGGAGGCAACACAGTACTCACTGCAGCTGGTCCGGAGCCTGTTTACTGCTTACCTGCGCGAAAACTTTGCTCCAAATCTTTCTCAGGAGAGTACGTCTTTGGTCCCGTACTTGACAAGATTTTAGAGAAAGCTGCGGATAAAAAGAAAGGTTTTCCAGAGGAAAAGGAAATTAAAAAATGTTTTTTTCGTCCTCAAAGTTCTCAATTCAAGTCGTATAGAGGGAAAGGAAAATCAGGCCGCTGGAGCTGTCCTAAAGGCGGAAAAGGCAGGGGGTTCCTCAATAATACCCAGAATAAGCCCTCCGATAAACAATGATGCCAGAGTGGGGGGGATGATCGATTAAAAAGAATGCTTCCTCATTGGCAGGAAATAACCTCAAACTCTTGGGTGCTAAACACCATGGGCCAGGGTTACAAGATCGAATTCTCCAAAAAACCCTCAAAATGCTTCCAGATAACTACCCAGAGTCCCAAAGTTACATCAGAGCTCTGGAAAGAGATCCAAAAATTATTGGATTCAGAGGTTATAACTCAGGTCCCTATAACAGAATACGGGAAAGGATATTACTCAAGGCTTTTTCTAGTAAAAAAAAAAAAACCCGACGGCTCATCCCGCATCATAATAAAACATCTGAACAAATCAATAAAATACAGACGTTTCAAAATGGAATCCATTTCATCAATAATTCCTCTTATAGAATGGGAAAGCATTTTTGACATCTGTCGATTTAAAAGAGGCATATTACCATGTACCCATTCTGGAAAACTCTCAAAAATATTTAAGATTTGCAATCAGAGATTCATCAGGCATTTTACACCACTTCCAGTTTACATGTCTCCCTTTCGGCATCTCTTCCGCCCCAAGGGTTTTTACAAAGATTGTAGTAGAAATGATAGCTTTCTTCAGGGAAAAGAAGATGATCATAATACCCTACTTAGACGACTTTCTCCTGATAGGAAGAACACAGGACTTAGCCATCAAAAACACAGAATATTTTCTACGGGGTATCCAAAATCTGGTATGGATGGTACTTCCTAGATTCGGTACTTCAGTGCTCATTCCTTCCTCAGAACAAGGTAGAGTCACTTCAACACAGAGTGCAAAAGTTTTATAAAGAAAGATCATGTTTTATTCGTGCGGCGATGAGCCTGCTGGGCCTCCTAACCTCTTGTATAGGGTCAGTAGCCTGGTGCCAGTCTCATTCCAGAAACCTACAAAGCTGGATTCTAAGAACTTGGGACAGAAAACAGTCCTTCCTGGACAAAATAGTCAACATTCCTTTCCAGGTAAAACGAGATATGGACTGGTGGAGAGAAAAAAGAAACCTCAAAAAAGGAATTTCCTGGCTAAAGAGTCTATCTATTCAGGTGATTACGGATGCAAGCAAAACAGTGGATTCTCAATTGTTTCAGGGAACCTTCTCAAAAGAAGTAAGTGAAAGCTCTTCCAATTTCAGGAAATTGACTGCGGTCTTGTATACCCTAAAGAAGGCTTCTTTCCTGCTAAAAGACCATCACATCAAGGTCTTCTCAGACAACGTAACTACGGTCGCATACCTAAAACATCAGGGAGGTACAAAATCAAGAACCCTGAACAATCTAGCAAAGAAAATTCTACTCTGGAAATGAATTCCCTATCCCTCTCGGCGATCCATCTAAAGGGGTCTCAAAACCTGGAAGCAGACTTCCTCAGCAGGAATCTATTAGACCAAATAGAATGGTCTCTAAATCCTCCCATTTTCAGGAAGATATCAGAAAAATGGGGTCTTCCTTCAATAGACCTCTTCGCCTCCAAGGCAAACTCTCAGGTGCAGGTATTTTGTTCTCTAAATCCAAGGGAAAATCCTCGGGCAGTAGATGCTTTCTCAATAAAATGGATCTCGGACTCGGCTTACATTTTTCCGCGGATACCACTAATTCCTCGGGTGATCCAAAAAATCTCTCAAGACCCTGTTACCTTGATTCTCATAACACCATATTGGCACAAAAGGAGTTGGTTTCCGGCTCTAAAGCAAATGTCAATCGAGAAACCTTGGATTCTTCCTCTACAAAAGGATATTCTCCTACAGGGCCCAGTCTACCATCCTAGTCCGGAAATTTTCAAACTAACAGCCTGGATCCTGAGGCGTCAAGGGCTATCAGAAAAAGTGATCAACACTTTGAAGTGTAGCAGGAAAAATGTTACCAACAAAATCTATCTGAAAATTTGGAAAAAATTCTGTACTTGGTTATGCGACCCTTATCCTGATACTTCCTACTCCAACATCCGAAAAATATTGGATTTTCTTCAAAATGGCCTTGATCTAGGGTTAAGGCCTAGCACCCTAAGAGTTCAGATCTCAGCCCTTAGCTCTTTTTTCGATTCTACTCTAGCAGACCACCGCTGGGTAAAAAGGTTCATGACAGCAGCCTCTAGAATTAGGTCTTCCCTCTCCACTCGCATTCCCCAGTGGGATCTAAATATACAGTGCCTTGCGAAAGTATTCGGAACCCTGGAACTTTTAAACCTTTTGCCACATTTCAGGCTTCAAACAAAAAGATATAACATTTTAATTTTTTGATAAAGAATCAAGTGGGTCACAATTGTAAAGTGGAACGAAATTTATTGGATCATTTAAACTTTTTTGTAATAATAAAACTGAAAAGTGGGGCATGCAAAATTATTTGGCCCCCTGGCATTAATACTTTTTTTTAAATAATTTTCTTTTTTATTCTTTTTAACTTCATATCACAGCATTTATATATATCTATACCATCCAAATCCCCCCACCGCTAAGAGAGAGGAAAAAAAAAAAGAGAGAAAGAAAAAAAGGGGAAATCAATCCCTAATTTTTAATTTTATCATAGTATACATACAGTTTCTTCCATTCCATAAATCCCGATGGGTCATGCGAAATCCAGTGTCTAATTATTAGGAGTTTAGCTATAAATATGGCTCTAATTAATATCACCCTATTAAGCTTATCTATTGTTACTCCTGAATCATCCCCCAATATAGCCAATATTTGAGAGAAAGGTGGGGAAGTACCACACATACCTGGTATATGGTCCCATACTTTTTCCCAAAATTCCAATAAGAATCTACATGACCACATCATGTGTATCCATCCAGCCTCGGTTTCCCCACATTTTTTACAACTGTAATATCCATCCTTCCTTATTCTATTCAAGAATTTGGGTGTATAGTACAGTCTGTATATTATATTGAATTGTATAATCCTGTGACTTGCCGACTTTGAAAGTTTTTGTATATTTCTATAAACCTTATTCCACTGGATTTCGCCTACCGCATTCAGGTCCTCCTCCCACTTTCCTTTACTAGTAAAAGTTATCGATTTACCCCCTCTTATCATACTGTACAAACAAGATATTTCTTTCTTACAAATCTCGTTTTGAATCAGCCGCTTTATTAAGCCCTTAGGATTAATCATATTCATACCTGGTTCCCTTAATTTCTTTTCCACTATAGTTTTCAATCTTATATAATCAAACCAATCACTTTGACTTAATCCAAATTTTTCTTTTGCAACTTCCCAACTTAAGCATTTTCCCTGAACATATATTTCCTTCAGCACCACCGACCCTAGTTTTTCATACAGTTTCAGCTGATCTCTTGGGAAGAATAACTTATTTATTATGAGGGCAAATCCAAAAATCCCAACCTGGTCTGTCACCCTTTTAATTTCATCCCATATCTTCACCATAGTCCTCACCACTGGGAACTGTACCCACCTTCTATCTGTGAGGAATCTTGATTCCAAGAGATAAAACATATCCCTAGCACCTATACCAACCTCGTTAAGAAGAAAAGTTACCAAATTATCACTTCTCCACTTAAGCAGTTTATATAGTTGTGAGGATAAAAAATAAGATCTAATATCTGGGAAAGCGAGACCACCCGCTTCTTTTTTCACATATAGGTAATCTAATTTTATCCGGACCCTTTTTCTCCCCCAGATTAATGCATTAAACAAACTTACAATTTTCCTCATGTCGATATCCTCAATCCAAAAAGGGGCAGACCGAAACAAATACAGGACTTTTGGAAGAAGTACTGGTTTAATTAACGCTATTTTTTCCACCTTCGTCAAACAAAACTTATTCCAAATTTCTTCTTTCCTCTTAATCTCCTTGATAATCTCCATCGTGTTTAATTTATTAAAATCTGTTATCTCCCTTGAGACCCGAACCCCAAGGTACTTAAAGTCCTCCCCATTACCCAGAATCCTCAACTCAATAGGGCCTAGCTCTAACTGACTCCCAAGGGACATCATTACTGATTTTTGCCAATTAATGGATATTCCAGAAAACTTTCCATTTTCTTCGATCACCCTCATTACCCAGGGGAGGGCCTCGCCGGGATTTTTTAAGTACAGCAGCAGGTCATCAGCATATAGTGAAATTTTGTCCCTCTCTCCCCGCGCTCCAAACCCCGTTATCGTCTCACAGTTTCTTATCATAATAGCCAAAGGCTCAATGCTCAGGGCGAAGAGAAGCGGAGAGAGAGGGCACCCCTGCCGCGTACCCCGTTCTAAAGCAAAGGCTTCTGACTCCTCCCCGGCAATACCTATGACCGCCTCTGCCCTGTTATACAGAACCTTAACCATGTGTATAAATTCTTTACCAATACCAAATCTACTCATTACCTCCCATAGGTACCCCCACTCCACCCTGTCAAAGGCTTTAATCGCATCCAATGACAGGATGCAGTGGGACGCCCCCCCTTCCGCGAACTGCATGTTACTGTAAAGTCTATGGATGTTTGTCCTCGCCACCCTACCTGGCACAAATCCACTTTGGTCATCATCCACTAACCCAGCAATTACCCTGGATAATCTGTTCGCAAGTACTTTAGCGAATAATTTTACGTCACTATTAAGCAACGATATAGGGTGGTAAGACTCAACCCTCATGGAATCCTTACCCTCTTTCAAAATCATAATAATTTCCGCCATTCTCATGGAGTCAGCCAACTCCCCTCTCTTAATTGAGGACTCCAGAACTCTCAAGAGGGCAGGTATCAATATTGTCTTATGCTCCCTATAGATCTCAAGAGGAATCCCGTCCCTACCTAGGGCAGCATTACATCTGAAACAACCCAATGCATCCTCTATTTTGGACTGGGTGATAGGCTGATCCAACCCTATCCTCTGATGTTCTGAAATCCTGGGAAACGAGATCTTATCCAGGTATTGATTAAGTTGCTCTCTAGTGTAATCCGCCCCTGTTTTATATAATTCTTTATAATAATTAGCAAATTCCGCTAAGATTTCCCCCGGGGAATTTACCACCCCTCCATCGTCGGTTTTTATGGCGCTAATTCTCTTACTACCTATTTGGTCCTTATAATTGATATTAGTCTCTTATTAGGAGTACCTGCTTCTAGAAAATTCTTCTTACCCAGGAATTTTAATTGGTTATCCGCTTTTTGTAATAGGAACTGTTTTAACTCTTCTTGGGCGTCGGTTAAGCTACTAAGATTCTCGCTCGTTTTATTCGTGCAATAAACTTTCTCATGCTCCACCACCCTTGCAGTCAGTTGCTGCTCCTTGGCCCGATACCTTTTCCTAAGACTATTTATCACCCCTTTATATCTACCTCTAATAACCGCTTTTGTTGCATCCCAAACCATATGGTCTGGCGCAGATCCCCAATTCAACTTAATGATTTCTTCCAGATCTTTCTCTATGGCCATTTTATCCTGAATTAGATTTAACCAGTGGGCATTTAGTTTGAACTTTCCCTTCGCTTTATTTTCACCCATTTTCATCAGCACCAGAAGCGGGGAGTGATCAGAGATTGTTCTTGAGAGGTATCTTACATCCCTCACACATGGAAAAAATCTTTCATCCCCGAGAGCAATATCTATTCTGGACAAGGTGTTACATGTTTTGTTCCAACACGAGTAGACCCTCTCCTCCGGATACCTCAAGCGCCAGATATCCAACAACCCCATTTCCTTTACCATTTTATTCAGAGCTGAAGTTGAGGCATTAATACTTTGTTGCGCCACCTTCTGCTGCGATTACAGCTGCAAGACGCTTGGGGTATGTCTCTATCAGTTTGCACATCTAGAGACTGAAATTCTTGCCCATTCTTCCTTGCAAAACAGCTCGAGCTCTTTGAGGTTGGATGGAGAGCGTTTGTGAACAGCAGTTTTCAGCTCTTTCCACATATTCTCAATTGGATTCAGGTCTGGACTTTGACTTGGCCATTCTAAGACCTGGATACGTTTATTTTTGAACCATTCCATTGTAGATTTTGCTTTATGTTTGGGATCATTGTCTTGTTGGAAGATAAATCACCTTTTGCAGATTCCAACAGGTTTTCATCCAGAATGGTCCTGTATTTGGCTCCATCCATCTTCCCATCATTTTTAACCATTTTCCCTGTCCCTGCTGATGAAAAGCAGGCCCAAACCATGATGCTGCCACCACCATGTTTGACAGTGGGGATGGTGTGTTCAGGGTGATGAGCTGTGTTGCTTTTACGCCAAACATATCGTTTTGCTTTGTTTCCAAAAAGTTCGATTTTGGTTTCATCTGACCAGAGCACCTTCTTCCACATGTTTGGTGTGTCTCCCAGGTGGCTTGTGGCAAACTGCAAACAAGACTTTTTATGGATATCTTTGAGAAATGGCTTTCTTCTTGCCACTCATCCATAAAGGCCAGATTTGTGAAGTGTTCGACTGATTGTTGTCCTATGGACAGACTCTCCCACCTCAGCTGTAGATCTCTGCAGTTCATCCAGAGTGATCATGGGCCTCTTGGCTGCATCTCTGATCAATCTTCTCCTTGTTTGAGATGAAAGATAGTAGATGGTAGATTTGCAGTGGTCTGATACTCCTTCCATTTCAATATGATCGCTTGCACAGTGCTCCTTGGGATGTTTAAAGCTTGGGAAATGTTTTGGTATCCAAATCCGTCTTTAAACTTCTCCACAACAGTATCACGGACCTGCCTGGTGTGTTTCTTGGTCTTCATGATGCTCTCTGTGCTTTAAACAGAACCCTGCGACTATCACAGAGCAGGTGCATTTATACGGAGACTTGATTACACACAGGTGGATTCCATTTATCTTCATCAGTCATTTAGGACAACATTGGATCATTCAGAGATCCTCAATTAACTTCTGGAGTGAGTTTTCTGAACTGAAAGTAAATGGGCCGAATAATTTTGCACGCCCCACTTTTCAGTTTTATTAATACAAAAAAAGTTTAAATGATCCAATAAATTTCGTTCCACTTCACAATTGTGACCCACTTGTTGTTGATTCTTCACCAAAAATTTAAAATGTTATATCTTTTTGTTTGAAGTCTGAAATGTGGCAAAAGGTTGAAAAGTTCCAGGGGGCCGAATACTTTCACGAGGCACTGTAGTTCTTTAGTTCTTAACAGGTCCTTCCTTTGAGCCCTTAGACTCATCCTCTCCAAAGTATCTATCTAAAAAAAACTGCCTTCCTAATAGCTATATCTTCGGCAAGACGTCTAGGAGAGATTCAAGCTCTGTCCACTAGAGAACCTTACCTTATAATATCGGAAGACAGGGTTACTCTTAGCTTAGACCTGACCTTTCTGCCTAAGGTGGTCATGGATTTCCACAGGAACCAGGATATAGTCCTTCCTTCCTTTTGTTCTAATCCTAAAAATCCTACTGAAGTAAAATTCCAATCTCTAGACATCCGTAGGATCATCCTTAAATATATAGAAATGACCAAACCTTTCAGGAAGGACGACAACCTTCTAATTCAGTATGGAGAAAAGAATAAGGGGAATAAACTTTCTAAAGCATCTCTAGCTTAAATAGGTTGCATCAAAAGGGGCATAGATGCCCTTGATGAGAACATAGTCCTGCCACTTTACAAATCACTAGTCAGACCACACATGGAGTAATGTGCACAGTTCTGGGCTCCTGTGAACAAGGCAGACATAGCAGAGCTGGAGAGGGTTCAGAGGAGGGCAACTAAAGTAATAACTGGAATGGGTGGACTACAGTACCCAGAAAGATTAACAAAATTAGGGTTATTTACTTTAGAAAAAAGACGACTGAGGGGAGATCTAATAACCATGTATAAATATATCAGGGGTAAGTACAGAGATCTCTCCCATGAACTATTTATCCCCAGGACTGTGATTGTGATGAGGGGACATTCTCTGTGTCTGGAGGAAAGAAGGTTTGTACACAAACATAGAAAAGGATTCTTTACGGTAAGAGCAGTGAGACTATGGAACTCTCTGCCTGAGGAGGTGGTGATGGTAAGTTCACTAAAAGAGTTCAAGAGGGGCCTGGATGTATTTCTGGAGTGTAACAATATTACAGGTTATAGCTACTAGAGATGGGTCGTTGATCCAGGGAGTTATTCTGATTGCCTGATTGGAGTCAGAAAGGATTTTTTTCCCCTAAAGTGGGGAAAATTGGCTTCTACCTCACAGGGGTTTCTTGCCTTCCTCTGGATCAACTTGTAGGATAACAGTCCGAACTGGATGGACAGATGTCTTTTTTCGGCCTTATAAATTATGTTACTAGCTAGATGGCTGAAATCAACAATCATAGACTGCTACAAGATTTAGGGAATCCCTTGTCCTGTAAAAATCAAGGCACACTCTACTTGAGCCATAGCTTCTTCTTGGGCAGAAAAGGCAGGTGCCTCTCTATCCCAAATTTGTAAGGCCGCCATTTGGTCTAATGCATGTACCTTTGTCAAACATTATAGGTTGGATCTTTCTTCCGCGACCGATTTGGTTTTTGGGAGGAAAGTTCGTCAAGCGATAGCCCCCCCTTAATATTAATTTGATAGTTCTCTATGTGGCCGTCATGGTGGATGGAAATGGAAAACCGGAATTAGACTTACCAGTAATTCTGTTTCCTTGAATCCACCATGACGGCCAAGTAATACTCAAAAAAAAAAAGAACCCACTTGGTAATTTGGTAAACACTGATGTGAGTGGGTGGGTGGGGAAATTTAAACTCTCTCTGTGCTTCCTGTCCCTACATAGGTCAGGGGTCAATCTCTATGTGGCCGACATGGTGGATTCAAGGAATCAGAATTACTGGTACGTCCAATTCCGTTTTTTTCACACATAGATTATTTTTAAGAAGATCTCGCTGCTCATATTAATGAGGAATCATTTCCTTGTGAAGAAGATCTAAATAAACAGGAGACAGGTGATGTGACTAAAGAAAAAAACATTCAAATGTTCAGAGTGTGGTAAATGTTTTCTGAAGAACTCTTTTCTTACTGTTCTTCTGATTCATACAGGAGAAAAACGATTTCAGTGTTCTGAGTGTGGAAAGCGTTTTTTTGGATAGTTCTCATCTTGTGGTCCATCGAAGAATTCACACTGGAGAAAAACCATATGCTTGTTCTCTATGTGGTTAACATTTTCGTAGCAAGGGACATCTTGTATCACATAAAAGAGCTCACACAAGAGACAAGCCATATGTGTGATCTGAATGTGGGAGATGTTTTTTATAGAAAGGTCAGTTGGTGGTTCATCAAAGAACACACACTGGAGAGAACTCTTCCAATGCCCTCAGTGTGGTAGAAGGTTTATTGCAAAAGTCAAGATGGAGAGGCATCAAAAAACCCATGCTGATGATAAATCATTTACGTGTTCCCAGTGTGGGAAAAACTATAGGGATAAATCAGCCCTTTCTATACATGAAAAAGTTCACTTGAAGGAAAAGCCAATTATCTGTTGTGAATGCGGGAAGGGTTTTTTCTGACAAACACTCAACTTACTATACATCAGAGAATCCATACGCGAGAGAAGCCATTTCAGTGCTCTGATTGTGGAAAAGAATTTCCAGCAAGAAGCAGCTTAAACTGACACTACAAGACCCACACAGGGAAGAAAAAGCATGTATTGTGTACAGATTGTGGTGTTTCTCTGAGAAGTCTTCACTACTTGTGCACCACAGAATTCACACAGGAGAGAAACCATATGCATGCTTTGAATGTGGGCTGCCATTTTCCGACAAGAGGACTCTAAAGACACATGAACTGAGCCACACAATCGATCAACATCCCTTTGTTTGCACCCAGTGCGGAAAAAGGTTTGCTCAGAAGTACAGTTTAAAGAGGCATCAAAGAGGCCACACCGGAGACTAATAATATATTATATAAAATGTATGATGGTTTCTGCACTCTATGTCTACATCATGACTTGCAAGACAAGAGAATCAATGATATGACCTAGGAAAACAGCTACAGACCCTTAATGGTTTTTTTTTTAATCAGTTTCACTTAAAAATAATTTGGCTTTGGCCTAAGCACAATACATTTAATACTTGTTCTGTGTTCTTGATGCTTTTTTAATGGTTCCTAAAAACCAGAATGAAGCAACATTTTGGTGGACTTGGACTTTGGTGGACACATCTGGTTCCCTAAGGGGCCTCCGTCACAGACTGTGGGAAAATGCAGGAAAAGTGCAGATTCACATGCTACGTGTTTCAGATAAACACATGTCGTCTATCATGGCATCATGCATAGCATGTGAATCTGTAGTTTATGGATCTTTCTAAGAAGTGGCCAATAAAGAATTGTTTTAACAAGACTGTGGACTGTGCTGGATTTCTCTTTTCAGGAAAAAAAAGAACAGTATGCTACACTCTTTTGTTCAGCAGAATGACAGACGCCTTAACAGAAACACGATGGCCCTAATCATAGCCAATGGGGTTCTTCATGGCATATAATAGATGTATAGGGGTTATCCAAGACCTATAATGTCCCCCCCATAGGATCTGGGCCCTCACAGAGGTTGTACTTACCTCGCTCTGATGTTGGCGCAGCCCCGCAGCATAAACCCTTTAAAGCTTATGGCCTTTTTTTTTATATAAATCTCTTTTTATTAGTAAGAAAGACACAAAAACAACATAGTACAAAGAAGTACAAATGGTTTTCGCACGCAGGCGATAAAGAACATGTATAATGCATGGTTTGACGGAATAAAGCATATGTCACAAAAAGTCCTCTTTAGTATGACAATCTGTCCAATGAACATGAGTATACAGTACATAACATTGAAATACAACGGATGACACCCAGTGACATCCGTAGAGTACCCCCAGGCAGCGAGCAACTTTCACGGCCAAAAAATAGTCACCAAATATGAAGTGAGAAAAACATAAGTGTGATTAAGAGCACAATGTATACCAGTAATAGAGTATGACGTAAAAGGGTAAGAAAAGCAAGAAAGAGAAAGATATGTAAGATAAAGGAAAGGAGAAGAAAAAAGAAAGAGTAGGGGCAAGGAAAGGGAATAGTAGCACCTGTGCAAGGCATACAACAGAATGTATTGTTAGAGTAGTATTTAGATGGTCCGAAAAACTTTCCAAGGTGTCTGTGTTTGATCCAGGAGGTAAGCTCCTCAAGTCTACATATTTGGTCAACCCTACACAGCCACTCCTGAAGAGATGGGGGTGATGTACTTAGCCAGTGGAGAGGAATTAGCAGTATGTCTGCTAATATGAGATAAGTAGCAAGGGTAGTTTTAGTTGGTTGAAAGGTAGGGGTATCTAGCCATAACAGAATCAATTCTGAGGATAATGACACTTTGTCAGGGCATATCCTATTAATAGTAGATTCTACTTCCTTCCAGAATGTAGTGATTTCTCCACATGACCACCAAATATGTGAAATGGTTCCAGACGCTGCCCCACATCTCCAACAAGAGTCATGATTCATTACTCCCCTCTGATACAGAAAAACAGGAATTTTGTACCATCTGGAGGTGGTTTTGTAATAGTTTTCCTGAAGACATACACATTTAGAAAAGCCATGTGACCTCCCAAGTATCTGACATATTTCAGCCGCAGAAAAGGAAACATTCAATTCCTCCTCCCATTCAGAAATAAACACCGGTTTAGGATCTGAGTGTTGGAACAGTAGTAATTTATACATTCGTGACATCAGTTTCGGAGGAACAACCAGTAAGAATAAAAATAGAATATTGTTCATATTCCGTGGCAACTCTGATATTTAAATGTGCGTGTAAATAGTTCTGACATACTTGGCGGAAATGAGAGTATAGTAGAAAGTGTATTTGGGTCCCCTCCAGTTTCTGTATCAGAGAGGAATGGGAAGGGATATTTCCCCTGTGTAGCAATACAGAAATTGGACATTCATATAATCTATTCCATAATAGCTTAGCATGTGGAGGAGGGGATGTTCCACCAGACAAATAAGGCAAATACTCTGTGGGCGTTTGGGGAGATGGGAAAGGCGCAATGGAGCTATGATTGCATACCCTATGCCAGACCTTCAAGAGTCCCCTCGTTAAAGTGTTAGTAACTCCAGAAAAAGATTGGCCCTTTGGCTCTGTCCACAAGAGAGACATCTGTGCAGGAGTGAGACCCTCTGTCTCCAGTATAGCTGACAATGAGTTTCCTGCATATTTGTTAATATCTAGCCATCTTTGCAATTGGATTGCAGTATAGTACAGTTTAATATCCGGAAGACCAATGCCGCCTTTCTGCTTTAGAAGGAAAAGTAAGCTATAATTCAATCTTGGACGAGACCCTCTCCAGAGAAATTTGGTGAACATTTTTCTAATATTTTGGAAAAAAGACTGAGGTAGATATATAGGGGCTACTTGCTTTAAAGGGGTTGTGTCACTTCAATAAGTGGCATTTATCATGTAGAGAAAGTTAATACAAGACACTTCCTAATGTATTATTATTATCCATATTGCTTCCTTTTCTGGCTGGATTCATTTATCCATCACATTATACACTGCTCATTTGCATGGTTACAGACCACCCTGCAATCCATCAGTGGTGGTCATGCTTGCACACTTTACAAAAAAGCGTCAGCCTCTCTGGCGTCCGTGACCCTGGGAGTGCACATAGGCTACTGCTTTTTCCTATATTGTGCAAGCACGACCACCACTGATGGATTGCAGGGTGGTCTGTAACCATGGAAACGAGCAGTGTATAATGTGATGGAAAAATGAATCTAGCCAGCAAAGGAAGCAATATGGATAATAATAATACATTAGTAAATGCCTTGTATTAACTTTCTCTACATGATAAATGCCACTTACTGAAGTGAGAGGACCCCTTTAAGTACAAAAATCTGGGGAGTATGTAAGTGGTGAGATAATGCTTCCTCCCAGTCCATGAGAGAAATGGGAGTGGGTCCTTAGACAATTGAGAGTTGACTTGATTAAGTAGAGGGCGATAATTTAGCTCGTACACTTGGGAGAGATCCGAGGGTACCTTTAAGCCCAGGTAGGTCAGGGCGGATGGCTGCCAAGTGAACGGAGTAGTGGCTTTTAAAGAAGATACTTCTGCTGAGTCTAGCGAAATGTTGAGGATCTCTGACTTTCCTAAGTTTATTTTAAATTTGGAAAGGCAACCAAAGTCTTGTAATAACGTTAAAATGTGTGGAAATGCTTCGGAAGGATTTGTGACAAATAACAGCAAATCGTCAGCATAGGCTGCTGCTATGTGTACATGAGATGGGGTATGAAGACCTTGAATATGATGGTGTTGTTTCACTGCTTGTATCAAGGTTTCCATACATAAAACAAACAGACTGGGAGAGAGAGGGCAGCCCTGTGCCATTGGATATATTAAGAGTAGGAGAAAGAGTGTTATTAACTTTAACTTTAGCCGAGGGGAAAGTATATAAGGAGAAAATCGCCTCAATGAAACTTGGAGGAAGACCAAATCTCTTCAGTGTCTCCTTCATAAAGAGCCAATCAATTCTGTCAAATGCTTTCTCAGCATCTGTTCCAAGAAGCACCATAGGGACCTTAAAGGATCTGGCATAGTGAATAGCGTTCAGAACTCTGTTTGCATTATCCTTCCCTTCTCTAGAGGGAACAAATCCTGTTTGCTCTTTGGGGATAAGGCGTGGAAGAAACGTTTGTAGATGTCGGGCCAGAAGCTTGGCCCAAAGCTTGGCATCACAATTAAGAAGGGTTATAGGGCGGTAACTACTACATAACTGCAAAACCTTGCCTTCTTTAGGTAGAATAGCGATATGTGCCTCCAGTGCCTGTCTGGGGAAGGTCCCCCCTCCATCAATGCTTGAAATAGAGAGAGACAGTGGGGCAATAATACATGTTGAAATTTCTTATAATACAACATCGGGAGACCATCATGTCCCGGACTTTTCCCTATTGGGGTAGTGGAAATTGCTTTTTGAATTTCCTGCAATGTAATTGGTTGCAACAAAGAAGAAGCATCTTCAAGAGAAAGTGACTGTAAATGTAAAGAGTCTAAAAACCCCCTCAGCTTCCCCAATCTAAGTTTCTGTTCTTCCCCAGTATCAGTGACATTTAGGTTATACAGTTGACCATAAAAGTCAGCAAATTGAGCTGCTATTTCATCAGTCTGGTCCAATTGTGTATTAGACTGAGAGCGGATGGAGGGGATGTGTGCACAAGCCCTTTCAATAGAGCAGACATCAATTTCCCTCGATTGTTCCTATGAGCATAGATGCGTTGTTTAGAGTAAAGCATGGATTTCGCGTATTTAACACATAATAAGTCTTTAAGTTGGTTCCTTAATACAGTTAGTTCTGAAAGCTGAGATAGAGCTAATGACCGTTTGTGAATCTTTTCTATGTCAGAGATCTTGCGTAACAGAGAATCAATCTCCAGAAAACGTTTTTTCTTAACCGCTGCACCTAGTGCTATGAGCTCGCCCCTGATAAACGCCTTGTGAGCTTCCAATATAATCGGAAAGGACACATCAGGAGTAATGTTGGACCTAAAATAGTTAGATAGTTTCTCACTTAATGACAAGAGTGATACTCGTATCAGGGTTTCATTAAGCCGCCATGTCCAAGCTCGGCTCGGCAACTATATTAAGGCTAGGGCTACACGGCGACATGTGTCACGCGACACATAGTGCACAACTACACGACGACAGTTGTCGCGCGACATTGATGTCGCACCAAAGTCGCGCGACAATTTTTATACTGGAAGTCTATGGTGTCGCACTGCGACATGCGACATGCTGCGACTGCGACAGTAGCAGAAAAATCCATCCAAGATGGATTTTTTGCGACTGTCGTGTCGCAGTCGCAGCATGTCGCATGTCGCAGTGCAACACCATAGACTTCCATTATAAAAATTGTCGCGCGACTTTGGTGCGACAAGAAGTCGCGTGACAACTGTCACCGTGTAGCCCTAGCCTAATAGGTGCATGATCCGAAACGGAGATTGACCCTATATCAGCAGAGCTAATATTAGATAACGCATTCTGTGATATAAAGAAATAATCAATGCGTTAATAAGAGTGATGGACATGGGAAAAGAAGGAAAAGTCTTTAGTGTCAGGATGCAGTATTCTCCAAATGCCCACCAGGTAGAGATTGTCCAATGAGGATTTCAGTTTACTTAAACCCGCAAAAGATATAGCTGAACGAGAGGGAGAAGAATCCAAAAAAGGATTGAGGGTTACATTGAAATCACCTTCCAGTAACAGCATACCTTCAAAAAACAGATGTAATTGTCTAAGGGTTTCCATGAACTATTTTATTTGACCCTTGTTAGGGACGTATACATTAGCCAAGGTGATGAGCACACCGTCCAGATGTCCTTTAACAAAGAGGAACCTGCCTCCAGGATCTGACATAGTTTGTAAATGGATAAAGGTTATACCCCTACTAGTGCCTCTAGAGGCGTGATCACCATTGCAGCTGTGATACCAACGGTCATATGGAGAATACTGCAGTTTAGGGATTTTATGGGTTTTAAAATGCGTTTCTTGTATGAAAAGAACAGATGGAGAGCTCCTTCGTAGGAGAGTGAAGACCTGCGACCTTTTTTGCGGAACATTAAACCCTTTTACAATGAGAGAGAAAAATACATGTTTAGTCATTATGTCACATATAAAAAGGTGAGATAGTAAGCTGAAATTGACCTCATACTCGCTGCCCAGAGGCCCCCCACAGAAGAAGCCCACTGCCAAAAAAGAAACAACAAAGTGTGCCAAAAATATAACAATAAAATTGACATAACGAGCTCAAGCTGACCCGTGGCTGATGCCAAAGAAAGGCAGCTCAGACCCGTAATCCGCTCAGCCAGAATGAGCTCGAACAATGCAAGGTAGCAAACGGGGTGGAAAATGGTGAACCCAAACACATCACCTACAAGGCCTGCCCGACATAGGCCAACCCCCCCCACCCCCCAACTAGAATAAGAAATGAGGAAAGAAAGTGGTGAAAAAATAAGAAAGACAGGAAATGGAATGAAAATGGAAGAGAGAAGATAGAGATAGCAAAGAGCCAGAACAGTGATGTCTGTGAGAACATAAACTTCACTAGTCTGCACGAGCGCAAAGGCGCCAAAATGTTCCCGCCAAGACTAGTGAAGCACACGTGCAGGGAAGCCCAACATAATGGTTCCCTTAGCATACATATCATTACCTACAGAGGTAAAAACCTACAGAGGTAAAACTCAAGGTGGTAAAAAAGAAAAAATGTGCAATATAATAAAAAACTTGCAAAAAGACCATATTCAGGTAACATAGTAACATAGTTTGTAAGGCCGAAAAAAGACATCTGTCCATCCAGTTCAGCCTGTTTTCCTACAAGTTGATCCAGGGGAAGGCAAAAAAAAACCCCTGTGAGGTAGAAGCCAATTTGATACTGTCCTTCGATATGGATCTTCATAGTTTCTGCTGTGGTCTCTTCTCCCCCGCAATGGACCAGGGAAGATGTGGAAGGTCATCATCCATTGGAACTTGTAGCCAGGATGGAACTTGCACTGGTGTGATGCCCAGTTTGGGCCAAGCCGCTTGTAAGTCCTCTGGGGTTCGGCCAGTAATCTGCTTGTTATTGTGGATAATCACAATCCCAAAGGGGCAAAGCCAATGGTAGATTAGATTGTGGGCTCGCAAATGCTCCAACAATGGCCTCATGGTTCTCCTCTTAGCTAGGGTGGTAGGTGATAGGTCCTGGTAAAGATGCACAGGAACCAAGTCCAACAAAATCTCTCCTTTAGTCCCTTGGAGGTTCTGTAGGGCCTGATTTAGGTCGTAATTCCCTATGGATCCTTTCAATCGTTATGGTGGACGCTCTTTCCTGTTCCAAGATGGTGGAGAATATGACGTTGGCATGCACAAGCTTATCTGGAGCGTGTTCCTCCGGTATGCCCTTAATACGGAGATTATTCCTCCGGTTGCAGTTCTCCAGATCTTCAAGCTGGTTAAATGCAGCATTAAGGTGGCATTCCTGCTCCAGGAATTGAGCTTTGACCGAGCCGCCAAAGGTGAGTAGCATAGACTGATGGTCTTCCAAAGAGTCCACGCGGCCTCCAAGATGGTGGAGGTCCGCCTTGATATCTTTAAGCTTCTTCATAATCGGCAGCATTGCCTGAGCTATAGTCTGCTTCAGAAAAGATCGGGTAATCGGCTCAGCCTCTCTCTGTATAGCAGAAGTAGGGCCGCCGGAGACACTATCAGCGTCTGAGTCCTCCACAGCGTCTGAGTCCAATGGTTCCACTGTCGGCGCCATCTTTTCCTCTGGCGGGAAACTTTTCTTTCTGAGAAATTTCTCCATTTCTGCCTGCTGTTTCTGCAACCTGGGAGTACCAGGAGTGTCTCTGGTCCTATCTCTGCCAGTTTTCCCCATTTTGTGCTAAAAATAGCTAAAGATAAGAGGCCAAGTGGAAGAGGAGCTCCGGACTATGCTGCCATCTCCTAACGCCCGCAGACTCCGCCCCCCCGCTTCTGGCCTTTTTTTGTCACTTTTTCTGTAACTGCTCCTGGTAATACCTAGAGCAAAGCAACCTCCATGAATATTTTCATTACTCATGCCCCTCTCTACCTAGTATTTTGTGATTAGCTCAGCAGGATGTCAGTGAATAACAGATTTACATACAGTATAGATGCCTAGACAAGCATTGGTTCAAATGTATAGAATAAAGGCCCATTAATGGGCCAATCCTCAGGGCAATGAATCGGAAAGAATTGCTCTTTCCTGATCACTGACTGCTTGTTTAAGAATTTACATGCAGCAATCATCCCTTCTATATGGGTATGAATGGTGGTGGTGGTGGTGAGGAGGAGGGTAATATTTGGCAAATTGAATTACAGGCAGAATTAGGGGCAGAGAACTGTCCTAGAGTCCTTTATTCATAAGATCCTTTAAATATTAAACAAATGTTAATTAAGGAGATTATAATAACCAGCAAAATGAATTGTCATCTACAAAAAAAAATGCAGAGAAGAATATGCCAGTAACCTCTGCTACCAAGTATATAGCAACCGCGGAGTGATGTACAGAGGACGTCTACACTGCGGTGCTGCACACCACAACTTGCCATATAAGAATCTTAGAAATTCCTTATGGTATTAGAAAAACATATCAGATTCATTGCATCCCTTGGATGATTCATGGCAGTAGGTCATAAACATTGGACGTCTCTGCGCTGTAATGGGCACGTGGGTTGTTTTTCATGGACGTATCTCCATATACTAATACTGGGCTTGGTAGGAGAAAGTTTGACAGGATCACTCAACATTTTACTTTTTCCAGGTTTCTTTATCTCTGACTGTTTACACTAAAGGGCGAAGGACATGTTAACCCTCTTTTACTTCACAGATCTAATAGAGGTACTTTTGCCTTGGGTTTTGCTCCCATGCACATTGAAATAGACATTTTAATATGGAAGGTGTGGCAAATGGAAACCCAATCCCTTTAATGTCTGCACCTCAAGTTATCTGGTGGGTACAATGGGTCGTATTACATACCTCCCAACCGTCCCGGATCCAGTGGGACTGTCACGACAGGGAAACAAGGGATAGTGTGCCCTGTCTGAACCCCACCTCTTTCCCTGCCTACTTACAGTAGATGCCCTAGGCGACAAAACCGTAACTTGGAGACGGTCCCTATGCTGAGTACGTGCACAGGGTAGGGAAGGGAACACAGGGAGAAACAAACACAATAGCAGAATCGTCAGCAAGCCAAATCAAGAACAGGAGGTCACGTCAAATACCGAGGGGAATCACAAAAGCATAGTCTAAGTCCAAAGCCAAAATCCAATATAGCAATAATCCAAAAGCAAGGTCCAACACACAGCACTGATCTCAGAAGACTAATCACAGGCATCTGAGTGAGGCAGTTGCCATCTTTAAATAGCCCGCCCAGGATCATGTGATGTGGCCAGCATCACATGACCTGAGGCGGAGCAAGCTGTCCAAACAATATGTAAAGTAGCCATGTGGTGTGATCATCACCACATGGCTAAACCCAAACGGAGAATTAACTCATGAAGTGCTGGCTGACAAGACCAGCACTTCAATTCCCTATTGCTCGTCTCTAGGGGGGCGGAGAGGTCCGGCGACATCGTGCAGAGGGAGCGCAACGCCGACCTCGCGTGACAGTACCCCCCCCTTCACGAGGGGCCACCGGACCCTTACCAGCGGGAGCAGGCTTATCGGGATGCTGCAGATGGAACTTTCGGATGAGCGAGTCTGCATGCATCCTGGTCAACGGTACCCCAGACCTGTCCTCAGGACCGAACCCCTTCCAATGTACGAGGTGCTGGAAGGAATTCCGGACCCTTCTCACATCCACAATTCTGGCAATCTCATGCTCCATTTGTCCTGCTACCTCAACCGGAGGCGGAGACTGTTCCTCAGGACCAACGGGAGCAACATAACGTTTGAGCAAAGACACATGAAAAACATTATGAACACGAAGGGAGTCGGGTAAACATAACCTAAAAGAAACCGGATTGATCACCTTGGTGATCCTGTAAGGACCAATGAAGCGAGGTGCAAACTTATAGGATGGTACCCTCATGTTGAGATTTTTAGTCGATAACCATACCTTATCCCCAACCTTAAAATTCACACCCTTAGAACGTTTTCTATCAGCCTTAGCTTTTTGAACTCCTTGGGCCTTTTCCAGGTTCGACTGAACCTGTGCCCAAACTGTGCACAGTTCTTGAGAAAAATCATTGACCTCTGGGACAACCGACGCAGATGGGGAAAAGGAGCTAAAGCGTGGATGAAAACCCATATTGCAGAAAAACGGCGACATCCCAGAGGATGAATTAACACGATTATTAATTGCAAATTCAGCCAGAGACAGGAATCTGGCCCACACATGTTGGTTATCAGAAACATAACATCTGAGATATTGCTCAACGGATTGGTTAAGACGTTCAGTCTGACCATTGGTCTCCGGATGAAAGGCTGATGAAAAGGACAAAGAGATACCAATCTTATTACAGAACGCCCTCCAGAACCTAGACACAAACTGTACTCCCCTATCAGAAACGATATTCTCAGGAACACCATGTAGTTTGACAATATTATCAATGAACACGGACGCCAAGACCTTCGCAGAGGGTAATTTACACAAAGGAATAAAATGACACATTTTGCTGAATCTGTCAACCACCACAAATATCACGGTTTTACCCTCAGAGCACGGCAAGTCCGTGATAAAGTCCATGGACAGATGTGACCAAGGTCTACTAGGTATGGGTAAAGGATGTAACTCACCCATAGGTCGTGTCTTGGAATTCTTGGACCTGGCACAAGTGTTACACGCAGTTACAAAAGCCTAAACATCTCTGGAGATTGACGGCCACCAATACTGCCTAGAGACCAACTCCTTGGTGGCATTGATGCCAGGATGTCCACACAAAACAGAATTATGGCACTCACCCAGCAGTCGCAACCGCAAATGAGCCGGCACAAACAATTTGTCATTGGGGGTACCAATGGGAGCAAGATGTTGTCCTGCCGAGATTTCAGAAGCGAGGTCAGATGAGGTAGTGGCCACGATGATATCAGCTGGCAGGATGGGCTCAGGAGGGACGTCAGGAGGCTGATACGCCTTCGGTCCCCAGAAAACCGATCGGGCAATTTTACATGGGGTTCAATATTGGGGTTTGGCATGGAGGGAACGACTGCGGGTGCAGTCCGCAGCTGCTCCTGATGTTGGAGTCTCCCGGCCAAATCCTGGATCATCTGAGCCATGTTACTCATCTGGTCCGTGAGTACTCGCAACGGCTCCATTAGGTATGGCCTGTGATTCTGTCACGACAGGGAAACAAGGGATAGTGTGCCCTGTCTGAACCCCACCTCTTTCCCTGCCTACTTACAGTAGATGCCCTAGGCGACAAAACCGTAACTTGGAGACGGTCCCTATGCTGAGTACGTGCACAGGGTAGGGAAGGGAACACAGGGAAAGACGAACACAGACAGAAACAAACACAATAGCAGAATAGTCAGCAAGCCAAATCAAGAACAGGAGGTCACGTCAAATACCGAAAGGAATCACAAAAGCGTAGTCTAAGTCCAAAGCCAAAATCCAATATAGCAATAATCCAAAAGCAAGGTCCAACACACAGCACTGATCTCAGAAGACTAATCACAGGCATCTGAGTGAGGCAGTTGCCATCTTTAAATAGCCTGCCCAGGATCATGTGATGTGGCCAGCATCACATGACCTGAGGCGGAGCAAGCTGTCCAAACAATATGTAAAGTAGCCATGTGGTGTGATCAGCACCACATGGCTAAACCCAAACGGAGAATTAACTCATGAAGTGCTGGCTGACAAGACCAGCACTTCAATTCCCTATTGCTCGTCTCTAGGGGGGCGGAGAGGTCCGGCGACGTCGTGCAGAGGGAGCGCAACGCCGACCTCGCGTGACAGGGACAGTCCCGGATTGCGGTGGCTTTCCCGCTGTCCCGGTACGGGGGAGGTATGTCCCGGTCTCTGGCAACTGTCTCTGCATCCATAGGATGCAGAGACAGTTGCCTGTTACATGAAGAAGCAGACAGCTGGAATTGGCTGCCTGCTTCTTACATCCTCCCTCCCGTCCCCCCTGCAGCTCTCCGTACCTCCTGTAGCTCTCTGTAGCTCCTGTCTGGGTGGGGGGCGGGGCTGACAGCCTTAGCTCCGTCCCCTCCAGACGAGAGGAGCCGATGTCCTGCTGGTGATGCTGCTGCTAGGAAGAAGGTAAGTATAAGGTTTTTATTTTTTTTAACTTTCTGTGAGGGGCACAATGTGGGCACATTACTGGGGGCACAACATATTACTGGGGGCACAATGTGGGCATATCACAGGGGGGCAGAATGTGGGCATATTACAGTGGGGCACAATGTGGGCATATTACAAGAGAGCACAATGTGGGCATATTACTGGGAGGCACAGCTGGTCATATTACTGGAGGCACATAACTGGGCATATTCCTGGGGGGCACAGCTGGTCATATTACTGGGGGCACATAACTGGGCATATTCCTGGGGGGCACAGCTGGTTATATTACTGGGGGCATATAACAAGGCATATTACTGGGGGCTCAGCTTGGCATATGACTGGGGGCACATAACAGGGCATATTACTGGGGGCACAGCTAGGCATATTAATGAGGGCACATAGCTGGAGAATATTTACTATGTGGAGCAGTAAGGGGACTGGGTGGGATTAGGTGTATAGTAGGCGGAGTTAGGGGCGTGGCCTAGTGCTGAAAAAATTTGCCCCGGCGCACTAAGCGCGCCGCACGATGTGTCCCTCTTTGTCTCTTTACAAAGTTGGGAGGTATGGTATTAATATGTTCAGAAGAACAATAATAGCAGACATTAAAAATAAATGAGGATGCCAGAAATGCAGCCACTTCCCTTGATCTAATGTCTTCCATGAATATTTCCTTCTTCTCAATAACAAGTTGCTCGTCAGATTATAAGAGATTAATAGGAAACTGAAACTATGTCCATTTAGTTTTGCCTGTTTGTATCTCAACAGAACTGGGTGCTACTAGGTGAGGATACATTCAGACAACCGCAAGTGTTTTGCGGTCCGCAAAACACGGATACCGGCCACGTGCGTTCCGCAATTTGCGAACCGCACATGGCCAGCGCTATTTAGAGAATGCTCTCTATTTTTTGCGGCGCCACGGAATGGAACAACGGATGCAGACAGCACACAGTGTGCTGTCCGCATCTTTTGCGGCCCCATTGAAATGAATGTACTCAATTGAGAGACAGCACGCCACTTTATGCGGTGAAATAAGTGAGTTTTTTATTTTCAGCTGAACATATTCATGTACAATTTACAGGCAACGTTTCGGGCATAAAGGTTGCCCTTCTTCAGGCTGGCGTAACATATGTGGAAAAAGTGAAAAACATAAAGTAAATATACAATGAGACCTAAATGAACACTACTACCTGAGTCATACAATGAAAAACCAATGCAAAGATGAAATGAAAAGCATTTCACATTGTACATGCTGTAAAGATATTTCACACATGCAAGCAACAGAAGGCAAGTTATGAATCAAGAAGAAATATATAGCAGAAAGGGAGTATGCGTGTTGTAGAGTATAGGCAGTATACAGCAAGACAATATCAAATATAAAGTAAAGGATAGTACGTGATATTAGCAGGTAGTTTCTTTAAACGCAGTCTTGAAGATAGAAAAAGAGCCAAATGCCAAAGGGATTTGAATGACTACGCTACAAACCAGGTTTATCGGGTAGTCTCAGAAACCTCCCCTACACAAAGACAAGCCAAGGCCAGAACCTCCGCCTCCTCCAGTACAAGCGGTAATTTTGATTTTTTAAAACAAAGCCACTCAAGGACAAGAAGAAGAGGACGCCCAGGAGGGCGGGGAGGAAGCATAAGAAACAGAGGCAGAGGCCTATACTTACCCCAACTACCATGGGACCCGATCGGAAAAAGATCATCCAGCAGACTACACCAGTAAACCCAGCACCCACCATGATAGATAAAGACGACCTCGTGATCAATCTATCCAACACAACTGTAACAGAAGAGGAATACTCAATTCTTAATTTGGGCCTTGGCTTTGTGACCACCTATCATACGAATATGTTTTTACTTGACAAAGACCTAGCTAGATTCTTCCGATCCCTACGTCTCCGGGCATACATTGAAATCGAACAACCCACCTGGGCTTTACCAAGCGAAAATATCCTTACTCCGTTTCAAGAACGAGTGAAAGGTTGCAAACCACCCAGCACCTTCATACCACCAAAAAAATACAATGTAGTGGAGGATTACATTCAGAAGTTACAGGACGATTTGAAGAAACTAGAAAAACAATTCACCACAAGAAAGGTAAGACATAATATATCTACACGCCAAGCAACGGCCCTCATAGGTCTTAGTAAGAATAAGGACATTGTTATTAAACCGGGGGATAAGGGTTCAGGTATAGTGGTCATGAATACCAAAGATTATAAGGATGAAATCCTGCGTCAGCTCATGGATCATTTATTAATACAAATAGCCAAAGCTATAATGATCCCTTTAGGGCCTAAATCGATAAAATATAACTCTTATTAATATATACCCATTAAAACTAATCCAAACATAAGTGTATAAATTGCCCAAAAATGTGATGTTATTAAAAACACTTGTAACAGCCAAATAGATCCGGCATTAGAGTGCAATTAATCAAATTCCCAAGCTTATGTACACTTTATTGTGGGTATGAAGGCCTCAGCGCCAAATGCCAATGACTGTCTTGTGGATGTTTCAACTCATTTATCTTGGTAGGCATTAGACTTCATGCCAATCCACATACAGTACACTAGTACAGATGGACACTAGGCCACGTGTGCTACTACATGTACGCAGCACACTATCAATGGCTTTTATGAATCCCCTGCTATCTTAATAACAGGTGGATAGGCCAGTTGTCTCCTAATGTGACTACTACAAGGGACTCTGTCCTACTTGTGACTCAGTGTAAACACGAAATGGTCTAAGCAGTTACTCAGAGGCCTGCCTGTACTAGTAATGCGGGAAGGCTTAAAGCCTTCCACCAGTCCTCATAACGGCGCTGAGTCTCTATTAGATATAACAAAACCTGCCTGGACCGTGACCGGGCGTCTAATACGTCCCGACGGTCATAAGATGGATGCTACAGCTGATTAGAAATAACAAACTAGCTCCCCCTTGGTACAAGCTCATGGATCATGACACATACCAACCTATCACCCAGGACCCTACCAACAAATTTAAAGATGAACTCACATTGATTATTGAGGATGCCCTAAACAAAGGGGTTATTCAAAAAAAGTTAGCTGATTTTCTGGTTCCACAACATCCCCGCATCCCGGTAATTTATACCTTACCAAAGGTACATAAGAGCCGCACCAAACCTCCTGGGAGACCCATCGTCTCAGGCTGCGACTCCCTCTTCCAACCTGCTGCTAGACTTCTGGATTGCCTGTTAAGACCCTATGCACAACAAGGGAAATCCTTAATACAGGATACGACCCATTTCCTGAAGAGGATTAGTGACGTCCATCCTGACTGGGATCAAAGCCTCCTAGTCACGATGGACGTCACAAGCCTATATACTAACATTCCCACTAAGGAGGGGATTGAATGTATCCACAATACCCTTAATAATTATCAGGAATTCACTCCTCCTGAAAAAGAATTGATCCTGGCTCTATTAAAATTTGTCCTGGAGAAAAACTATTTCCTTTTCGAAGACCAGTTCTATCTACAAGTAGCAGGGACCGCTATGGGCTGTAATGTCGCACCAGCATTTGCGGTCATATACATGAACTCTTTTGAAGAACAATTGGTATACACTAATGAACTATTTCAGAAATATGCTGTATTATGGGTCAGATACATTGACAATGTATTTTGTATTTGGCAGGGACCTGAACAGGAGCTGCATTTCTTTCATGATACCATCAATAGCTGCATTCCCTCCATCTCCTTCTCCCTGGATTTCAGCTGCCTCAGCATCCCTTTCTTAGATGTCCTCCTAGAGGTAAGTAACCACTCACTTATCACCACCCTCTACACCAAACCTACAGATAAAAACAGTTTACTCAAATACAATAGCTTACATTCGGCTGGTCTAATACGATCACTTCCGCTATCACAACTACTACGAGTAAAACATATTATATCTGATAATGACAAGGTCAACTCCAAACTTGAAAACATGTCATCAAAATTTCTCAAAAGGGGCTTTCCACAGACAATTATACAACAACACCTCAATAAAGTTCAGGACATATCACATAATGAACTGCTTAATAAATCATCACGTTCCAAGACTTCTAACCAACATGTAACTTGTATAACTACATACTCTACTATGAGCAAAGACATTAGCCGTATCATCCAAAAACATTGGCACATTTCAAGACAGAATTTTCCTAATGCCTTTCCTTACAAACCACTAATGTCCTACAGAAGAGGAAAAAACATTAGGGATTCCTTAGTGAAAGCAGATTTGGGTTCTCAAAAACAACTCATCCAGACAACAATCACAGGTACTACAAACAAAGGTACATATCCCTGTCTCTCCTGCGCACAGTGTGGTAATGTTTCCAAAGGCCCTACTTTTTCACATCCCCTCACAGGTCACATTTTTAACATCAACGGCCACTTTTCATGTCTGTCCAACTATGCCCGTGTGGCCTTGGCTACGTGGGCGAAACCACCCAAAAAGTGAAAGACAGGATTTCTCAACATAAATCCAACATTCGCACACGCAAAAAAGAGGCCCCGTTAGTTAACCATTTCATCTCTCTCAAACATACAGTTAGTCAACTCCGTTACCAAGTTATTGACTGGATCCCCCCTCCTAGAAGGGGCGGGGACCGCAAAGAACTGCTATGGGAGAAGGAGATGGTATGGATAAGATGGCTGAATACATTACATCTGGATGGCCTTAACAGAGATTATTGTTGGGATGTTAATCTATAAAGGTAGTCTGTGTACATTACATGATGATTAACCCCCTTTTTCTTTCATTCTACTTTCAGGGCCGTACACGTCACTTGGCGGGCATCCTCGCTCGCCCAGAACGCAATATGGTCCTGGTATATCCTGCTCCCTCATGTTTTACTTGTTGTGATCCTCCATACTTGTACAGATTTATATACTATACCCGGGCTCTCAGACCTATCTTCAACCTACATCAAATCTGTGGATCTTTTCTTTTCTGTATTAAGTTACATGAGTCATGATAGTACCAATATTTACATATTTATTTCACTGTGACAAACCTGCCCTATTCTAAGATGGCCACCGGCCTTTATATTTAAGATCGCACTTGCCCAGATATAGTTTAGCTCCTTCTGTATGTCAACACACTATCTACATTATCCCCGTTTTCCCTAATAGCCTGTAGGGCACTCTTGCCCTTCTCCAAGATGGCGGACGCGTCTCAGATGCGCGCACTGGTCCGCATTTCAAGCCCGCCTACGTTAGGTCCGCTGCGCCTGGGCTACATGTCTGAGAGTCGGCGCACACAGGAAGTGACGCTGGCTCTGAAATCGCGGTGTTAGGCATATATATATATATATATATATATATATATATATATATATATATATATCACACCACTGACTTGCCGCTCTATTCCACAGCCGGCATGGTCAGCTGCACGCTCCTCTGGGTAAGTGCTATTGCATTCTCCAGTTTATTCATAGCGACAGGTCATCTACAATATTGGTATTGCGCTTCTCTTTACGCCATACATCATGGCTTTGTATCACGCTTCCTCACTCGTTCCTTGGTACTGCCTATTACTTAGAGTACATTTATTCCTTGTTATATTATATTACTAACACTGCCACTACGTTCACAGTGTTCTCATATATTGTGTCATTCTACCTGAGCTGTTGTAATACTACCGCCTATATATTCAACTACCACCTGACCTTCAAGTGGTGCTTAGATACCTCATATACGTGACATCATATATACAGCACATGCCTACCTGCTAATATCATGTACTATCCTTTACTTTATACTTGATATTGTCTGGCTGTATACTGCCTATACAACATGCATACTCCCTTTCTGCTATATATTTCTCCTTCCTTCTCCTTGAAGTTAGTATTCTAGCCTGTTCACTGTGGAGCTGGCTAGAATGGAGTTGTTAGAAGGAGGTCCTTCTGTTCTTGATGTTACTTATTAAATTCTTTGCGTTCTTAATTCAGGAGACTGTTTTACTAGAATTATGAATTTCCTATATCATTATTTTTTCATATATATCTTTATGGATACAATATAAACTGAACAGCTCAGAGATGTAATCCATTGGGTGTTCACATCCATATGTCTGTTCTGCAAATTATAGAACATGTCCTATTCTTGGCGGCAAACTGAGAAGTATGCTCCCATTCAAGTCAATGGGTCTGCAAAAAACACGGATGGCACATGAGAGGAGAGCCATCTGTGTGCCATCTGCTGTTTGCAGACTCGTTGTCTGGAAATGCCAGAGACAGACCTATGAGCCATGTGGAGGAACACTTTTTACAGGCCCTGGAAGAGCAGAAGTGCGCTACTAGGCCTTCCTAAATGGAAAAGGTGGCTGTTTAAAAATTGATTACTCTAGTGCAAGACAGGTTATATGATACACGCTCAGACTCCTACCACGACTGTGTCAGAAAAGATGTGTTATGGGAGGAGGTTAAAGGGAGTTATTGCCCACCAAATGCGAGAATGTCAGTTGGAGCCAGTGTAAAAAAAAAGTGCCTCCACTGGCATATACTGTATGGCTACATGCACATGTCTGCTTTAAGACCAATGGCAGTCTATGGGGGTTATTCATACTCTAGTGTTTTTGACTGTCAGTGAAAAACGGACGTCAAAAAATAGAACATGTTCAGACTGCCCCCATAAAATTGAATGGGTCCACTTTTAACATCCATTTCTCAGAAAGGCATCGGTGAAATAAACGTCTGTTAAAAATGTTGGTTTTAAACTGACAGTTTTTTTTACTGTCGTGTGCATGTAGCCTATGTATTGGAACCCTCAATACACTAAAGTAAGCCAACCCACTATTGCACCTTAAAGTATGTGAACTCTCAAGGTACCCTAAAGTAAATGAACCCACTATTGCACCCTTAAGTATGTCAACCACCCAGTTCACCTTATAGTATGTGAACCCCAATGTTGCAAAAAGTACGTGAAACCACTATTGGACCCTAAAGTATGTAAGCCCACCATTGCACCCTAACATAAGTGAACCGTTTTTCTTGGCTGAGTCTAATCATTTCTTATTTCTTTCCTATATAAACCAGGTAGAAAAGTTGCAGACACCAATTTCACGTTGGCTCCAAAAAATTAGCATATATGTTTATGAATCAGCTGCAATTCTTTAATCGCTTCATGACATTCACTGTACATGTACGGCAGATGTCAGGTCTTTAAAGATGGCGCCCGCTCTGAAGTGGAGCAAGCACCATAGCTAGCAAGTGCCTATTTCATATAGCAGACACCCGTGGCTAATGCTACATTTTCCATTTCAGATGCCATGGTCAAATGTGACCACAGCCGGAAGGACGGAAGCCTGGAAGCGCACACTTCACGAGCTGGAACGCCTCTACCTGGTGGAGATCGGGGAAGGTGTTCATTCACAGTAATGAGTCTGATCCTGTATTAGTCTTCCAGGCTCCTTACTTGTATATTATTATACAATTATATACCCCCATGTATTGTCACTTCCGTTGTGGGGAAAAACAGAATAGTACTAAATGCTCCATGCAAAAATAACATTAAAATGCAACACACAATGGCACTTATGTTTTTCATGCAGGGAAAAAAAAACAATGGATGTCTCTAAGATAATAAAAATGCCAGACAATGAGGGACAAAAAGCAACAGACCCAGAACATGCTGTGAATTAAATAATGCTAAAAAAAAATAATAAAAAAAATCTTATGAATATAGCGCATTTGGTAATCTGATCTGACTGCATCATATTATTATTATTTATGTGAAGCACCATTAATTCCATGGCGCTGTACATTTAAAGGGGTATACGTACATAAATCAAGTACAATGAGTAGAGATGAGCGAATTTCATATTTAGAGGACTCCAGCATAATGGTGACCGGACAGATCTGTTATGCAGGGACTTCTATTACTATGGAATGAATAACGGAATGCCTCCCGTCATAGAATTGCCTTATGGTCCGTGGTAACAGAATCCATAAAGCAATTCTGCTTTTACCACTAAACGAAGCGGAAATGAATTTCCAAATATGAAATTCACTCATCTCTAACAATGAGCATTAACTTTTTAATAGACTGGTACACTCTATTTGTCAAGACTAATATTCCCATACTCCAGTCTTGATCCTTTGTGCATGGGAGTGAGATGCCTCGCAATAAATTCGGTGCATCTCTACCACTCCTTGTGCCAGAAACGTATATATAAACCAGCTTGGGGCAGTAGCTTTAACGTACGTCAGTTTCTGGTGTAAATTATAGTAAATCCGGCAGACCGTGAGAAGAGCTGCCCCACCCATTTTTCTCACCAGTTTTCGCCATAATTTGCGACTTTCTTTTATGCCACTGTGTGGTATAATACCTTTGATAAATGCTCCCCATAGTGTTTTATGATTTCTGTAAAAAGTATCAGACTTCTCACAACCCAAAGGACACAATGTAAAGGGGACTTATATTTCCAGACAAGTTAATCCCACATCTCACAGTAGTATATATATATATATCCACAATTATTGTGCAGAATCCATTCATTCTGAAGCGGAGAGGTAGCGTGTTCAAACGCAAGATTGACATTTGTAAATGAATACACTTTACATTGTGTCCTGTGAGGATTGGGAGTATCCTTGAACACATCCAAAGCAGGTATCCGACCTCTTGGTCTTGTTTTATATCTAAGGATCAGACTTTTAGGCTAGGGCTACACAGAGACATTTTTTGTAATGACAGTTAATGTTGTTGCACTGAGACATGCTGCGACTGCAGCACGACATTCACATAAAAATTCATTTTGGATGGATTTTTGCAACTGTCGTGTCTCAGACGCAGCATGTCACAGTCTTACAGCATTGACTATCATTATACAAAACGTTGCATGACTTTTCAGCGACACGTCGTAGTGTAGCCATAGCCTTACACCGATAGCTCTGCTGCGTACCAATTGATAGTAGCTAAATGCAATGTACAGTAAAGACCTTCTAATGTTACGTGTCATTCAATGTCTCAACCCCACAGTAAGCATGCACCTCACTAAAGCATCATTAGGGTTAGCCAATATTATTTTTCTATCACTAATCAGTATTAGTATGGCACTTGGGATTTAGCCATTGCCCTGCTCCTATGTCCACAGTCAGCTTCAGAGCCACCTAACGTCAGAAGGTCCCCATGGGATTTAGACTCTACCATAAGATTACATCCACATTACACACAGCTATTATACAGTCAAACCTGTAGACAGCCGCAGTAATACCCACATGCACCTTGACCTCACACACAGCACACAATTCAAGCACCGCCCCTATCACTACCCCACAGGTAACATGACCATGACATCATCACAGGTCCTTCAGCCTCTAGTGTGGTACAGGGTTGAGACTAGCACGTCCCACATTTAGTCATGTGACCATGAAGGAGCATGTGACCAGTGACATCACATACCTCCTTCTAACAACTCCACTCTAGCATCTACCAGTGTGTGTGGTATCTGCAGATATGTTCCTGTCCTTTCCTACTGGAAACAGGAGACCAAAGTGTTAACTTAATGAAGCCTATGGAACTGTTCCTGACATCCCAGCTGCGGTGCAGGGTTTGGTGCTTTGATAGTTGGTATGTATTCATTTTTCATGTATTTTTCCATATGTGCAGCATATAGGTGATATGGTGTACTTCTTTGGTTATCCCTCAATGTCTGTGTGGGAGGTAAATAGCTGAATAGATACAAAAAGACTCTACACATGGGTACGACTAGAGAGATTAGGATTTTGTTGAATATTCCTACCTGAGGGAAGTAAAGCCCTATCTACCTCTGCTTTCAGGACACCGAGCATCTGTATTTACACCTAGACGAGCTACCTTTACGCTGTAAGTAGCAGAGTGTGTGGAGATAGAACGAGGCTGAAGTTGGTTTCTTTTTTGGCCGGTTTCTTATTCGAGGCTGAAGTTGGTTTCTTATTCGTCAGTTTCTTATTCACATCATTTTTATTTTTTGCTTTTATTTAAGGATTTTAAGGACACCTTATCAACAGTGCAATAAAAAGTTGCAGTGAGCTGAGCTTAATGTAAATTAGTTGAAAGCAGCATGAAAAAACAAAAGATGGGCACAAAATGGGCATCAAAGTGGGCACAAAGAAAGTGTGATTTAAGGAATTAAATGAATTCAGGCCAGAAATCTTGCACTGCCAACATAGAGAGGGTGATGCCCTGCATCAGACAGACTGGAGTTCAGCCTGGCCCGAACAGGTTCTAGGCATGAAATCTGGCATCAAAGTGGGCAAACAGGCACTTTTCACTGAGTTGAATAAGTAACTGATGTTTTTAAAGGGTTAAATGAAATTGGGCCAAAGATATCACACTGCCAACATACAGAGGGTGAAGCCCCGCATCAGAAAGAGTTGAGTTAAGCCTGGCCCAAACAGGTTATGGGCATGAAAACTGGCATCAAAGTGGGTAGACAGGCACTTTTCACTGTTTTGAATAAGTAACTGATGTTTTTAAGGGGTTAAATTAATATGGGCCAGAGATCTCACACTGCCAACATACAGAGGGTGATGCCCCGCATCAGATACAGTGGAGATCAGCCTGGCCCGAACAGGTTCTGGGCATGAAAACTGGCATCAAAGTGGGCAGACAGGCACTTTTGACTGATTTGAATAAGTAACTGATGTTTTTAAGGGGTTAAATGAATTTGGGCCAGTGATCTCACACTGCCAACATACAAAGGGTGAATCCCCACATCAGATACAGTGGAGATCAGCCTGGCCCGAACAGGTTCTGGGCATGAAAACTGGCTTCAAAGTGGGCAGACAGGCACTTTTCACTGTGTTGAATAAGTAACTGATGTTTTTTAAGGGGTTAAATGAATTCGGGCCAAAGATCTCACACTGCCAACATACAGAGGGTGATGCCCTGCATCAGATACAGTGGAGATCAGCCTGGCCCAAACAGGATATGGGCATGAAAACTGGCATCAAAGTGGGCACATAGGTACTTTTTACTGATTTCAATAAGTAACTGGTATGGCCTAATACAGTACCATCACAGTGGATACGATTATACAGATCTCATGTATACTTTCCATTGTTTTTAGGAGCAGACATTGACCTGAAGTGCGAATTTTGAAATCAACAAAATGACAATTGTTGATTTTTTAAATGCAGATTTTACACTTTTTATGAAAGAGATGATTATAAATGTGGCATCCCACACAACACCCCCATCATGCACCCTTTTAGGAAACTGAGGGAGGTACTTTCACACTAGCGTTTCCATTTTCTTATCCATCATAGGGTCTCAATACCGGAAAAAAAAAAAACATTCATTGTCAATGAGGGCAAAACAGAACTGCTCCAAAACGCATAATGTTCCATTCTCATACCGGAGAGCAGCAGCATGCTGGGGTTTACTTTCCGTCCTGGGATACGGAGCAAAACGGTCTGTCATGACCCACAATGCAAGTCAATAGGATGGATACGTTTTCTCTGACACAATAGAAAACTGATCCGTCCTCCATTGACTTTCAGTGAAGTTTATGACAGATCCGTCTTGGGTATGTTAAAGATAATACAACCGGATCCGTTCATAACAAATGCAGGTGGTCGTATTATCAGTAACGGAAGCGTTTTTGCTGAGCCATGTAATGATGTTACATAGCGAGCTTCAGTCCCTTCATCAGGCAGACTATAAGAATGAATGAAGAAATATATACACACAATAAAGGGAAGAGACATGGGGGGATGAAAGGACATGTGAAAAAAACAGACTATCAAAGACCTTGAGAACAGTCCTTAATTATCTTACAGCAGATAAGCCTTGTGAAAGTTTTAAGTCTCTAAGGCCTCTTTCACACTAGCGGCAGCACGGATCCAGCACCTAAAGGGTGCCGACGGATCCATACTGCCGCTGATACATGTGTGGAGCCGGAGCAGCGCTCCGGCCCCAGACATGTTGACGCAGACACAGAGAACATACATACACACACAAACACATACATACTTACATACTCCAGCCAGGGACGCCGGCAGCACGTCTTCACGCGCCTCCTGCGCGCAGTGATGACGATTCCCCACAGCGCCCTCTGCTGGGCGCAGTGGGGAAACGTCACAGCTGCGTGCAGGAGGCGCGTGAAGACGTGCTGCTGGCGTCCCTGGCTGGTGTATGTATGTATGTATGTCTGTATGTATTTCTGTATATGTGTAGCCAGATCCGGAATGACCCCCCATTGAAAGTCAATGGAGGACAGATCCGGATTACTGGTGTGTCACACCAAACGGATCCGACCCCATTGACTTGCATTGGGGGTCATTCCGGAAGCGTCTTGGTGCGGATGCCTGGACCGGAGAGCAAACTGCAGCATGCTGCGGTTTGTTCTCCGGTCTGAAGACGGAACGGAATGCTTTCAGGAGCATTCCGTTGTCTTCAGTTCAGTTTTGTCCCCATTGACAATGAAAGGGGCACCCACAGGAAGCAGGGTTTCGCTGGTATCTTTCTTTCTCTTGGCAGAGAAAGAGGAGGTGTCTTCTCTGTCTGGTTTAGAAAATCTGTTTCCTCTATTGGAACTACGTGAAATTCTCTTCCCTCTACACTGGACCAGGGTTTGATAAGGCCCCATATGCAGAATTGGATATCATCATGTTTTTCACAGATAAAATCACCAGCCAGTTTCAGGGAAGATAGATAGATCATGTCCAGTGTGGCTGAACTAGAGTCTAAGGCTACTTTCACACTAGCGTTTTATAATTCCGGTATTGAGTTCCGTCATAGGGGCTCAATACCGGAATAAAACGCTTCAGTTTTTTCCCCATTCATTGTCAATGGGGACAAAACTGAACTGAAAACAACAGAATGCTCCTAAAATCATTCCGTTCTGTCTTCAGACCGGAGAGCAAACCGCAGCTTTCCGTTCCAGGCATCTGCACCAAGACAGATCCGTCATGACCCCCAATGAAAGTCAATGCGTTTGGTGTGACACAATGGTGAACGGATCCGTCCTCCATTGACTTTCAATGGAGTTCATGACAGATCTGTCACCTGCACACATACATACAGACATACACACATACAGACATACACACATACAGACATACATACACACATACAGACATACATACACACATACAGACATACATACACACATACAGACATACACACATACAGACATACACACATACAGACATACACACATACATACAGACATACACACATACAGACATACTTACATGCTCCCGGCAGGTCTTCACAGCGCAGGAGGAGCAGGACGGCGCACACATAGGACGATTCCACTCGGCGCCCAGCAGAGTGTCGCTGTGGGGAATCGTCTTATGTGTGCTCCGTCCTGCTCCTCCTGCGCTGTGGAGACCTGCCGGGAGCATGTAAGTATGTATGATTATGTTTGTGTATATGTCTGTGTGTGTATGTACTGTGTGACATGTGTAGGGCCGGAGCGCCCTTCCGACCCCGCACATGTCCCTGCAGCAGCACGGATCCGACGGCACCCTTCACCTGCCGGATCCGTGCTGCCGCTAGTGTGAAAGAGGCCTAAGTGCCAAGCAACACGAACAGTAGCCAGAGAGGCTTTACAAAGGGAAGCAGACAACTGGTAGATTCTACACAAAAGAGAATTCACACTTCTATCCAGTGGATCCTTGAGACGGGAGGACTCATTAACTTGAAAGACTTTTTTTGCTAACTTGGCTACAGGAATGTCGACTTTGGAGGGGACTCCCATTCTTCAGACTTTTCAGGATCTATTTTGTACATGGCATTAAATTGTGATCGAAAATTAGGTTTCTTGGACAGTTTCCCTTTTACGCATCTTTTAAGGATTCATCTGTTTCCATACTTTTAATGGCTTTGATTAATTTGGGGGATTTGTCTTTGTAAAGAAGAAAACAAATCTTCCAACAAATCCTGTTCTGAGCCATTAAAAAGCACTTGAACGCGAGGGAAATGTATGTCTATGTGTCTTATAATGCTTCTTCAACTTTTTCTTTTGTGCATGAATTTCATCAAAGGCTTCAGACAACTTTCCCTTAAACCATACAAATAAATTGATGGCTTACGTGGGATCCTCATTTTTTGTGCAGAACAATGAGTACAAGTATCTGTAGGGGCTGTTGACATTTAAGACACAGCCTGTGCCTGGATTTCCTTTTTTTTTTTCCCTTAGGGAGAAATGCTGGCCATGTGTAATAGGAAAGAAATAATATTGTTTTTCCTGGAAAAAAAACATTACTTCTCCCTCTATATATTGCTTCTACTAGAGATAGAGTCAGGCTACCTTATCTGCTGAGAAACTCACCTGCTCGATGAGAAACATAGAATATAGCCAGCATACATCCAGTGGGGTTGTGGGTGTATAGAGGGACCTCCCGGAAACCCAGCCGCAACCATGTAGAGCCGGTATCAAAAGTAGGATAGCAGAGGGCGGAGCCTGCGCGAGTTAGGAGATGGCACCATAATCCGGAGCTCCTCTCCCGTTTGACCCCTCTACCGGCTTATTTTTAGCTTTCTTTCTGCAAAAATGGGGAAAACTGGACGAGACAGGACCGGAGACCTACCTAGGACTACTAGACTGCAGAAACAACAGGCAGATATGGAGAAATTCCTACGAAAAAAAAGTTTCCCGCCAGAGGAAAAGATGGTGCCGCCGACGGAAGCGCCTGATTCGGAAGCGGTAGAGGATTCAGACGCTGACAGCATAGCCGGAAGCCACGCTTCAGCCACTCAAGGGGATACTGCGCTGATCACCGGCTCTTTCTTGAAGCAGACGATCGCACAAGCGATGCTCCCAGTTATGAAGGAGCTCAAGAATATCAAGGCTGACCTCCGCCATCTTGGTGGCCGTGTGGACTCCTTAGAAGAGCATCACTCTATGTTACTTACCTTTGGTGGGGCGGTTAAGGCGCAGTTCATGGAGCAAAAACGCCAGCTTAACACTGCATTTAATCAGCTTGAGGACTTGGAGAACTGCAACCGGAGGAATAACCTTCGTATAAAAGGTATTCCTGAGGAACACACCCCAGACCAACTGATGCAGGTAGCCATTACCATAATTTCTACTATACTGGACCCTACCAGGGCTGCCACTGTCTCGATTGAGCGGATCCATAGAGTACTGCGACTTAAACGGGTTCCTCGGATCCCCCAAGGGATGTCATCTGTAAATTGCTGAATTTTGCTGATACCTCCGCTATACTTAGAGAAGCATGTGTAAAAGGGGAGATTTTATTGGATTCGGTTCCTGTGCATATATATCAAGATCTCTCTCCCACCACTCTGGCCAAGAGGAGAACTCTGAGACCTTTATTGGAGCACTTGCGGTCCCACAATCTCATCTATAGTTGGCTGTTTCCCTTTGGGATTGTAATTATGCATAACAACAAGCAGATCGTCATCCGGACACCGGAGGATCTACAAACTGCATGGTCTAAACTGGGGATCCCGCCAGTATCGGTAACATCATGGCTTCAAGTTCCATTGGATGATGATTTGCCACAACTCCCTCCGCTGCCAGAACCCTGGTCCACTGCGTTGGACAAGCGACATCAGCAGAAGCTACGGCGGTCCATCAACAGGGACAATATCACTTGAAAATATTCGGGTTCGCAAGTATCCTAATGCCTGCCTATTCTGTTGCCATGTACTTGTTTAATGTACAGTTTATTTTTTCTGTCATTTTTCTATAATAGGTTACATAGTGTACTAGCGTTTTCATATTGTTGGATTCTCCTGTATGTACACGAGGCGTTGTGGTTTTGGCAGGAGTTACATAATTCTGTATTGCTTCCTATTTGTAGCATGTAGAAGGATTTACATTGATATTCTTTTTGCACCTCTTTTTTGCCTATCTTTTATTTTATTTTCTTACTTTCCTGTTTTTCTTGTCTTTTCTTCATCTTATCCTCATTTTTATTATTATTTTCCCAGCCGGGGAAGTCGGGCAGACCTTGTAATTGATGATCTGATCATCGGTTTTCTACCCCGTTGTTTATTCCTATTAAGTGAGCTCATTCCGGTTAGTTTGCCCCTAGATCTGGACACTTATTTGTGGTTTCGGCTCTGCTTTCACTTGAGCTCGGTTTGTCAGTTATTCAAATGTCGTATGTATGGCGGGCACTTCTCTTTTTCAATTGGTTATTAGTTTTTCTCTGTGGGGGATCCCCGGGTTGCGGGCACAAGATCTTATTTGAGCACAATTTTAGTTTCTTATATTTGACGTGATGACTAAGCACGTACTGACATCTATGAATGTAAAGGGGTTTAATGTACCGCAAAAAAGGTCACAAGTGTTTACTTTGCTTAAGAAAACCTCTCCGACTGTTTTTTTTACAGTAAACACATTTTAAGTTGCACAAAATACCTAAACTGCAGTACAGTCATGGCCAAAAGTTTTGAGAATGACACAAATATTATATTTTCACATGATCTGCTGCCCTCTGGTTTTTATGTGTGTTTGTCAGATGTTTTTATCACATACAGAAATATAATTGCAATCATATTATGAGTAACAAAAGCTTATATTGACAGTTAGAATGAGTTAATGCAGCAAGTCAATATTTGCAGTGTTGACCCTTCTTCTTCAGGACCTCTGCAATTCTCCCTGGCATGCTCTCAATCAACTTCTGGACCAAATCCTGACTGATAGCAGTCCATTCTTGCACAATCAATGCTTGCATTTTGTCAGAATTTGTAGGTTTTTGTTTGTCCACCCGTCTCTTGATGATTGACCACAAGTTCTCAATGGGATTAAGATCTGGGGAGTTTCCAGACCATGGACCCAAAATCTCTATGTTTTGTTCCCTGAGCCATTTAGTTATCACCTTTTCTTTATGGCAAGGTGCTCCATCATGCTGGAAAAGGCATTGTTGATCGCCAAACTGCTCTTGGACGGTTGGGAGAAGTTGCTCTCGGAGGACATCCTGGTACCATTCTTTATTCATGGCTGTGTTTTTAGGCAAGACTGTGAGAGAGCCGATTCCCTTGGCTGAGAAGCAACCCCACACATAAATGGTTTCAGGATGCTTTACAGTTGGCATGAGACAAGACTGGTGGTAGCGCTCACCTCGTCTTCCCCAAATGAGCTATTTTCCAGATGTCCCAAACAATCGAAAAGGGGATTCATCAGAGAAAATGACTTTACCCTAGTCCTCAGCAGTCCACTCCCTGTACTTTTTGCAGAATATCAGTCTGTCCCTGATGTTTTTTCTGGAGAGAAGTGGCTTCTTTGCTGCCCTCCTTGAGACCAGGCCTTGCTCCAAGAGTCCCCGCCTCACAGTGCGTGCAGATGCACTCACACCTGCCTGCTGCCATTCCTGAGCAAGCTCTGCACTGCTGGTAGCCCGATCCCGCAGCTGAAACACTTTTAAGAGACGGTCCTGGCGCTTGCTGGTCTTTCTTGGGCGCCCTGGAGCCTTTTTGGCAACAATGGAACCTCTCTCCTTGAAGTTCTTGATGATGCGATAGATTGTTGACT
This sequence comes from Rhinella marina, assembly GCA_900303285.1. Lineage (NCBI taxonomy): Eukaryota > Metazoa > Chordata > Amphibia > Anura > Bufonidae > Rhinella > Rhinella marina. The sequence continues at coordinate 53,682 of ONZH01004392.1, forward strand.
GAGGTGCAATCTTTCTAGCTGCGATACTCTTCCCTGTTAGACCATTTTTGTGCAGTGCAATGATGACTGCACATGTTTCTTTAGAGATAACCATGGTTAACAGAAGAGAAACAATGATGCCAAGCACCAGCTTCCTTTTAAAGTGTCCAGTGGTGTCATTCTTACTTAATCATGACAGATTGATCTCCAGCCCTGTCCTCATCAACACCCACACCTGTGTTAATGGAGCAATCACTGAAATGATGTTAGCTGGTCCTTTTAAGGCAGGGCTGCAATGATGTTGAAATGTGTTTTGGGGGATAAAGTTCATTTTCTAGGCAAATATTGACTTTGCAAGTAATTGCTGTTAAGCTGATCACTCTTTATAACATTCTGGAGTATATGCAAATTGCCATTATAAAAACTGAAGCAGTAGACTTTGTAAAAATTAATATTTGTATCATTCTCAAAACTTTTGGCCATGACTGTACTCTCCATTTGTTCGCTGGTTTCATAGTTGTAATGGTGTGCATGCCAGTAGAGGCACTAGTATAGCTTTTAAAAAAGGTACTGCCTTTACTTTATTGCAGACATTGTCAGATCCTGCTGGCAGATTCCTATTTGTGAAGGGACATTTGGATGGCCGGCTCATTACATTCGCAAATGTTTATTCCCCCAATACAGACCAAGTCAATTGGTTCCTTGAGGTTATTAGACAGTTGACTTTGTTTTCATAGGGTATGCGGATTCTTGGGGGAGATTTTAATGTTACTCTTAATCCCTTACTAGACTCCTCCTCGTTTCGTTCGGCCATTTCATATGCTGGACTAAGCAAGCTCAAAGCCTCCTTGGAGAGCCTTCATGTAGTGGACATATGGAGAGTGCTGCACCCTGACTATAAAGATTTTTCTTTTTTTTTCCCATGTCCACCACTCTTATCAACGTATCGATTATTTTGTCATATCACAAAAAGCGATCTCAGAGGTTAGTTCTGCTGATATTGGGTCAATCTCTGTCTCATGTCATGCACCTATTAATATAGTTTGGCGGCTACCATCCCCCTCTAGTAAGGCTTGTACATGGTGGCTTAATGAGACTTTGATAAAGGATGATGTCACAATCTTAGCTTTCAGTGAGAAGCTTTCTACTTATCTTGACACCAACATTACCCCGGATGTGTCATTTCCAACTGTGTGGGAGGCGCATAAGGCATTCATACAGGGAGAATTTTTATTGCGTTGGGCACAGCTGTCAAAAAGAAACGGTCTAAGGAGATTGACGCACTGTTAGGCAGAATATCGCTTTTAGAGAGAACTCATAAACGTTCCCTAGCTTTATCGAGCTGACAGAACTCACTGATCTGAGGAATCAGTTGAGAGACCTTTTGAGTATTAAGTTCACTAGATCTATGCTTTATTCCAAACAACGTATGTTTGCACATGGTGACAGAGGAGGGAAATTAATGTCTGCAATGTTGAAGGAGTATAGTCCTCGCACACATATTGCTGTTATCCGCTCTCATACTAACATCTTGCTGTATCGGACTGATGAGATAGCCTCTCAATTTGCTGATTTTTTTTTTTATAAGCATTTGTACAACCTTAATGTTGAGGAGGGAGATACTATTCAGAGGGTTAGGTTAGAGAAGCTGAAGGTTTTTCTGAATTCTTTGCATTTACAATCACTTTCTAGTGAAGATGCTTCTTCTCTGCTGCAACCAATCACATTGCAGGAAATTCAGAAAGCAATTGCATCTACTCCAGTAGGTAAGAGTCCAGGCCCGGGTGGTCTTCCGATATTCTATTATAAGAAGTGTTACTCCCACACTGCCTTTCCTTATTTCAGGCATTAATGGGGGGTGGGGCCTTCTCCAGACAAGCATTAGAAGCACACATTGCCATTTTGCCTAAAGAGGGGAAGGACCTACAATTGTGCAGCAGTTATCGCCCAATATCCTTACTAAACTGTGATGTTAAGCTATGGGCTAAAGTACTGGCCAAGAGACTACAACCCTTTCTCTCCTGCCTCATTCCGAAGGAGCAAACTGGTTTTGTTCCCTCTAGGGAAGGTAAAGATAATGCAAACAGGGTTCTGAATGCTATTCACTATGCTAGATCTTCTGGGATTCCCATGGCCTTTGACAGAATTGATTGGCACTTTATGTCTTTATACACCTCCCCTTCAGCTAGAGTAAAAGTTAACAACGCTCTCTCCCCTTCATTTGTCATATCCAACGGTACGCGTCAGGGCTGTCCCCTTTCTCCTAGCTTGTTTGTTTTGTGTATGGAAACTTTGATTCAGGCAGTGAGGCAGAACCCCCATATTGAGGGTCTTAAAACGCCATCTTACACTCACACGGCAGCCGCTTATGCGGATGACCTATTACTTTTCATTACCAATCCTTCGGAAGCTTTTCCACATGTTTTATCGTTATTGAGCGATTTTGGTTATCTTTCCAATTTTAAAATAAACTTAGGAAAGTCTGAAGTTCTCAATATCTCCTAGGATCCTGCTGAAGTAACTGCCTTGAAGGCCACTACCCCTTTTGCGTGGCAGTCCACAGGCCTTACCTATTTGGGACTGAAATTTCCTTCTGATCTTTCTCTGATATATGAGCTTAAAGGGGTTGTCCGGGTTCAGAGAAGAACCCGGACATACCTGCAATTTCACCCAGGCAGCCTGCCTGAAGAGGACATCGGAGCATCTCATGCTCCGATGCCCCCCCCCTTGCCCTGCGCTAGATCGCGCAGGGCAAGGTCTCTTGTTTTGTAAATACTCGCTGCCGGGCGGGTACTTCCGCCCGGCAGTGAGTTCGGTGACGTCACCGGCCTTAATGGGCCGGCTTTAGCGCTGCCCTAGCCGTTTTACTGGCTAGGGCAGCGCTGAAGCCTGTCCATCAGCGCCGATGACGTCACCGACTCACTGCCGGGCGGAAGCCTCTGCCCGGCAGGGACCGGTACGTCACCGGAACCCGGCGAAATTCCTTTGCCCTGCGCTAATTAGCGCAGGGCAAAGGAGGGCATCGGAGCATAGGATGCTCCGATGCCCTCTTCAGGCGGGCTGCCTGGGTGAAATTGCAGGTATGTCCGGGTTCTTCTCTGAACCCGGACAACCCCTTTAACTATAGGCCGTTGCTTAATAAGGCAAGCTCCCAATTGACTAAGGACTCAATCCCCTTCCTTTCTTGGATTGGCAGGAAGCATTTCCTTACCACTTATATTTTACCTAGATTTTTATACCTGATGCAGACTGCCCCAATATATTTACCTCAGTCCTTTTTCCATAATGTTAGGAGAATGTTTACTAGGTTTCTCTGGAAGAAGGCACGCCCACGACTAAGTTATAGGCTGCTATCACTTCCTAGGCAGAAGGGTGGAATTGGCTTACCTGACCTTAAAGGGAGTCTGTCACCTCCGAGGCCACTATAAAGTACATAAAGATGCCCATAGCACATGTTGTAACAACAGTAATGTTACCTTTGGCGCATTCCTCTGTGTTTTCAGTCCTTTTTTAACATGCAATCCCCGCTACTGCCTCCGCCCGCCCTGCACCTCGTTGGGGTCCTCCTTCTCAGCCGGTGAGATCTCAGTCTCTCCCTGGGCCAGGGCATGCGCACTGTGATGCCCATTTTGGGCACGGCATCGCCGAAGTCAGTGCGCATGCCCCGGCCCAGCGAGAGACTGAGATCTCACCGGCTGAGAAGGAGGACCCCAACGAGGTGCAGGGCGGGCGGAGGCAGTAGCGGGGGCGGGGATTGCATGTTAAAAAGGACTGGAGCCCGGGCTCCAAGAACTAAACGCCGCTTCTGGGCTCTTGCGGCGATTCATTTGCATACATTTAAAACTCCGTTTTTGGGACTTCTAAAACACAGAGAAATGCGCCAAAGGTAACATTACTGTTGTTACAACATGTACTATGGGCATCTTTATGTACTTTATAGGGGCCTAGGAGGTGACAGACTCCCTTTAAACTATATTACTCAGCAATACAGCTTCAAAGATGGCTAGATATGAACAAATATGCGGGGAGCTCTCTATCAGCAATGTTGGAGAGGGAGGGACTCACAGTTGCACAGCGATCTCTCTTGTGGGCTGCATCGACAACGCAGACATTTCAAAATATACCCAATGGGCTGACAAGGGGTTTGCTCAAAGTGTGGCAGGAGGTGAGTGGATATAGTTTTATTTCACCCTTTCCATCTCCTCATATGCCTACAGGATATTTGCCTTTCTTGTCTGGGGGGTGTTCCCACCCTTCACATGCTAATTGGATATGGGGAAAATAGCTTGAATGTCCCATCTCTGTGTTTTTACAGAATGGGATTATCCCATCCCATGAGTCTCTCTCTCAGAAATTAGGTGGTTCCAATATACATTTTATACAATACTCTCATCTCCAACGTGTTTGTCAAGATTACTTGCGTTCACATCCGAGTATGAGAGCAACCACAGAATATGAGCGGCTTTTATTCTCTTCAGTGTCCCCTCCAAAACTTATGTCTAGGTTGTACAAATTGCTTCTTTCTCAATAGTCTGAGGACAATCCGGTGTACATTTCTGAATGGGAGGAGGAATTGAGGGTTTCTTTTACAGAACATGAAGTATCTCAGATTGTAAGTAGGTCACATGGCTTCTCCAGATGTGTACGCATGCAAGAAAATTCCTATAAAACACTATCCAGATGGTATAAAACTCCTGCCTTTTTATATCAGAGAGGCCTAACGGATAATGACATGTGTTGGAGATGTGGCTCCAGTTCTGGTACTATCTCTCATATTTGGTGGTCATGCACTGGAATCACGGAGTTCTGGAAAGAAGTAGAGCTGACTATTAAGAAGTTCAGTTCTAATGAGATATCTCTTTCACCAGAGTTAATATTGTTGTGGCTAGACAATCCATCTTTTCAGCCAACCAAAGATACACTTGTTACTTACCTTATCTTAGCAGCAAAGCTGTTGATTCCTCTACATTGGCTAAGCCCACTATCGCCTACCTTACAGGAGTGGTTGTGTAAGGTTGACCAAATATGTAAATTAGAGGAGCTCACTTCTTGGGTTGAACGTAGGCATGAGAAATTTCTACGAATATGGCTTTCTTGGAAAACCTTTCGGTTTATATGATGTGATTTTGAGGTTATGCTTTCTTTGTCCTACCTCCCCCCCCCTTTTTTACATTCTCTTATCTCACAAATAATCGTCATGTTGCTGTTAGTACTGCACTTTTCCCGTGCTCTCTCTGTCAATGCTTTCATTTGCAATAGGTTACTCTCGTGCTTATCGTCGCTTGCTGCCTGGGGGTCCTACACAGAGGCTTATGTTCGCCATGGTCTTGTTTTGTTTTTCATTTGATTTATCATTGGGGCTCCTGTATGAGCCTACTTTTGTTTATATGTCGCCTACGTAATAGTGAACTATTCTGCCTGGTATACAAGTGAAATAATTGTTATTGTCTCATATGTCCTTTTCATACCTGTTAGTAATACTCTTCACAGGACTGATCGTCTTATAAAGAGGACTCTCTTTACTGTTTCTGATTGCTATGTCACATTGTGTATAAATCACAGAAAAAGAATAATAGTGCACAAAAATAGATGCAAACAATATATACTGTATAAACTAAGACCTCATTCTGATGTGATAAAATCTGAGACTCTTAGCCAATATATTTTGATCAAAACACATCTGTGCCCACCTACCCATCGTCACGGTGGTCTCAGGTCAGGCAGGTCTTACGCTAAACCTAACTATGCCGTTGGGCATCTGTATCTAGGAGCGTGGACGCTGCACATATAGGTGTGTTGCTCCTAGTGACCTCTATGTGCATCATGCAGGATGTTTTTTATCCTTTTGTTTCTGTGAGTTTTGCTTAGTTTATAACATGTACTTGAGGGAGTGGCACCTTCAGGTGTGAATGCGCTCTTAGTCTATCTTGAGTAGCATTCTTGTGCACTTTTGCTCTTCCTATCAAATTGAGCGCCATGAGGTCTTAGTTTATACAGTATATATTGTTTGCATCTATTTTTGTGCACTAATATTCATTTTCTGTGATTTATTTTGATATATATAGCCACTGACATCCGCAATCATTATTATCACATCATGCAGGATGTTTTTTATCCTTTTGTTTCTGTGAGTTTTGCTTAGTTTGTCACATTGTGTATGCTTAACTTTTCTGATCGCCTGTGAGCGACATTTTTGTACTTTATTGTTGAATAAAAAGAGATTTATCAAAAAAAAAGTAGGATAGCAGCACCTCTATCCAGACCTGATGGAACAAGCAGATGCTTTCATCTTCACTGATGGCAGCAGGGCAACCTAATTAGAACAGGAGAAAAAAAGACTCCTCATTCTTGTGTTGGGAAAGATATTACAGATGCAGCTGGGCTAGGATTGGTCTATTTATTATTCGTTAATGTCCATTTTTTTTCTTTTCTGTCCTAATTAGAAGCAGAGCCTCATGATCCATTCAGTGCTGCTTGTGGATGAGAGTACCTGAAGGTTTGCTATGAAATTAAGGAAATTATATTTTTTATTGGGACTAATAGGAGTAACTGTACAGTACTATGGAATATAATGGTGCTACATATGTGCATTTGGAATATAATGGTGCTACATATGTGCATTTGGAACATTATGGTGCTACATATGTGCATTTGGAACATAATGGTGCTACATATGTGCATTTGGAATATAATGGTGCTACATATGTGCATTTTCTGACTTATAGCCTTGATTATTTTTTAGACCATTTTCTTAATATTTCTCTGATTTACTAGCAACTTGCCATCAATGTTTTTTCATGTTTTCAGATTCTGCTTTGCTGATACTGATCTAGATCAATATCTTCTACTCATACACAGTAGGTTTCTCTGAAGTTCCTGGGACAATGAACATAAAAAACGACAAGATTGCTGGTAGAATATTAAATTTAACCCTTGAGGTCATCTATCTGCTGACTGGAGAGGTGAGGGATTCAGTGACATTACACATATCTGTACTAGTAAAGGAGAACTATGTATATGAATTGGACCATTGGAAAATAAGGTTATATTGTACAACGTCTTGTAAGAGGTGACTCCATTGTAACGTTTCTGAGTGTGTTTAATGTGCAGGGGTATATTTTCACAAAGAAGACATTTGATGATCGTGAGACCTGTGGTAAGAGTTCTGGAAGATGGAGCAGGACTCAGAGCCCCATCACTATGCCTCCTTCTCACTTGTTGACACTCGAGAAAAACAATGAGCAGAAAATTTTAAAACTCACTAACAAGATTGTACATCTCCTAACAGGAGAGGTGAGCACTGCTGTGAATGCTGGGACATTACACAGAGAAGGAGTCTGAGTGATGACAGTACCATTGTGTCAGGTTCCTAATGTTACCATTTCTTCACATAGGTGTTGGAATATTTAGAAGGACAAAAGGATCTATCTAAGGACATTATAGAAAATGACCAGTCCTTCACTTCACAGGGTAAGAGAAAACTTTCATTGACTGTACAGAGATATATTCTTATCTGCCCATGACATGTGGAGAATATACTGTATGTTTTCTTTTTAACTACAGATGGATCCAGTAGGAGAAATACACCAATTAGATGTCCTAGTCGTCTTATTTCCGAGGACTGTTCAAAGGAAGATCATGATAACCCACAAGACTGTCAGGTGGAATGGAGATATCATAGTAGTGTATAAAATTATAATACTACTTTTATATCAGTATGCGTTTAAGCTACTTTAGAATGTTAGAGGGATTTTAGTCAGCACATCCCAGTGCGCAGGTGCACGATGCTATGGCTAAATGCACAAGGAAAGGAAAATACATACAATGCAACGGCACACTGCCAACCAGATAAAGTACAAAATGCCATAGTGATATGAGGTATACTGGAGCTAATGCTATGCTTGTTTAGTAAATTAGAGATTCTTGGCAAATATATTTTGTACAAAATTATCTGAGCCCGTCCACCAAATCGTCAAGGTGATCTCTGTAGGACGGGAACCTAACACTATTTTCTACCTGTTATGTGCCAACCTTGGCTTCCGTATAATCAGGGGGTGTTGGTTCCACATGCATTCTGGATCCATTCTGCCTTTTGCCATTTCTGGTGCTTCAAAGGCCTCCACTAATTCAGGGAAGCAGGTACCAACATGCAGGCCGAGTCCACTCTGCTTTATAGTTACACTAATTAAAATCAATCTATGGGGCAGAGGTTACAATGCAACGGCACACTGCCAACCAGATAAAGTACAAAATGCCATAGTGATAAAACGTCAAGGTGATCTCTGATTTGGTGGACGCGCTCAGATAATTTTGTACAAAATATATTTGCCAAGAATCTCTAATTTATTAAACAAGCATAGCATTAGCTTCAGAATACCTCATATCACAATGGCATTTTGTGCTTTATCTGGTTGGCAGTGTGCCGTTGCATTGTATGTATTTTCCTTTCCTTGTACATTTAGCCATAGCAACGTGCACTTGTGCACTGGGATGTGCTGACTGAAATTCTCCTTTTTTTCTTTGTATGTTTGTACTGGAGGTGTGGCTACTCCATTTTGTCATGCACTCCTGACTAGCCCCGTCTGCCCCATAGGCTGATTTTAATTAGTGTAACTATAAAGCCGAGTGGACTCGGCATGCATGTTGGTACCTGCATCCCTGAATTAGTGGAGCCCTTTGAAGCACCAGAAATGGCAAAAGGCAGATTGGATCCAGCATGCATGTGGAACCAACACCCCCTGATTATACGGAAGCCAAGGTTGGCACATAACAGGTAGGAAATAGCGTTAGGTTCCCGTCCTACGGAGATCACCTTGACGTTTTGGTGGAGGGGCCCAGATAATTTTGTACAAAATATATTTGCCAAGAATCTCTAATTTACTAAACAAGCATAGCATTAGCTTCAGAATACCTCATACCACCATGGCATTTTGTGTTTTATCTGGTTGGCAGTGTGCCGTTACATTGTATGTATTTTACTTTAGAATGTTGTCTGTGAATTTCTTAGGATGAAGACTTGATTGATATTAAAGTTGAAGTACTAGAAGAAGAGGTGTATGAGAGGAGTGATGAGCAGTGCAAAGTGGAAACAACTTCACCTATCAGCCCTGGTGAGTATTAATGATTAACCACATTCAGTTGTTTCACAGGGGGCTTTGTTCTTTTTGTACCAAATTTTCTATACTCTTCTTTACCTGTACCAGGATGAGCTGCCCCTTTGGACACCAGGTGAGGTGACCTTTCAGCATAACATGCTAGTAACTGACCTTTCAAGTATAACATGCTAGTAACAGTGTGGATAGCAGCCACCAGGTCAGCATGGGACCGCAGAGTAGCATTAGTTAACATCTCTCATCAACTGTCTACTGTAAAAACAGCCCAACCAGTCTGCTATAAATGCTTTATTTAAAGGGAATCTGTCAGCAGATTTGTACCTATGAAACTGGTTGACCTGTTGTAAGTGCACTTGGCAGCTGAAGGCATCTGTGTTGGAACCATGTTCATATGTGACTGCTTTGCCAAGAAAAACAGTGTTTATATATATATATATATATATATATATATATATATATATTGCCTTTACAACTAGAGGCTATGCTCTCTCTGCAACTGCAGCGCCCTCTGCTCCTTGATTGACAGGGCCAGGTGTGATGACGTTTACACTGCCTGGTTCTGTGAATGAAAGTGGAGAGGGTGCGGCAGTTGCAGATAGAGTAGAGCCTCTAGGTGAACCGGCAACGTCTGCATTGCTTCAAGAGTCTCATTTGCATATATGTAATCATTTTACTGAGGAATACAGGCACAAACTGTTTCACAGGTGCATATCTGCTGACAGTGCCCTTAAACAAGTAATAATGTTGACCTGCCAACCAACATATATTATTGTACTCCTAAATGTTATACTTGGCCTAGAGCACTCCTCCATGGTGTTTTTTGCAGTACTAAGGTGAGGACAGGTTCATGGGTGTCTTTATATTACTGATGGTGTTGGTACTAATTTCTGAAAAAAATATCTTCTACATGGAACCACTATTATTATGCTGCTGCACTCCTGCTGTTTCACTTGAACCCCAAAAAATAGCTTTTTACGTTGAGCAATCCTCAAAATCTGCAATCCTGCATCGTGGGACTTTTGTATTGTATATATTGCTTTACCACACTGAAAGTTTGAAACCTGCTTTTATTTATATTTTGTAGGAGATGGAAAGAATAGCGGGGCTGTTGCCGAAGAAGGTCTTATTTTATCTACTGTTTATGACCTGAAAGAAAAAGACCTTGCAGTGACTGAGGAAAATCAGGTTCCTTGTGGAGCAGATGTACTATGTGATAGCTCTGTCCACAGGAAAAACCTTTCTGATACTACAAGTATTGATGCACAGTGTACATCTCATTCATGCAGTGACTTGTTTCCATGTTTTGATTGTTTTACAAAAAATTCAAATTTTATTCCACAAGAGACAATTGACATAAGCAAAAATCAGTTCACATGCTCTGCCTGTGGAAAATCCTTTACCAAGAAATCAAATTTGGTCCGTCATCAGGTTATTCATACAGGTGAAAAGCCGTTCCCTTGTAATGAATGTGGGAAGTGCTTCAAAACAAAGAGTGATCTGGCCAAGCATAAGAAAACGCACACAGGGGAGAGACCTTTTTCATGCATTGAATGTGGGAAACGTTTCTCAGGTAAATCTAACCTTTTCTATCATCAGCTCATCCACACTGGAGAGAAGCCATTTCCATGTTCTGAGTGTGGCAAATGCTTTACACGTAAGCAACAACTCCTTGTTCATCAGAGGACACACACGGGGGAGAAACCATTCCGATGTTTAGAATGTGGGAGATCTTTCAGTAATAAATGTGATCTTGTTTTCCATGAGAAGACCCACACTGGAGAGCGACCATTTTCATGTTCCAGATGTGGGAAAAGTTTCATTCGTAAGTTTCGTCTTGTTCATCACTTAAAAAATTGTAGACATGAGGAGTCCTAATTATGGAAACATGCACCTCAATAAATATCACAGTAAGCTCTAAAGTCAAAGTCATTCCCACTTTTATCATTTTTCCTATACTCTACTGGGTCATTTGTCAAAGAAACTTGTAGACTCAATCAGAATAGAGACTCATGTAAGTAGAAATAAGAAATGTATAGGGCATTCATTCTTTGATTGTTTTTTCCATTTTGGAAATAGTCCTCGTTATGCACTCAAACTTGGTTTTAGAAAGTACGACTTGTCATCTTGAGACAATTACACATGCTTTGTGTTGAGGATACTGTCATTGTTTTTTTTTAAATCTGATCTACTTGGAGCAGATTATCATTAAAAGGAACTTGTCACCATTGAAATGCAGTGCAGTCTTCAAGCAGCATGTTATAAAGCAGGAGGAGCTGAGCAGATCGATATAGTTGTGTTTAGAAAGAGGCAGTAAAACTTGTAATTTATTCATTTCTTTTTATGTTTAGGAGTCATATGGGCAGTGACTGACAGTCATCCATGTTTAATTAGTTATGCAGAGTAAGCTGTCTGGCACCACCCACACTGGCTGGCACCACCTACATGACTCCTAAGCATAAACAGAGCACATCAGTCTACAACATGCTGCCTACAGACTGCACTGCATTTTCATGGTGACTGGTTCCCTTAAATGGGTTTTCCTCTGTATAGTTCATCAGTGTCTTATCGGTGGGAGTCTGACACCCGGGACCCTAGCCGATCAGCCGTTTGAGAAGGTACTGGTGCTCCTGTGAGTGCCACGGCCTTCTACATGCTCAGCAAGCACATCGCCGTACATTATAAAATAGCTGTGCTTGGCATCTTAGCTCAGCCCCATTCACTTCATTGAGCTGTACCTAGGCCATGTGACATGAAGGTGTTGTCACTGGCTTAGGAAAAGCTGAGAGAAGGCCGCACTGCTACTGTGAGTGCCCCTGCCTTCTCAAACAGTTGATCGGTAGGGTCACAAGTTTCAGACCCCCACCAGATACCAGATACTGATGACCTATCCAGAGGATAGGTCATCAGTGGAAAGCTCCTAGAAAACCCATATAAAGAGTTTCCAGTACACAAAGTTTTATACTTGAAGGCTACAGTGGGGAAGAAAAGTATTTAGTCTGCCACCAATTGTGCAAGTTCTCCCACTTAAAAAGATGAGAGAGGCCTGTAATTGGCATCATAGGTAGACCTCAACTATAAGAGACAAAATGAAAAAACAAATCCAGAAAATCACATTGTCTGATTTCTAATTTTTATTTGCAAATTATGATGGAAAATAAGTATTTGGTCAATAACGTTCATCTCCATACTTTGTTATATATCCTTTGTTGGCAATGACAGAGGTCAAACGTTTTCTGTAAGTCCTCACAAGGTTGGCACACACTGTTGCTGGTATGTTGGCCCATTCCTCCATGCAGATCTCCTCTACAGCAGTGATGTTTTGGGGCTGTCGTTGGGCAACACAGACTTTCAACTCCCTCCAAAGGTTTTCTATGGGGTTGAGATCTGGAGACTGGCTAGGCCACTCCAGGACCTTGAAATGCTTCTTACGAAGCCACTCCTTTGTTGCCCTGGCAGTGTGCTTGGGATCATTGTCATGCTGAAAGATCCAGTAACGTTTCATCTTCAATGCCCTGCTGATGGAAGGGGGTTTGCACTCAAAATCTCACGATACATGGCCCCATTCATTCTTTCATGTACACGGATAAGTCATCCTGGTCCCTTTGCAGAGAAACAGCCCCAAAGCATGATGTTGCCACCCCATGCTTCACAGTAGGTATGGTGTTCTCTGGATGCAACTCAGCATTCACTCTCCTCCAAACACGACGAGTTGTGATTTTTACCAAACAGTTCTACTTTAGTTTCATCTGACCATATGACATTCTCCCAATACTCTTCTGGAACATCTAAATGCTCTCTAGAAAACTTCAGATGGACCCGGATATGTACTGGCTTAAGCAGGGGGACACGTCTGGCACTGCAGGATCTGAGTCCCTGGCGGCGTAGTGTGTTACTGTAGCCTACGGTAGCCTTTGTTACGTTGGTCCCAGCTTTCTGCAGGTCATTCACTAGGTCCCCCCGTGGGGTGAGATCTTGCGTGGAGCCCCTGATCGAGGGAGATTATCAGTGGTCTTGTATGTCTTCAATTTTCTAATTATTGCTCCCACAGTTGATTTCTTCACACCAAGCTGCTTGCCTATTGCAGATTCAATCTTCCCAGCCTGGTGCAGGTCTACAATTTTGTTTCTGGTGTTCAACAGCTCTTTGGTCTTCACCATAGTGGAGTTTGGAGTATGACTGTTTGAGGTTGTGGACAGGTGTCTTTTATTCAGTTCAGGTGCCATTACTACAGGTAATGAGTGGAGGACAGAGGAGCCTCTTGAAGAAGTTACAAGTCTGTGAGAGCCAGAAATCTTGCTTGTTTGTAGATGAACACATTCTTATTTTCCACCATCATTTGCAAATAAATTCTTTAAAAATCAGACAATGTGATTTTCTGGATTTGTTTTCTCATTTTGTCTCTCATAGTTGAGGTCTACCTATGATGTCAATTTCAGGCCTCTCTCATCTTTTTAAGTGGAAGAACTTGCACAATTAGTGACTGACTAAATACTTTTTTCCCCACTGTATGTACACCTTTTGGAGGCAATTCTTGTTTATGATTGCATTTTACTCATTTTTGACTAAAAATCATTTTCATTTGGCCTTTATTAAAATATTGAGCTATTTTGCCACAAAGGGTCAACTGTTTTTCTACCTGTGTGACTGGTACTTTGTGCTGGTCATCTAATAAACCTTATATCTAAATTACTAAGAGGTCAGAAACACTTATTTAAGCCACATTCTTATCAGTAAGATAAGGATTGACCTTTAAGCAGTGTTTATAAGGTCAGAGAGCAGAGATTAGGAGTCTGTCAACTCCCAAAGGTGTACGTAGCCTTTAAATATCCCCAAGGCACAAAATCTCTGGGTCTTAGACTTCACCCATAAATTAGAAAACACATGAAGTAATTAATGGCTGTAGTACATACAGACATTAAAATTAAAGCAAAGATTTCCTGGTGTGGATTATATTTACCAAAGCTATGGTCCTCTATACACAGCAGTGACACTTCCTCTCTGCACTGTACTCTTTGTATTTTCATATTGTTCTGATGTTGTCCCAAATAAACATCCACAGAGCTGTCTCTAAATTGTGGTAAGAAGTCCTTAATTGTGTTTACCCTATTAAAACTGTATATAATAAAGGATCAGAATATAGTAGCTTCAAAGTGTTGAGGCTATGGAAGCCAAATAGAAACAAAAAGCTTTCTAATAGAATACTTTTCTATTTAGACATGTTCAAAATGGGCAGCGTAAAATCAACCTCTGCATGCCAGCATGGGGAGATAGTCGTAATAATCTTACTTGGCCACCACCACAAGTCACTATTATGAAAATCTACTTACCAGGCACTTTCTGGGTTAACTCCCCTTTGCCCACAAGTGGACGGCCAATAAGTTAATTAGCAGTTATGAATAAAGTATTAACAAGTTGCTTTGTATAAAAGTAGGTACCACATGTGACTTATGCAGCAATGTGAAATTTATTAGGGGGCTTTATGATGCCTATGGACAGCAGGAAATAAAATTTCAGGTAAACCCATTTTCATATTCATGGTAGTCCTTCGCCAGCACAGCAATGAAATACAGAAGAAAAGAAGAAATACAGGCTGGCGTTATATAGCCACATTTCCAGCACTCTTTTGCTGCACCTTCAGTGGAATTCACATCCAGCCTTGATGAAGGTAGAGAAAGATGACCATTCGGCTGACTTGCAGATCTGATCCAGAATTTCAAGATATGGCTCGTTTTACACTTGCGTGAAACACATCTGGCAGGCTGTTACTGGCAGAGAACAGCCTGTCGGATGCGTCTTTGCCAAGCGCTGCCAGCATTCGGTCCACCAGCTCCTCGGCATACATGGTGGGTTGCAGCTGGATCTGGTGTAATACAGCCTTAACTCCCTTCTGATCTCTGCATAGGTTTCAGAGCATGCATAGAAAACCCTCTCATGCAGGTCAATGAGTCCCCTCCAGTCTGTTTTGTCTATGGCCCATGGTGGCTGCTGTAAAAAAAATTCTCTAAATGCTTGTACGAACAGCTCATGTAAAATGGCAGCCTCCATAATCATGTGCAAGAAATGGAATTAAAAAATCTGCAATCAGAAATAAAGGATATGTGTCACTATCTGATTTTAACTGCCAGAATTTTTTTTTTGGAGACACGTTCCCTTTAATAGCAAGTAATTTGTGATTTCTAATGTCATAATTTCTTTTGGTCAGTGAAAATTTTCAAGGGAAGAATGCACAAGGTCTAAGATCAGTCAAAGAGCTGCTTGGAAGATCAAGTACCTCCTGTGAGCAAAGAACTGGGAAAAATGGCTCATGCTGTATCCTATTTATTGATCAAAGCTGATGATTTGGAGAACAGGCTGTGTAGAAACAATCTACAGGGTAGGCCATTTATATGGATACACCTAAATAAAATGGGAATGGTTGGTGATATTAACTTCCTGTTTGTGGCACATTAGTATATGGGAGGGGGGAAACTTTTCAAGATGGGTGGTGACCATGGCAGCCATTTTGAAGTCGGCCATTTTGGATCCAACTTTAGTTTTTTCAATGGGAAGAGGGTCATGTGACACATCAAACTTATTGAGAATTTCACAACAAAAACAATGGTGTGCTAGGTTGAAAAGTCCCCCCACCCCCACCCCATATACTAATGTGCCACAAATGGGAAGTTAATATCACCAACCATTCCCATTTTATTTAGGTTTATCCATATGAATGGCCCACCCTGTACAACTGGTGAGCATACCAGAAAAAGCTGAGAACTATAATGCACTGGCGGATTGCTAAGTTTGGAAAGGACACTTTATCTGGTCTTTTTGCTATTGACTGAGCCCATAGGGTGCCCTTCCATTCAACACAACCAGGGGCCCCTCCAAGACCAGTCTTGATTAAGTTACCTTGAGTTTAGTAATACAAGACACTTACTAATGTATTGTGATTGTCCATATAGCCTCCTTTACTGGCTGGATTCATTTTTCCATCACATTATACACTGCTCATTTACATGGTTATAACCACCCTACAATCCATCACTGAAGGTCATGCCTGCACACTATAGAAAAAAGCACCGGCTTCTCTGGTGGCGGGGACCATTGGAGTGCACATAGACTGGTGCTTTTTCCTATAGTGTGCATGCAAGGCTACTGCTGATGGATTGCAGGGTGGTCTTAACCATGGAAACAAGCAGTGTATAATGTGATGGAAAAATGAATCCAGCCAGCAAAGGAAGCAAAATTTATAATAACAATACATTGGTAAATGACTTGTATTTACTTTCTCTACATGATAAATCCCACTTGCTGAAGTGAGAAAACCCCTTTAAAGATAGAGACACTATTCTAAGATAAGCAAGGGATTATACAGACTATGCTGATGTAAAAGGTTTTGAATGGTCTGACGTGACACTTGTGGGTGCCTTTCACCACCCTTGAATGTGCCTGGAGTTGTGTGACATTCATCATCTGGTTCCACAGGGCATTGTTCACAATGAAGTGGTCATTAGTGTGGGATGTGGCCAAGGACGTCCACTTCTATGCCTCTCTGTATCTCTGGTGCAATGTCACAGGGAGCCGGCGACGTGCTTCCTCCGTGCAGCGCCGTCGGACTCCCCCTGTTGTTCAGGAGCGAGGACGAGATGTGCGTCCTCGTCTCCATGACAACAGGGGTGGGGAGGACCTGGCGCACGTTCAGTCTCAGCGTGGCCGACGTCCTCCCCATCCCCTTTACAACCGGCAGGAGGAGCTTCTGAGCGCTGGCAGGAGGGCCAGTGCTCCGCTATGAATTTGTGTGCTATAGGTCACATGATGCTTGCCACGTCACGTGACCTACCTCTAAGTACTGGCAGGTAAGCCTGCACTTCCTGTTTCAGTTTGGGAATTAGGTCACGTGACCTACTAGGAGCCCTATTTTAACAGGCAATAAAAATTATAATAAAAAGTTTGGACCAACGATATATATATATTTTTTTTTTTTTCATAAGTGCATATCCATAAAGCAGAACTATGAGTATATAAAGGTATGGTTGCACAACATATAATAAACAATAAGAGTAGAAATAAATTTAAATATATGTGGCGCTATGCCGACTAAAGATAAAAAAGGAAGTCCTTAGTTACACAGATTTGCAAATGCGTGATCATGCCCACTCACCATACGTCACGGTAACTTCCTGTGGAGTGGGTCCCTACACTCGTCTATGCCTCTGTGCAGACTACATCCAAGTCTCCATTGTTCAGGGCGTGTGAAACCAGCTAAATAGGTATCCTAC
The DNA here is from genome assembly GCA_900303285.1 of Rhinella marina. NCBI lineage: Eukaryota > Metazoa > Chordata > Amphibia > Anura > Bufonidae > Rhinella > Rhinella marina. The sequence continues at coordinate 71,035 of ONZH01004392.1, forward strand.
CAGGAAGTCCTAGGTGAATGGGCGTCGTCAGGTCCAAAAGGAGTATGCGAGGCTCAGTATATAACAATAAAAATTATAGTAAAAAGTTTGGACCAACGATATATATATATATATATATTTTTTCATAAGTGCATATCCATAAAGCAGAACTAGGACTTCCTGGTAGGATACCTATTTAGCTGGTTTCACACGCCCTGAACAATGGAGACTTGGATGTAGTCTGCACAGAGGCATAGACGAGTGTAGGGACCCACTCCACAGGAAGTTACCGTGACGTATGGTGAGTGGGCATGATCACGCATTTGCAAATCTGTGTAACTAAGGACTTCCTTTTTTATCTTTAGTCGGCATAGCGCCACATATATTTAAATTTATTTCTACTCTTATTGTTTATTATATGTTGTGCAACCATACCTTTATATACTATTTTAACAGGCAGCCTGCCAGCCACAGGTTGCCTGTGATTAGTCTAACTACCAGTGCTTGTGTTTGTGATCCTCTGCGACTTGAGTACTTGACTCCGGCTTGTGTTTTTGACCTTGTTCCTGCTCTCTCCCCTGGTTTTGACGTGACTTCCTGGTACTACTTTGGCTTGCTGACCTTCCGATAATGTGTTTGTGTTCTGTCTTTGTTTATTGTGTTCTCCTCTTGTTACCCTTCCCTGTATGCCCCTGCACTTATCTAGGCTAGGGTTTGCTGCCCAGTTACGCGCCGTTACCTAGGACGGCCCGTGTAAGTAGGTAGGGACAGAGGTGGGGCTCAAGTCAGGGCTCACTTTACCCCTGTCGTGACATGCAACCTGCTGATGACACTCTGTGACACTCTAAGCTCAGTGGCCACTTCCGTCTGAGAACACCCTGCTTGAAGCCTTGCAATGGCGAGGTATTGTTGATCAGTTGTTAGGTGTCGTCTTGGTCTCATGATGTCAAAATGTGAGGAGTACTGTTTAAATACCAATGCTAATTGAACCAGGAAATGTATTGGGCAATTCATAGATGAAACACCTGTTGTGAATTTTGCAATTAAGATCCTTGTTAGATAACAGCAAGTTGTGCGAAAAGTGCTGAAACATTGACCAGTTGGACATGTGCATTCAAATGTTTAGAGAAGATCACATTAAGTTCACCTGTAAAGGTTAGAGTGCATTTTAGGTTTATCTTGAAATTTCAACCACAAGCTAACTATCCCGAACATTTTGTGAGTGGTGTATTAATTTTCATATTCTGGACTTAGTGCTTTATTTGTGGGGATTGCTCACAATATACTGTAGTTATTTCAATTTTGGAACACTACCACCATCTTGTGGTTGATCCTAGAATCTGCAGTGTACGCCTGTGTCTATGCCGTGCTTTACCTGCTATGCTCACATATATACTGCTACTATGGGGAGCCACTCTACCAGTGGGGGACTCTCCTGTTGTTCTATAAGGCCCTAATTGAACTTTAATTTAGCCCTCTCCATGGCTGTTTAGACTGTCTGGTTGCTCCCCTTTGATTTATTCCTGCTCTAGCCACACAAGCACTATGTGAGGGTTACTGCTCCTTCTGATTCTAAAGCCATCAGAAGATCATCCTATACCTGCTGCTGAACCTACAGAGCACCACATTAAGCAGGAGACTAGCTCTACCCTCATGAATGTACTCAAAGCTATCACAGACTCTCACTCTGCCCTCCAGTCAGACTTCAGTCACCTCCAGGCTGATGTGCAGACCTTGCAGGAGTGTACCGCTGGCTCAGAGTCCCACATTTCTGAGTTGGAAGATGTAATGACACCCCATAGCGGTCGACTACAGATGATATGCAAAACCATCTGCGGAGATGTAATGTTCAACTGGTGGGTCTGTCTGAAGGAATAGAAGGGACCGACACCTGCTCGTTTCTGGAAAACTGAACTTTGGAACTGACTCTTTTTCTCCACTTTTATGGCACTCTGTTGTAAAATAACATATTAACTTATTCTAACAAGCTAGGTTATTTCAAGGACCATGAGGTGCCAGCACTTGTGTTGTGGGTCAATTCTTGACAGATCACGAGACATCAGAAGCAATAGAAAGGTTTAGGAATTTCAACTCAGCATAAAAATTATTATTAGGTCTTACATATAAGGAATACTTAAGAATTCATGATGTAAGGCATTTACTTGTAAACCATATATGTATGTTAAATGTTAAATATAGGATACAATGTAAGTCTATGGGGTTTCAGACTTTAAAAAGGCTTTGTCTTCTGACATTGGGAGAGTATTCCAAGATACCAGCTGCTCTCTATATATACACACACACACACACACACACACACATTCATACATTTTTCTTTGGGGAGTCTCTTTTTCATTTATTTATTGGTTGATTGTTCTTTTGCTGTGTTTTAACTATTTTTCTCTAAGTTTTGTAATCTTTTCCTTTTTATGCAAATTAACTTTTAACTTTTCTCTTCAACCGAGAACGCTCTATATTTTGTTGGGCTCACTCTTAAGCATTTCTAACAAAGAAATGCTGGACGTTATTAATATATAACAGTTGGCGAGCTATCCATAATTTTTGTGACCTTCCATCAGCTTGATGAGGGGGGCAGAGGACCCACAAAACAGTTCAAGATTCAAGCTTCAGGAAAACAGCAAAAACAAATCTAGTCAAGAAATAGGAGTGAGACACACATCTGTTACACATGTCATCTTCCAAACCCCCTACAGACGGAGGCCTGTGAACACACAAGAAACAGTCCGCTGACCAGGAAGAAAGAAGTGAAGGAGACCTTGTAACTGAGTAAGTAATGGAGTTTCTTAATTCTTATGCTGATAAAAGTAAATTGGAATTTAAAATTGTAAGTAATCACACCAATGCACAGCTCTGGGCTAGTTTATATAGTCAATGTGAGAAGGAGAATATAAGAATAGATAAAAAGCTACTTTGTATAGATAAATTACAGAAGAAGCTTAGGAATGTATTACATATGGTAAAGATGTTCAATACATTAGTCCTCGAGGACAGACAGCCACAGGTGTAGACACATAGTGTATGTATAAATAGCAAAGATACACAGGACAATGACACACAAGAACATGTAGAAGAAGATGATTTTAATGACTGTCCTAATTGTCAAATTTTAGCACAACACATAGAAGATCTGGAAGATCAGATGGAAACTAGGACACAACTTATATCTAAGTTATGCCACAGTATGAAAAAAGTTTCTATTATTACAAAAAGTGGCAAAGATACAGGTGCGTCCTATGTTCCAGACACAAATCCAGCTAATGTAGAGGAAGAACTAGAAGATGAGGAACTTAGAAGAAAACTACACGATCGAGCTACAAGATTGAACCTTAAGATACACGATCAATTAATAAAAATGACTAAAGATATATCAGTCTATAATGATAAGATGGATGTATTTCACAATGCTGATATCTTTGAATCTCATACTGATAAGTTTAATCTTAATAATGAACAGAAAAACAAAATATTTAAAGTATGGCTTCCCTCACACATGACAAGGAGATTAGAGACCACACCAAGAGTTAATGACGAGTATGAAATAGTACATAGCTCCCAAGCAGATCGATTAAGGCAATTACTTTTATTTACTACGGGAGAATCTACTCCTACAGTTGAAATCCCGGACATGTTAAAGCCTACTTTACAGGATGATCCTTTTGCTTTTTTGATGAAATTTGAACAAGCCTATAGAATGGTTATGGAAATTGAGGATGATTCTGAGCCCACCGCAATGATAAAGTCATATGTGAAAAGATTTAAATACCTCGATCCAGTCTCTAGGGAGATAGCACTTGTAAAGCCCACATTACAGGAGGCAGCAACGGTTATTGATCAGATAAGGAGATCAATAAAACAAAGTAGTGTAAAGGCCAAAAGTTGTTGCTGTCCAAAAAAGGATGAAAAGCAGGTAACAAGTTTAAATAATCTTAAATTAAACCCTCCCATAAAAGGAGAACACTCCAAACAGAAAGGCAAGGTGTCATTCCACAGAGGACAAGTTACTTGTTATCATTGTGGAAAAATGGGACATTTAAAATGGCAGTGTAGGAAATTCTTTAGCGAAACACAAAATTCTGGGAAGGAAAATGGTTTTGTGCCAACAGCTACTCCTCCAGAACAAGATCAGTCACAATATGCACCTCTAATATGACAAATTAGAGAATTAACATTGAATAAGAAAACACATAAGGGAAAATCTAGTGTTCAAGGGGAAATGACCAGTGGCTTGTAACCCTCCCCTTGACTAGAACGACATATGTCACCTCGTCCATTGAAATTAGCAGCTCCAGTATCACTGGATGAGTGTGGGAGACCATTTGTAAGGGAATCCTTACAGGGCAAAGAGGTTACATTTCTCATTGACACAGAAGCTCAATTAAGCGTGACTAATCAGGACTTGTCTCTAATTCCAAATGCACCTGTTTGTACTATTGTTGGTTTTAGTGGAAAAAGCGGTACTAAGGCTACTTTAGCTCAAAATGTTCTTTTGGAAATTCCTGGTTATTTGAAAACTGAAATTGATATTTGGCATTGTACTAATTCAGAAAATATCATTGGAACTGACATAATGAAAAAATGGGGTTGGGTCATTGATTTGGGAAACAAAATGATCTGGAAAGATGTTGATGGATCCAAACCTGTAGTCATTGATCCAAATTAATAAAGTCATATTGGTACAATTTGCTTAACAGAAGTTGTTTCTTTAGAACATTTGTGGCCTGACACTGGTGATGATAAAGTTTTAAAAGAAATTGTACAATGTACTCCTTCTTTGTGGGCACAATTCAGAAATGAAGTGGGCACAATGAAAGACGTATTTGTAAATGTTGAAGGGAGAGATCCTCCTCCCCAAAAACAGTACAAATTGCCACCAGAATCAATAGGTGCAATGTCAAAAATCATACAGGAACTGCTTGAACAAGGTGTTATTAGAAAGGCTAATTCAGTAACAAACAATCCCCTCTGGTGTGTTGTAAAGTCTGATGGTTCATACCGGATGTTACTGGATCTAAGACTGCTGACTAAGTATACACCAAATGTAGCACCCATTGTTGCAGATACTCATGACATGATGGCAAGATTGAACGCTAAGGCAAAGTTTTTCTCTGTCCTAGACATCAGTAATGTTTTTTTTAGCATTCCTCTTAAAAAAGAGTTGTCAGTACAAGTTTGCAATTACTTTCTTAAATGAGCAATATGTATTTTGCAGATTACCTCAAGGAGCACACCTGTCTCCTAGCATCTTCCATCAAGCAGTAGCAAAAATTCGGTCAAAATTTTCAAGACCAGATTGTCTGTTACAATATGTTGATTACATTCTTCTTGCTACTGAGGATAGAGAGTTGCATTTGTCTCTCTTGTTAGAATTGTTTTCATTGTTGCATGAAGCAGGATTGAAATTGAACACAAAAAAGGTTAAGCTGTTGCAAACTGAAGTGAGATATCTTGGAGTGTTAATCAGTCCAGGAAAGAGACAGCCTCTTCCAACAACACACAAGGCTCTCAGACATTTTTTGGGTCTTGTTAACTTTTCTAGAGAATTCGTAGAAGGATTTGTGGAAAAGGCTAAACCATTATACGGTCTCTTGAAAGGTAATGATGATTCTTTTGGACCATGGGAAGAGAAGCAACAGAAGGCATTTGAACGCCTAAAGCTTGATATGCAAAATTCTCCAGCTTTGTCAACAGTAATGCCTCTTTCGCCTTTTGTTTTGCAGGTTCATACCTCAGACACGGCTGTGTCAGCTGTACTCTTGCAGTTACAAGGGGGAGAATGGCGAATTTTGGGCTATTTCTCCAAGCTTCTCACACCTGTTGAGAAGGGGTTTGAAACGTGTGCAAAACATTTGGTAGGTGTTCATTTCGCTGTCAAAGCAACAGAGCACGTAGTTGGATTTAACAAAATCATTCTGCAGACTCCTCATCCCACACTAAAACTTCTCCTTGAGAAAAACATCCCAGGTGTGTCACATCAAAGATTTTCACATTGGTCTTTGTCTTCAAAACAAATTGAGATAGATCATAAGGCCAAGTACGTACTTCCTCAACTAATGCAGTATGAAGGGAAAGCACATGAATGTTTAGACACATTTCATGAACCTTATCCTTCTCTCTTTAGAGGAGAGGCAGGGAATGTTGATGAACCAGTTTTCATTGATGGATCAAGATATTTCTCAAATGGGGAATATTTTTTGGGTTATGCAATCTGGTATCGGGAAAGGGGATATGCAGTTTAGCATAGGCTTCCAGGACACTATTCAGCTCAGAGAGCAGAGTTAGAAGCTGTCAAGACACTACTGAGATCACTGATAGACTATTTAGCAGTGTGAGAGAAAAGAGGTTTTGTAGATTCCTCTAACAAGGTGCTTGTTCATAGTGATACCCTCAAGGAAGTGTTTAAGTTAGCTGCTAAAAATCCTGATGGCTATGGTATAGTCAAAGTCCCAGCACATAAGAAAGGCAAACATAAGCTAGCTGTAGATGCATTGGCCAAGGAAGCAGCTTTAACAGGAGAAGTGGAGAGAGAAATCGAATCTTTTGAAGCTTTACCAGTTAAGAAAGCAGACACGCATTTGCCTTCTTTTGCAGAAGAATAAGCGAAGGATCCATCCCTTGCTGCTTCTCAGGTTGATCCAAAACCTCCCTTTGTTTGTGAAAACGGGGTTTTGTGTCATGACTCTAATGGGGAAATGCATCCTGTTGTCCCAAAACACTTACAAATTGAATTCACCAAATACAATCATGAGAGTTTAGGTCATTTGGGTCAGGAAAAATTGTTAGGAATTCTCAAAGAGAAATTTTACTGGGACAAAATGGAGAAGACAAGATGTTGTTCAATCATGTCTCATTTGTGCTCAAATCAACCCATGACCTGAAGGACAAAAGCCTCCACTCTTACGAATTGTACCTGCAGATGGTCCATGGTTAACTTTACAGATTGACTACATAGGTCCTCTACATATAGGTAAACAAGGCCTCAGGTATGCATTAGTGGTGGTGGATGTATTTTCAAAATGGGTAGAAATTTTACCCGTCAGAAAAGATGATGCTTTCTCTACAGCTAGGGCCTTGGTAAATCATGTGTTTTGTACTTGGGGGATCCTAAGAATGATTACCTCTGACAGAGGAAGTCATTTTACAGGAAAAATCATGAAGACAGTTTGTGCCATTCACGGGGTATAACAACAGTTCCATGTGTCATATCACCCACAGTCGGCAGGTATTTTGGAAAGAATGAACAGAACAATTAAGACAAGAATTGCAAAATTGTTACTTGACAAAGGGAATACATGGGTCGATGCAGTGCCTTTTGTACTGATAAGTATAAGAGGAAGTTTCCTCTTCTACACAATACTCATTTGAGTTGATGACAGGAAGAAAAATGCCATTAATTTTCCCAAACAAACCATTCTTATCTACTCCTCAAAAAGATGCGATAGCAAGGTCCAGGTGGTTACAGCTATTACAGGAGAATTTAAGTACAATTCTTCCACATGCTGCATCCAAAATGCAACGGATGATACCGCCTCACGCTTCTAAGTTTGTAAAAGGTGCTTTTGTACTAAGACCTTTAGGAAGAGTGGACCTTGGGAAAGCAATTGGGAAGTTCCCTTTGAAATAATCGAAACTATGGGACAAGTAATGATTTTGGTTCAAAGAACACCAAATTCATCAAAGAATAATCGCAGACAACAGAAACTGTGGGTACATGTTGACCAATGCAAATTGTATGTACCAAAATAATGATACTACTTGTTTCCATGGGAAATGAAAATATTCATGGAACACGCAAACTATGACAAACAAAGATGTCTTCAGAGAAGCTGTTCTATGACGAGATTGACACTGTTGGTGATGATTTTCACAGCTACTACATTCGCAATATCCGTTGACTATAACAAGAAGAACCATGATGAAGAGACTTCAATTCTTGCACGAAGAAGAAGAGGATTTAGTCTTGTGGATTTCTTGGAAGAACAAATTCAAGACAATTCCAGAGACATTTCCGGAAGTCTTTTTATGGGTTATGTTGTAACCAACTAACTGTTGTAACTAACTGTTGTATTGAATTATATCAAAGAATAGAAACAGTTCTGGCATGGTACTACTGTAACTGGGTTTTTGGCACAATCATCCGGGCTTACAGGAAATAATGAGACAGGAATGGATTTCTCTCTCTGAACTGACTGAGGCCAGACTCCAACTCCAGGGGAGAATGAATGAGAGTCAATTCCAAGCATTTAGTAAGAAGCTGGCTAAAAAGCTTACTGTGATCCAGGCAGAAATAAAAGAGAAAAAAAGATACATTTTTGGGAGATAAAATGGATTATGATACAGGGAGAATTTTTGACTGGAACAAACGGAAACAGTATAAAAGAAGACAACCACGAAAGGGAAAAATAGATTATTGGACAACAGATTCGGACTCCAGTGCATCTGATGATGTCAATTTAAATATTGAGATTAATGAAGGGAGTGTAGGAAAATTAACCCCTTTAGGCCACGCACTAGAAGGGGGCGCCGGAGGAGGAAAAGAAAAGAGCCAGTCAGTGAGAAAGTCGGGACAGAGGAGAAAACAAGTGTCGTGGAAGTAGTTACACAATCCCCTCCCAGAGAGAACGATGTTGGCATTATTATCAATTTGACTGATTATGTATTGACACCGGAGTGCATCTCAGTCCTTAACAAAGGACTGGGATACAGTCTTGTAGAGCAATTTGATCCCATCACGTTTGAAATTGATATGTTTAAAGCAGTACGTAAGATTAATTTATATAAGGTGTACCTTAAAGGTATACCTGAGTTTAAAACAACGAGTACAGTGGAGGAGAACAAGAAAATAGGAGAGATACCCACAGTCATTGGCCCTTTGGGATTTAGCCATCAATTTGACAAAAAAGAAGATATGTTTACAATTTTTGACAGGTCTTGATGAAGAACCAAAAGAGTTGAGTGCGGAGTGTGCAGAATTTACAGGTGGGGTAAAATTTACATTTTGTCCCCCCTTGCCCGCCGGCGGTAGCATCAATGTCTTTTTTCACCAAGTAATAAAAGAAGTTAGATCACTGGTGTATCCAGTTAGTGAGAGAAATATAACTATGAAGGAGAGTAAAGCCTTTGTGTGGCTTAGGTTGAATACAGACATCGTTGTGAAACCGGCGGAAAAGGGGGGAAATATAGTGTTGATGACACATGAATATTATGTGGCAGAGGCTAATAGACAGCTTAATGATGAAATGGTGTATGAAAAGCTGTCAGTAGATCCTACCCTTAATATTCAGAATCGCCTGCGCACTCTCTTGACCAAATATGTACAATCGGAATGCATTCCCAAAAAGAAAGCAGAGAAATTGTTGCCCATTTTTCTTATTAAGCCCTCTTGGTATTTCCTTCCAAAGGTGCATAAGTCGCCAAGTCGACCCCCGGGACACCCGATTGTGGCGGGGATCGGGTCGGTGACTGAACGGTTATCCAAGTACATAGATTGGCTCCTAAGACCGATATTGGATGGTGTGCCTGCTTCCTCAGGGGTACAAATGACTTCCTCCATGCACTGAAGTCTATTCAGTGGCATGAGGGGTTGAATCTATTGTCCCTTGATGTAGAGAGCTTATACACCCGGATCCCGCATGAAGCGGGTATAGGAGCAGTCAGGGATGTTTTAGTCACCACTAACAAGAACCTGGAATACATTGAGTTTATTTGTGAGGCTTTGTATTTTATTTTGGGTAACAATGCATTCAAGTTTGGCAATCAGTGGTATAGGCAAAGGCATGGCACGGCAATGGGTACACCCATGTCATGTACCTTTGCCAATATCTACTTGGCCAGATTTGAAGATAGATACATATACTCAATTGACAACCCATATTTGAAATACATCAAGACTTATTTACGTTATATTGATGATATATTCATTGTTTGGTCTGGAACAGAAAAACTGGCAGAAGATTTTGCAGAGTTTTTAAATCTCACCAATGACATGAACACAGTTCACACAAATTTAGTGAACAAACAATGGAGTTCCTGGATGTGGCTGTCTTGGTGAGAGGTGATGCATTGGTCATGGTGGGATATAGGAAGCCCACCGCGACCAACTCCTTGCTGCACCATGGCAGCTTTCATCCAGAGAGCGTGAAGGAAGCGGTCCCCTATGGCCAATTTATTAGATTAAGGAGAATAAATGATACAGATGAAGGCTTTGAGAAATAGGCTACAGGAAACAGAAACAAAGACTACTAGAAAGGGCATACCCAGAAAAAAACATAGATAGAGCAATGAAAAAAGCGGCTGCTTTTTCTCAGGGAGATCTTTTTAAAAAACGTGGGGGAGCAGTTAATATAGATGAGGATAATGAAAAAGGGAGACAATTTACATTCTCCTTCAAATATAGCCCCATGGCGAAGGTGATCCGTAAAGCGATATTACGCAATTGGAATATATTGGAAAAGGATCCAACTCTGAAATTGGCTAGCGGTAATAAACCACGTATAACATTTATCAGAAGTCACACCATAAGAGATAGAGTTGTGAGGAGTCGATTTGTGGAGAAAGACCCAAGTCAGTGGTTGAGAGACCTAGCATCCCCAGAAAACCATCAGGTTGTTCATTTTGCAGATTCAACCCACAGTGTAAATATTTAGAGTTTGGAGGAATATCCCATAAGGTACCTGATTGTATTACCTGTAGGAGTAAGTATGTGGTGTATCTGATCCTTTGTCGGTGTGGTCGTTTCTACATCGGCAAAACGATCAGATGCCTATTTGAAAGATTCAGGGAGCATATAAACTCCATAAGCTCTGGAAGAGGCTGTCCTAGATTGATTGAACATATACAGAAAGAGCACCATGTTGACTTTTTCTGGTATTGAAATAGTGACTCCATTGACACATGGTGGAAATAGACAGAAATTGTTGTTACAAAGAGAGGCCAGATGGAGAATTCATTCCAATGCATTGGGAGCTTTAGGCCTTAATGATAGGAACGATTTAAGCGTATTTATAGGCGAATAGTTTGTGCGTATTTTATATGCTACGTCATATTTGCGTATCTTGTATGTGATCAGCGTACGAATGTTTTGAGCGTACGAATGTTCTTTTCATTCGCTAATCATTCGTTAATGATTCGTTGAAGTTTCGTTACTTTGTGTTTGAAGCTACAGGGGTATAAGAACTCGTGACCAGTGTAGATCACGTGACACAGCGGCCAGAGAAGGCGCGTGAGCACGAAACGGCCGTCGCTGCTGAACTATTGCCTGTGTTTTGAAAGCATCTGCTCCTATCCTCTGTTGGCCATACGAATGTTTTATTTCAAATAAAGGTATGGAAGATTTATAAGAAGACTGGTGAGTGCCATCCTTATTTTTGCTTTTTCACTTGCCTACAACTTGTATTAAATTACATTTCAGACATAATACACACATTGAATTACATGCAACAGCAGGACCCAAACCAAAATTCACTCAATTACAAGGAACATTTACACATAACAATAGAACATGGGAGTGTGCACTGTTAGATGTTTTATACTGGAGCATCATGATAAAAGGAAATGAGTCGGTTACATGGTCTGGAGATATCACAAATGATATGATATCATTAGGAAAAGTGGGAAGATCTCGAGAAGAAATTTGGTTTCAAACCCAGAATTATATAAAGATAATGGATTCATCAACTATGCCCATAACAGGAAAAATTGATGAAGATTGGTTGGAAAATTGGAGATTCCAAATAACTAGAGAACCAGTTGAAGTAAATATAACCATAAATTTCATAGGTACTAATGTTATTGATCCTGAAATTCAAATTACTCCAACATTGGTAAATATGCGAGAAGAAACAGATCCATTATATTTAAAATGCAATACAAGATTGGAGATTCCCTCTGAATCAGTTTTAACTTGGACTAGAGGAAAGGTATTTTTAGGAAGTTTTTCAAATGATCCAACTAATGTGATTCATAGAGGTCAATCTGGGAATGTGAAATGGTTTGATAAAAAGTTCATATTTTATGAAGACCATCCATCTCCCAAGGATTCAGGAGTTTATCAGTGTTGCATATTAACTATAAACAATCATAAACAATGTGAATCTGTAAATGTCACATTGTGGTCACCTTCAGAAAATATTTGTACCAATGTTGTATTACAATCATCCAGTCCTTTTCAGATTAACCACTTCCAGTCTAAGCCTCTCTTGAGGAATGGTAAATTTGTCACTATAATGTGGACATTTAACATTTTAGATTGGAAAGTATCCTCTAAATATCCTCAATGTAGACATCTTGTCAACATGGAGGAAGGTTTAGAACGATGGTTTAAGAGGAGTATTTTGAAACAAACAAGAACTAAAAGAGGTATTGTAGGAAGAATAGGTACCTTTGGAAGTATGGTTAATACGATGAATATTAATTCATTACAATCAGATTTAAAAACCATAGGATATCTGGGTAAGAAAGGAATTAAAGTCCAGAAAAGTCTTAATCAGCTTCTGGAAAAAATGATTGTTAATTCTGTAGTTGTATTCACATCTTGTATTCACATCTTCAAGATGCTACTTTAAAGAGAACCTGTCATCTCCGAAACACCCCCTGAAGTAGAGTAAGTGGTGTATAGTATAAGTGACGTCGAGTCTGGTTATGTAATTTTTATCTTCATACTCGCTTCCATTCTGAAGTTGTGCTCCCACAAACCTGCAGTAAAATGCACTCAGTGGACTCCAGTGCTCACTCACATATGGAGAGGACTCAAAGAAGAGTCCTCTCAATGCATTTTACTGTTGGTTTGTGGGAGCACAGCGTCAGAATGGAAGTGAGTATGAAGATAAAAACTTACATATTCAGATTCAGCATCACTTAGACTATACACCGCTTACTCTAGTTCAGGGGGTGTTTCGGAGATGACAGGTTCCCTTTAAGTTTGATCAGAAGTGACCAAGAATCAGAAGTAGCCAGGGCATGTATGGAAATCCAGGTAGAATACTCTACGAATCTTCAAATAATGACTCAAGCTTTGCAAAGTGGAATAACTCCACTTGGTATACTGGAAAATGTACCTATTGAATATAATTTTAGTATGAGACACATAGATTTATGGGTAAATAAGTGGATAGGATGTAATGAGAACACATATATAGCCACCTCATTGATTCCAGTAGCTGGGAAAGAACAGATGATTGTTCCAGTGACTGTTCTAGGGGTTCCTGTGAGTGAAACTCAAGTGATTTATTATCAGTTACAATACAATGAATTTGCATATGATGGTTCTCATATAGAACAATTGGATCTTTCTTCATGTCTTCACTTTGTTTCTAAAATAATATGTTTAAATTCACTGTTTAAATTTATCTGACGGTTTCTGTCTCGGAATTAAGAGTTCATCCCTAACTCTGCATATGGAATGTTGGTGTGCCATGTGCAGTACCGCACGGGGATAACCTCTTCTCAGAAATCTCCCTTCTAGATCTTTGACAGCTTGATGATATCTTCCCAAAGTAGAACAGTTGCGGCGAATCCACAAAAACTGTCATTTAGGAATACCTCTGCGCAAAGAGTGAGGATGCCAACTATCCCAGTGTAACAACATAAAATAGTACCTAGGGGTCTAAGAATCCCATTGCTTCCAGCTGCCAGAGTACGTTCGACCGACTTCAATAAAAAATGGGAGAGTCAGTGGATTCTTCCCTTAGACTTATGTCCCTGTTATTAGAGGAGGAGAAGTCCATTTTTACCAAAACTAAAACTGACTTACAACTCTCTATTGAATCAGCTAGGCAATTTAGTGATAATCCGGAGTATACTAAGAAGGAATTATCGCTACAACAAGCCATTGACAAATTCACAGCTGAACTCAAAGAGAGGAAGCATTTCCAATTCATCCGTGATATTGGGGATTTCAAGGCAGGTCATATCTTAGACTTTGGAGCTCGATCAACCAAAGTCTTGGAAATTGACACCGAACCCTCATCATCGGAGGGGGAGGGTGAATCTCGCATTGATCAGTCAGTTCAGAGATTCAAACCTCCCAATAGCAGAGGTAGACGCCCAACACAGAGGGGGCGTGGTAGAGGGGTGAGCAGGGGACAAGATTTTTTATCAAATGTCCCCCCTCCCTCCGATTACCTGCTACGGAATCGAGGGAATCGCAAGTACGTTCTAAAATGGACTCACAACACACGGACGATTCACAAATCATAAACCTTTCCCATAGATCCCTTACAAAGACTGAATGTGAGCTTTTAAGTAAAGGATTGTCTTTTGTCCCCGCCCACAGCTTTAATGCATTTGGATGGATAAAGGATCTCCACTTATTCTGTAGAAAGCTTAAAGGGTTTCTACAGTTTTTAAAAACTGATGATCTATCCTCTGGATAGATCATCAGCATCTGATCGGCGGGGGTCCGACACCCGGGGCCCCCGCCGATCAGCTGTTTGAGAAGGCAGCGGCGCTCCAGGAGCGCCGTGGCCTTCTCTGTGTTTACCGCAGGCCCAGTGACGTCACGACTAGTATCACTGGCCTGGGTGGGGCTAAGCTCCTTTCACATGAATGGAGCTTAGCCCCACCCAGGCCAGTGATACTAGTCGTGACGTCACTGGGCCTGCGGTAAACACAGAGAAGGCCGCGGCGCTCCTGGAGCGCCACTACCTTCTCAAACAGCTGATCGGCGGGGGCCCCGGGTGTCTGACCCCCACCGATCAGATGCTGATGATCTATCCAGAGGATAGATCATCAGTTTTAGACAACTGCAGAACCCCTTTAAGTGGAGAAAATTCTTTGCCACCCAAGATCGCCAACAGGCAACCGCCTTGGGTATTGATCTGACCGAAATAAAGGATGTTAAATTACTGATGGGTCTCATTGAGGAAGGTAAAAGGGAAGTGGGCACAGGCCGTTTCACAGACTTAAGAGTACCATCTAAGAAATATCCCCCCATCAATGATAACACACCAATTGACACCTTTCTCCAAGTGGTCACTGATCAGCTCCTAAATATCACCAGGTCCACTAAGCACAGGTCCAATTTGAGTCCGGATGAGATCATGGGGCTCTTAGACCTGGAATCCGACAGTTCCATTATCATCAAACCCTCCGACAAGGGAGGGAATGTGGTGGTAATGGACGTAGATAAATACAAAGATATGTGCTTGACTATCCTGAAGGATGAGAATTGCTAGGAGGTGTTGGATGCCAATCCCACATTGGGATATATCAGGGAGCTAAAATCACTCCTGGATCAGGCACTTAGTAGTAATCTAATAGATAAAACGGAGTATCAGTTCCTCATGCCATACAGCCCACAAATGGCATATTTCTAAGCCCTACCCAAGATACACAAGGGCCTTGAGCCCTTGAAAAGTAGACCCATTGTATCTGGGACGGGAAGCCTCATACACCATATAGGCATATACGTGGACTATATTTTGAGACAGTTTGTCACCGCCCTATCGTCATGCACTAGGGACTCTATGGATGTGCTTAAAAGGCTGGAGGGCCTACAGGTCGAGACAGATGTTCTTTTGGCAAGTCTCGATGTGGAGGCCCTTTATAGTAGCATCCCTCAGATACAAGGCTGTGATAAGATCAGTGTCTTTCTCCATGAGCGGGGAGAATATTTTTACCCTCATAATAAATTCATTCTGTCATTACTCGAGTTCATCCTCAAACACAATGTCTTCCTTTTTGATAGGAAGATCTTCCACCAGCTCAGGGGGGTGGCAATGGGGAGCCCTTGTGCCCCCAGTTTCGCCAACCTCTACCTGGGCTGGTGGGAGAGATTCGTGGTCTTTGGTGATAACCTTAATGAGTGGTCCGGATGTGTACAGATGTGGCTTCGTTTTATTGATGATGTGTTCATTCTTTGGAAAGGCTCTAAAACTCACTTCCAACAGTTTGTTCAAGCACTGAATGTCAATGAACTGGGTCTGTTTTTCACATCTGATATACAAATACATCAAATTACATTCCTGGACCTTCTCATTGTAAAAGAAAATGATGGGAGGATCACTACCAACCTCTACAGGAAGCCAACAGCAACTAATACATTGTTACACTGAGATAGTTGGCATCCTCACTCTTTGCGCAGGGGTATTCCTAAAGGACAGTTTTTTCAGATTCGCCACAACTGTTCTACTTTGGGAAGATATCATCAAGCTGCCAAAGATCTAGAAGGGAGATTTCTGAGAAGAGGTTATCCCCGTGCGGTACTGCACATGGCACACCAACATTCCATATGCAGGGTTAGGGATGAAATCTTAATTCCGAGACAGAAACCATCAGATAATGCCCCTAGGATTGTGGGCACATTTTATGATGCACATGAGGAGATACGTTCTATCCTCAATACATACTGGGGCATTCTCAAATCAGACCCTGACATTGGGGACCAAATGGGTGATCATCCATCTATTACTTACTGAAGAGGACGTTCTTCACATGTACCCAGACTAAGAAAACGTTTGACATCAGGTCCTTTATTAACTGATTGTCTATCTGATTTCTTGCATCTGTGGTTCTCAATATGTTGGTAAGACCATCAGGGAGTTCAGACGACGGATTGGCGAACATCTTGGGGACACTCGAAATGACAGGGACACTCCTGTGGCTCGTCACGTGAAAATACATCACAACTCTAATCCTCGGGTACTCTGTTTTCAGGGTATTAAATTAATACGGTTATCACCATGGGGTGGGGATATAGATATCCTACTACTCAGGAAAGAGACCCAGTGGATCTTTAGATTACAAACAGTGAGACCAGGGGGATGGTACGTATATATTTCTGCAGTGTATTTTTTCTTCAGGCTATGTGATCGGCCATTATACTTTAGGTTACCAATTGGCAATATACAAAGGGGGTATCCCTGGGTCTTATTAGCTTCTGTATAAGACCACGCCATACCATTCAATATGCCATATCTATACCCTCTCTGGGAACCCCATTTTTCAATATATCCTGTCTTTAATTACATGATTTTTGGTTGATACTAATGGGATGTCCTCATACTGAGATTAGATATCTCTGACAGGCCAGTTGAGGAATCCTCAGATACTACCTTAAGCACTGTCGGTGTTTCCCGATACAAGGCAGTCTGCTAGTTTACCGATTTGATAATTTGCGCAACTGTCTGTTTCTGTCTGTAACAGTGCGCTTCAGTCATTCAATACCTGTTTCCTAGTGATGTTTGTTTATTTTTCCTATTGATTGTGAGGTAATATGTATCCCGTACCTCCCTTTACATACTTACCAATCAGCAGCGTTTGCTACTTGTGTTGCTGATCAGGAGGGTGTGTCTGTTGGTTCTTACACGCCCACAGCTGTGACCGCCTGATTGGCCTGCTGAACTGTTTGAGAGGTGGGGCTTTGCCTTTTTAAAGTCCTTGTGCAGAGCGCGCGCTCATGGCCAAACCAGTACCGGAGCTCTATGTGAGGGAACATCTTACTAGCGCGCTTGCCTCCTTATCCTGTCCTTTACGCTCTGTTTCCAACCTGGTGAACCTACACCATCAGTGGGTTTCACTATAGGTTTATCTTTATCTTGTGCCTTTCTGGCAATATCTTCCTAAGTAAGTGCCACACCATTAGTGACACTTACTCTATTTATTTTACTCTCGTTTTGATTCTTACAGTCCTAATGCTCCTGATGAAACAGTAGTAACTGTGGAAACTCGTTGAGAATACATTGGGTCCACTGTATGTAGGAGACAGACTGCGGGAAGTTTTTGAGTTGATATGCAGGAACACAGAACTCCTCCTTTTCTCACACCTAGGCATTGTGTTTGGCTATGTCACATGTTCTTTGACATTCCACAGATATCCCACCTGCCATAGGTTTAATTGAGTATTTTTATACCCACTGGATCTGGATGATAACATTATAGCTGGTAGTTATTTGTTTATACCAGCTATCTTCCAGTATCCAGGTAATCACTGTGATTTATATAGGGTGCCAGGTTCTTTATGCCGTTTGACCCTGCTATAACAGTGATTTTTTGGGTTGCCTGAGATATATTGGGTGTTCCTACCCCACTCTCAACCAAGTTTTTAATGTTTATTGAATAAACCTTTATTACTTTATTTTTAGTATCCTTTATCAGGCAGTGAATTCATTTTAATAGTGGATACCTACCTTTTGTTATTTTGCTAGTTCAGTGAGTTAAAATAATATGTTTACCAGAACAAGAGAAAACAATATCTCATTCATGTTTTCATAATCATACTTCTTGCCATGCACGGATTGAGAATATTCACTCACTTCATGACTTGGTAACTCAAGTTGGTCAAAACAGAGTTTGTGTACAAGTAATGTCGGATAAAGAAAAGGTATATCTTTTCTACCTGTGTACATAGAGATTTAAGAGCTACTGCCATGAATCTAGGAAGAATTAATATTTCTTCCATAAATACACACAAATTGAAAACCCTTCCAATACAATTCAATCTCACTGTAACTAACAAATTTCCGTGGAATGAGTGGACAGAAGAAATTAAGAAAGATAAAGGTCTTTTAAAAATATTAAGTGAACAGGTAAAAGAAGCAGAAGTAGTATTTAATCATCAACAAGGACAATTATCAACAATAGAACATGAGTGGAATACTATGTCTGGTACGTCATGGTGGGTAAAAATGAAAAAATCTGTAACTATGTGGTCAAAGTCTTCTACAGAAACGGCAGTTTGGAACACTTTGCCCCATCCGATCATTGTTATATTTATTGTGATATTTATCAGATTTTTATTATGTGTAAGATTAGGAAAACATATAGTAATATTAAGAAAGAAATCAATAAGGGAGACAACATTTTGAAGGAGATGTTAAAAAGAACTCAGTATTCCAATTCTATATGAATACTGAACGAAAAATTGATCAAACAACCAAGTGTTATAACATGGTCCATGAGTGAATGTGATATGAATGAGATACGAATGTGATACGAATGGTGAGTAATTGTGTTAAAGGGAACCTGTCATCTCCGAAACACCCCCTGAACTAGAGTAAGCGTTGTATAGTGTAAGTGATGCTGAATCCGAATATGTAAGTTTTATCTTCATACTCACGTCCATTCCGACGCTGTGCTCCCACAAACCGGCAGTAAAATGCACTCACTGGACTCCGGTGCTCACTCACATAATGGAGAGGACTCAAAGAAGAGTCCTCTCAATGCATTTTACTGCTGGTTTGTGGGAGCACAGCGTCAGAATGGAAGTGAGTATGAAGATAAAACTTACATATTTGGATTCAGCGTCACTTACACTATACACTGCTTACTCTAGTTCAGGGGGTGTTTCGGAGATGACAGGTTCCCTTTAAATTAGAAGGTTATGATTGAAAATGTATGTTTCAAATCATAATCAGGGGAAATGTAAAATAACATATTAACTTATTCTAACAAGCTAGGTTATTTCAAGGACCATGAGGTGTCAGCACTTGTGTTGTGGGTCAATTCTTGACAGATCACGAGACGTCAGAAGCAAAGAAAGGTTTAGGAATTTCAACTCAGCATAAAAATTATTATTAGGTCTTACATATAAGGAATACTTAAAAATCCATGATGTAAGGTATTTACTTGTAAACCATATATGTATGTTAAATGTTAAATATAGGATATAATGTAAGTCTATGGGGATTCAGACTTTAAAAAGGCTTTGTCTTCTGACATTGGGAGAGCATTCCTCTGAAAAGATACCAGCTGCTCACACACACACACACACACATTTTTCTTTGGGGAATCTCTTTTTCATTTATTTATTGGTTGATTGTTCTTTTGCTGTGTTTTAACTATTTTTCTCTTCCTAAGTTTTGTAATCTTTTCCTTTTTATGCAAATTAAATCCTTTTTAACTTTTATCTTCAACCAAGAACTCTCTATATTTTGGTGGGCTCATTCTTAAAGGGGTTCTGTAGTTCTATAAAACTGATAATCTAACTCCTGGATAGATCATCAGCATCTGATCGGCGGTGGTCCGACACAAGCTCTGTTCACTTGAATGGAGCTTAGCCCCGCCCAGGCCAGTGATACTAGTCGTGACATCACTGGGCCTGCGGTAAACACAGAGAAGGCCGCGGCGCTCCTGAGTATTGGGCCCTATTCTCTTCAATATATTTATCAATGATCTTGTAGAAGGCTTGCACAGTAAAATATTAATTTTTGCAGATGACACTAAACTGTGTAAAGTAATCAACACAGAAGAAGACAGTGCACTGCTACAGATGGATCTGGATAGGTTGGAGGCTTGGGCAGAGAAGTGGCAGATGAAGTTTAACATTGACAAGTGTAAGGTTATGCACATGGGAAGGAATAATGCAAGTCACCAGTACATACTAAATGGTAAAACACTGGGTAACACTGACATGGAAAAGGACCTAGGAACTTTAGTGAACAGCAAACTAAGCTGCAGAAACAAGTGTCAGACAGCTGCTGCCAAGGCCAATAAGATAATGGGTTGCATCAAAAGGGGCATAGATGCCGTGATGAGAACATAGTCCTGCCACTTTACAAATCACTAGTCAGACCACACATGGAGTACTGTGTACAGTTCTGGGCTCCTGTGAACAAGGCAGACATAGAAGAGCTGGAGAGGGTTCAGAGGAGGGCAACTTAAGTAATAACTGGAATGGGTGGACTACAGTACCCAGAAAGATTATCAAAATTAAGGTTATTCACTTTAGAAAAAAGACGACTGAGGGGAGATCTAATAACTATGCAGTAATGTGACGAGGGGACATCCTCTGCGTCTGGAGGAAAGAAGATTTGTACACAAACTTAGAGGAGGATTCTTTACGGTAAGAGCAGTAAGACTATGGAACTCTCTGCCTGAGGAGGTGGTGATGGCGAGTTTACAAAAATAGTTCAAGAGGGGCCTGGATGTATTTCTGGAGTAATAGTATTACAGGTTATAGTTACTAGAGAGGGAGAGAGAGTTATTCTGATTGCCTGATTGGAGTCGGGAAAGAATTTTTTCCCCCTAAAGTGTGGAAAATTGGCTTCTACCTCACAGGGTTTTTTCCCCCTTCCTCTGAATCAACTTGCAGGATAACAGGCTGAACCGGATAGACAGATGTCTTTTTTCGGCCTTATAAATTGTTACTATTGTTTGAGGGCAGGAGATTAAAGAGTAACTAATAGAGATGAGCGAGCATACTCGTCCGAGCTTGGTGCTCGTTCGAGTATTAGGGTACTCGTAAGTGCTCGCTGCTCGGGCGAGTATCTTGCCATGCTCGAGGAAATGGCAACTTCCGCATCGTGCTTTTTTGGCGCCTATAAACTCAGCCAATCACAATCCAGGAGACTCTGCGGTACACCCAGCATCACGTGGGGCCCTTACATGTCGATAGCAGGGGTTGGCTGGCCTGATCAGGTGACCCTGGAATATACTACTGACTGGCCACGGTGCTCGGCTCAGATGCCGTCTGGATGTCGTTAGGGATAGAGCTGCTGCGTTTCAGGGACAGTGTTAGGGCCTGCATTTAGTTCTCTGTTAGGCAGGAATCACCCACAAAGAACCCAACAGCCCTTCTAAGGGCTACAAGAAATTTTTTTTTTGTCTCCTGGCTTGGCTGGCTGGCTGGCACTAGTAGTGCAGCTATCGCCATATATAACCCCCTTTTTTTAATGTTATATCTCAGTGATACAAATCCATTACACACAGCAGTGTGGAACCATTCTGTGTGTCACAGTTCAGTACACTCACTATTTTCTGTCCAGGTGACACTTTCTGTACGTCACTTAATACAACCAAGTCTTTTGCTGCCTGCCACGTGTATAGCTTGATCCCAAAAATCTCTGTGCGACATTTGTCTGGGTCGCAGTCTAAATAGCCACCGTCAGTAGGGTGTCAGTTAGCTCTACGATAGTTTCTGCATGTCACGTTCCAAAAAAACAAAAATAAAAAATAAATAAAAAAAATAGTTTTTTTGTTGTTTTAGCTCAGTGATACAAATCCATTTCACACAGCTGCGTGGAACCATTCTGTGTGTCACAGTTCAGCACACTCACTCCAATCCGTATTTTCTGTCCAGGTGACACTTTCTGTACGTCACTGAATATAACCAAGTCTTTTGCTGCAACGTACAGTATATAGCTTGATCCCAAAAATCTCTGTGTGACATTTGTCTGGGTCGCAGTCTAAAAAGACACCATCAGTAGGGTGCCACTTAGCTCTACGATAGTTTCTGCACGTCACGTTCCCAAAAAAACAAAACTAAAAAAAAAAAATATATATAAAACAAAATATATAAAAAAAAATTAGTTTTTTTGTTGTTTTAGCTCAGTGATACTGTAGAAGGAAGTGTGGGAGGTGATATAATATGTATATATGTGCATGCATATATATACATATAGATATGTGGGGCCTTCCCCTTTTATATACATACATGTGTATATATGTATACACATGTGGGTGTATGTATGGGGCCCCTTTTACATGGCCCCATGTGCACATGTATGGGCCTTATCCTGCCCCACAGTGTGTGTGTGTATATATATATATATATATATATATATATATATATATATATACACACACAAATTGGCCCCATATATATGTATGCCCCCTTTATATATTGCCCCCTTTATATAATGATGCCGCCTTTTCCTTATATGCCCCGTATATCCTCCAGAAGTATATAGATTCATGTACATGATCCCCAGTTATGTACATGTATCTATATACATGTAACAACCAGGGTGCCCCCCCCGGCTCCATAGCCCCAGCAAAAGGCACATCTGCTGGGGATAGCTGGAGACATGGGGCTGGACTAATTAGTCCAGTCCCAAGTACTTCAAAGGGACAGAAGATCGATATGATCTTCTGTCCCTTCTGTTAATTACCCTCAGTGCTGCTGGGGGCAATTAACAGGACAGGGAAACAATAGGTTTCCCTGACCCTGTATGGCGCGTACCTCCGGCGCTTGTAATTACAAGCGCCGGAGATGCATTGCGCTCCCCAGGCAGAGGATCAAAGAGATCCTCCGCCCGGGAAACAGCGAGTGCTCCCGGCAAGCGAGCGCGCCAGCAGCCATGTGCACGAGTGCCGGCGCGGTGCAATGACGTCACCCGCGCCGGCACTCGTGCACATGGCTGCCGGCGCGCTCGCTTGCCGGGAGCACGGGAGCGAGCGTGACCGGGTTTAAATAACCCGATCGCGCTGCACTCTGGAGATTGAGCCGTGCAGCCCTACCAGACAACTCACCAGCAAGAATCATCCCCTGGACAACGAGCTGGCAAGCGAGGATCATCCCCTGGAACGAGCATCATCCCCTAGAGACGAGCAACTATTGGCTGAGTATCCCTGTACCCCTGACTGCCCTGCTATTATTAACCCCTGACTGCCCTGCCATTATTAACCCGATTGCCTTGCCCTGCAACCCCTGGATCCCTACCATTCTGCCCATACCCCTGAACCACCAATATATTAACCCCTGATTGCCCTGCCCTACAATAACCCCTGTAGTACCCTACTATAGCCCTACAACCCCTGGATCCCTACCATTCCCCTGAACCACCAATATATTAACCCCTGGTGCCCTGACCCTACCATAGCCCTGCTGCTACCCCTGTACCTCCCTGTTATCAACCCTATACCATTAACCCCTTCCCTGCCAATACCATATTATCCCCTGTTGCTTACTCTGCCGTGATTGTAATTTAATCCTTTTGCTTCCCTAGGGATAGTAATATAGATAGGTTGGGGAGGGCTGCTATAAGTGTGTGTGTATATTGTTTAGTTAGTAACGCGGTTGGAGTTAAACGGGATTGTGCAGTGTAGTTAGGTTTTATTGTACTGTATTGTTGATAAATAATAAATATTGTTATTATTTATAATACAGTGAGTAGTGTTATTGTGGTAACGTGTACTTTGAGTCCCTTTTAGGTCGTGTGTAAGGCAATAGGTAATTACATAGGTATAAATAGGCGGAACTAGCGAAAGCGGGTTTATGCCTATTTATGAATATTAATTATTGGTACATCCCAAAATACCAATAATTAATATTTCCTATTACATTGGCTAGCCAGGGCCCCTTGCGATTGTAGAAGGAAGTGCTGGTATGTATGTGTGTATATGTATATGCATGCATGCCCCCTTTATGAGGCATGCATATACATGTATATCTATATATGGGCCTTCTATATATGTATCTGTGGGTCTCCAGATATGCCCCAATATGTGGTGCCCTCTGATGCATATGATGCCCCCTATATTATATTGTGCCCCCAATTGCTCCTAATGTATATAGATACATGTATATATGCCCCAGTTTTATATGCATTTATCTATATACATATAAACTGACCCTGCATCCCCCTGGAGGCGCATACCAGAGCACTTGCAGGAGGGAGATGCCGCCCTGATGACAGTCTCGGGCACATCAAAGGACAGATGATTGATAAGATCATCTACCCTTTGTCACACACCTCTGGTATCAGCTGTTCACAGCAAGGCTTGCTATGAACAGGGGTGTTGGCCTCCATTGCTTGCATTGTGAAGGTTTATCACACCTGATCGGTATCTAGACCCTTTGTGTGGAGACCTCAATCAAGCAGTTGGTAACTTGCTAAACCTGTTTTTATAGCATGGGCCATCCACACCTCTGCCATATGGAAAGCCACCTTCCCCCCACTACTCCAGCATTTGGGGGACTGGGAGGAGCTTTCACCACCACAAGCAGAGGAGCTTTGACCAGCACAAGCAGAGGGGACTCATCACCACAGAGGAAGGAAGCCAAGCAGCCACTCCAGAAACAGAGACTGGCTAAGTACTCCTGGAACTCCCTGTTACCCCTAATTATCCCCAAACTCCTGACCCCTGCAGTGCCTTATCACTGCAGATAACCCCTTGCATTCCCCTATAACCCCTGTAACCACTTTTAGGGACAACTAGTAGTAGGCTTGGGAGGGTACTGCTGTAATTATATGTATTTCTGTATAAGTGTGTGTATGTATTGTTTAGGTAGTGACACGGTTGGAGTTAAACGGGATTGTGCAGTGTAGTTAGGTTTTATTGTACTGTATTGTTGATGAATAATAAATATTGTTATTATTTATAATACAGTGAGTAGTGTTATTGTGGTAACGTGTACTTTGAGTCCCTTTTAGGTCGCGTGTAAGGCAATAGGTAATTACATAGGTATAAATAGGCGGAACTAGCGAAAGCGGGTTTATGCCTATTTATGAATATTAATTATTGGTACATCCCAAAATACCAATAATTAATATTCCCTATTACATTGGTGAGCCAGGGCCCTTGCGTGGATTTTGTATCCGTGTTTTGCAACGACAAGGGAATTCGCTTATTCTGTGAATTAGCCAGGCAATAGGGACGCGGACAGTGGTTTCTGTGCGTCCAAGGGCCTGGTAATTCGGACAGGTAACACGATTTCTCAAGTCAAAGCTAAATACGGTGCAAGATCTTTCGCAAAAGAACCTAGATCTTTTGGTTTTAATTTGTGTTTAACTGTTTTTCTGTTGCACTTACACGACTGAGAAAAAAAACAACGTACAAGGGAGCCAAGGAAGAAGATCCATACTATCACCAAGAGAGGACCATCGCCGGTGGTACTGAGCCAAAGAAGTCCAGCTGGATGGGAGAAGGCGTTCCGGATACTACAGGACCTCCTCCAGGCAGCAACCAAAGGACAACTAGGACCAGCTCCAGAGAAGATGGCGACCTCCAAAAAAGTGAGTATGGACTTCTCCACACTGTTACACCTAGCGAAAAATAGCACCTTCAATCCCATCCTCCCCACCTTATACACTTCCACAGCAATGTTGTGGTCTGACTTGTTAACACAAGCATGTAGTTATGACAAGCTTTGTGTGAACAAACGGACTGTACTTAAAAAGGCAACAAAACGACTTCAAATGCTAGACAAACTTGTGCACACATTTGAGGATAGCATTTTGAAGCCGGAGCATGTTGCGCTAGTTTCTCGGTCAGCGGAGACATTTCCTCCGACCATTCATTGCCAGTCCTGTGCCAGTAATGTGCAGCAGGTTTCGGCATTGTGGACATAGCTGGCAGTAAATGTGCAGTCTTCTGCTGACCGAGATACGCAAGTGGCTAAAATAGAGTCACAGTTGGTAGAGTTGCAGAGGCAAAAGGAGGAACTTGAAGTTCAGTTGACTCAGTCTTATGCTGAGATCAAGGTCTTCAAGGAGCGGGCTGCCTCTACTGACATGACTCTAGCCAAACTGAATGATGAAGTTGCTGCAAGGTCTCGTTTGATGACCGGCATGCAACAAGTCATCAGTAATTTTTCTAAGTTGGTGCCGGCCCTTTCTTTTTCTGTAAAGTCAGGGCCAGACTCTCCAAAAATTTTGCCCTGTCCAGGGCAAAAAGGGGGGAGAGATATCTGTAACAGGCCAAATATACCAAAATGTGAGCCTGTTCAGATAGAAAAAAAGAGTCAAACGATTTTTTGTAAAAGAAATACTGTGAGAAGTGCGTCCCTGAGAATGGAACAGTATAGGAGAAGGGAGCACGACTGCAGTGTGGACAGACCTAAGCCATGCAGGGCGGACATCAGGTGTTTTGCATGTACTGGCTTAGGTCATATAGCGAAATACTGCAGGACAGGTAAGAATAGGACACAAAGACAAATTAGGTGTTTTAGGTGTGGGAACGAAGGACACATGGCAAGGAATTGCCCTTGTGCAAATCATTGCAATGTGTCCAGTAAGACAATCCCGGTAACAAACTGTACAGTTGGGACTAGTCAGATTGGCCATAAAAGAGTCACCACTCAGCGGATGCCTGATCAGGTGCTGAGGGGTCAAAATGACCAATCTAGGCCAGAGAATGTTTGACACCCCTGTACCATTTGTTACCCCCGTTGGTCCCCTGTATATGTCCATGTCCTGTGTTTGTGTTACCTGTTTGTATGTCTTTATGTTGATGGCGGCTGTCCTTGTTTATGAGTGTGTTCCGCTTTGCTGATTGTTGTAGTTTGCATTCCCCGCTGGGAGTCGCGGTTGTCAGGCGTGGCTGTTTTTGGTTCAGTCTGGTGTCTACTGTGGGTAGAGCAGTGCTACACTGTGGACTGAGGAAGGGGTTGGTTTGCGAGCAGGTAACATCGGTACACGGTGCAGTGTGATGATTACTCTGGGCAGCCAGGGCCTCAGATCGAGACAGGTATTTCGGTAGGGCTGTGCTATACTGTGGATCAGGGCAGAAGGTGGGTTGTGGACAGGCAACATTGAGGTTATACTGTGCACTCACTTGCTGGTCCGGACAGGCAGCGTAGCTCTGACTGAGGTTGGACACGGATGGTTTATAGCAGGATGCGGCCTGTGGTTTTGTGTTGTGGAGTCCTGTAGAGCCAAGGCAAGGTTTTGGCCATGGATTCTGCTGACCTCCACAACACAGGTTAACAGGGGGAAGTCAGACTAGAAACACATGAGTAAGACAGGGATGCCGTGCCATCATTGAAAAGATGCTTTGTCCATAGCTCCCCTCGGATATCCTAACCTATTAGGGTGGCCATCCTTATCTGTTGGTTCAGAGGGATGTGTGGCAGAGGATGGGATCCTCTGAAGGTTGGGTGTTCTTACACCAGTGTTAGGATAACGAGGGGTCCTGTTAGATGAAGGTCAGCCCAATACCTTTCTCCACACCTGGGTCAAGGGTATTGGTGCTGGAAGTGCTGTAACTAAGTGCACCATGAGGGGAGAAATCCCTCAGGAGCGCATGCTGTTCTCTTCTAGGAAGAATGCCATAGGAGCTGAAGGAAGAACCCAGATGACGACCTAGAAGAGACTGGTTATTTGCCTGGACGCTCTCGTGTGACTCCAGAGGTTCCCACTCCGTCAGCTCAAGACAAGAGGTGGAGAACCAACCCATGGTCCTGCTGGAGCATTACTGGATCAAGATGACGGAGATCTCCCATGATTTGGAGAGAGATTCGTATGTGTCCTGAGGGGAGAGACTGTTTGGCTAAAAGTCTAAAGGTCACATCATTTATTCCAAAGTCTTTGTTGATTCGCCCAGTGGTGGTTCTTCTGGTTCTGGTTCTCAAGAGACTTGTGGACACTCCCCCAGAACCAGATAGAACATCACGAAGATGACCGGAGAAGATGGCTCAGGACGTGACTCCAGTAACATCCTGAAGCCAGGGACTGCATTTGATCCTATGAGGGTTTAGGATGTAGTACCAATGCCATCCTGAAACCCCATAGTATTGTATACGTGTTGATATGCATTTCATACATATTGTTGTTTTCTATTGTTGGGTGGGGGTGGGACAGTGTGCATGAGTGAATGGGGACAAGAGTAGGGCACGTTAGGGTCAGGAACACGGTATTTGTCACTACAAACCTTAGAACGGTGCAGTTCGTAAGGGATGGACTGAGTGATAGTTGGTGTGGTGCTTTTCCCGTAGGTAGAATTTAGGTACTCTGACATCACCTCACACTCCAGAAATTCTGACCTGCCTTGTAAAGACCTACGTATCTGTCCATGGGAGAACTTCCTCAACGACAGAGTCTGCAATCAAGCTGAAAGAAGTGTCGGGAGAAAGTCTGAAAGAAGGCCATTCCACAAGTGACCATACCCCACAAAAAAAAGGAGGTGCAACGTGGTCCGACCTAGATCGAGAGTGAAGCCGTCCCAGAGTCTAAAGACGACAGTGGGAGCAGCTGGATACTTGAAGACTGACATTACATGAAGATGGAGAGTGAAGCCATCCCAGAGTCTGACCGATAAAAGACAACAGTGGGAGGAGCTGAATACTTGAAAACAGACACTAGTGAAGCCATCCCAGACGTCTGAGATGATGATGATGATGATGGTGGGAGAAGGTGAAGATAAAGGCGAGGACGGTTTATTCTGTGGACGGAGATGTTGGGTTACGGTGAAGGGCAGGGAAGAGGTCCAAGCCACAAGTGAAATATCTAAGTACCTAAGGACGGGATAATTCTTCAGTCCATCCTGAACTGTTATCCGTTATGAGTGAGGTTAAGGAGGCAAATACATCCCAACACTTCCCCCCCAAAAAATTGTCATGTTTCCCGACAACAGGGGGATTGTAGAAGGAAGTGCTGGTATGTATGTGTGTATATGTATATGCATGCATGCCCCCTTTATGAGGCAAGCATATACATGTATATCTATATATGGGCCTTCTATATATGTATCTGTGGGTGCCTCTGATGCATATGATGCCCCCTATATATATTATATTGTGCTCCTAATGTATATAGATACATGTATATATGCCCCAGTTTTATATGCATTTATCTATATACATATAAACTGACCCTCCACCCTGCTGTCACGCTCTGGTGTGGGGGGAAAAGCCACACCGAGCGTATAAGGGATGGGAACAGACAAAACCAGGGAACTGGTCACCTCCTGCAGGGGACCCTGAGAGTAGGCCCTGGCTGACTACCAGTATGAACAAGCCTGGGTTGTAGGAAAGTTCATACACAGGAACCTAATCTAAATGCACCCTGGAAAACCCTGCAGTCTAGTGACACAAGAGAGTAAACCCGTTCCTCCAAGCGAAAGGAGGAACAGGAGACTCCAAAAAGAAAACAACAAAAGGAACAGAAGAAACTTAACTTAAGCAGATAACTCAGCAACTGGATCTCAGCCGAGATCCACACCACTCTCAACCAGGTAAGCAGAAGATATAAACCGCAAGGGATACTGGGAGAGGAAGGGGTAAATAGGATAAAGCTAATTGCCAAGCGGCAACAGCTGAGGGGAAGGGGTGTGGTGAACAGCACCCAAACAAAGGGAATAGCCTGTCAAATATGTCACTTAGAAAGCCGCGCAGAACGTCTGATTCCAGACGCAGGCCTACTCGTGACATTACCCCCTCTTTTACGGGTGACCTCCGGGCACCCAGGACCAACTTTATCAGGATGACACCTATGAAAGGCTTTCACCAAACGACTGGCATTCACGTCAGAAGCCGGTACCCATGACCTCTCCTCAGGACCATAACCCTTCCAATGAACAAGATATTGAAGGGTCCCACCAAGAACTCGAGAATCAATGATCTTGACAATCTGAAATTCCAAATTACCATCCACCAAGACAGGCACAGGTGGCAAGGGAGATGGCTCCAGAGGTTCCACATACCTCTTCAACAAAGATCTGTGAAACACATTATGGATTTTCAGGGCCTGAGGAAGTTCAAGACGAAATGCTACAGAATTAATAATGGCCATGATCTTATATGGGCCAATAAATCTTGGACCCAACTTCCAAGAAGGAACTTTCAACTTAATGTTCCTAGTAGACAGCCACACAGAATCACCCACATTTAGGTCTGGACCATTCATGCGTCTCCTGTCAGCCACACGTTTGTACTTGTTACCCATATTTATCAAGTTATTTTGAATTTTTCGCCATATGGAAGACAATGATGACGAAAAACGTTCTTCTTCAGGAATACCAGAAGTATCAGAACCAGAAAATGTGCCAAACTGCGGGTGAAAGCCAT